>OY288257.1:14362734-14840771 GCA_958450325.1 Agrostemma githago | reverse complement strand
GTCGGTAAGATGGAGGTTTTTTGGCCTACTGAGGACCCTAGGAGCAGACACGCTGGTGTTTTCCTCACCTCTATTGCCAGCCTCTTGGATGGTGTTAAGGTCCTTGGTGGGCTGGTCAGCGTGTGCGCAGCTTTTAGTGGTGCACTTGTTTCGAAGAGGGTGGCCCGTACTATAGAGTTTATGAACTTGGTTGCTAAGATCGAGGATCCTCAATGCGAGTTACTTCTCCTTCGAGCCTGCACAGGTATTTCTAAGCTTTACTTTGCGCTACGTACTTGTCCCCCACGTGCTTTTGGATTGGCTCATCTTTCCTTTGACAGTGCACTCTGATCTAGTTTGGAACGTATTGTCACTGCTTCCGGGCCTGATTTTGGGGAGTGGCAGTGGCGGTTAGTCACCCTCCTCTTTTCCGGTGTCTTTGTCGCTAGTGATGTCTTGCACTATGCTTTACTAGATTCCCGCCTTCAGTCTACCGAATTGCAGGCTAAGTTGCTCTGCCCTTTCGGGCTTACTATCCCGAGATCTGCTTTTGATGATGCCTAAAGGCGAATGTTTTCTAAATACTTACAAGAATATTGACCAAGAATCCAGTTTTGCATACACATCAATGCCTCAATTGTGTCAGAATGGAGTCGTGATCGACGAGGACTCACAACACGGCCTCGCATACTAAATGCACTCTCAGAAGCAACCGTAGAGGCTGGAATGACAAGAATGTCTCTGCAATCCTTTGCAATTCGATATTCCAGAATTTTAGAATATCAAAATGTGAACTCTATGGTAATGCATCTTCGTCTAAGTAGTGATGTAATTCATGCCTCACACTAACCCTTTTCTTTTTTGTCTTTTAACATGGCTCCACTTATCAGTTGGTTCACCACAACTATCTAAAGATTCAATCATACGCTTCCCAAGAACAAATTTTTCAAAAGTATCTGCTTCACTCCTGGACAATCTCTCTTAGTACTCAACCATCATATCATACAATAGACATTTGATCCGCTCAACCTCAAAATCAGCTCTATCACCATAAATCTCATTAAAATAAAACTCAAAACATTCTAGTTTGTTCCGAGGATCCAAGATAGCAGCTATCGCTAAAAGACCATTGATTGTATCCCAATACTTGTCAAATTTCTCAATCATCTTTGAAGCCATATTCATTATGACTAACGACTCATCAGATAACCATGTAGTCAACTAAAGCAAGTTTGATCTCACAAATTGTCGGAAAAACAAATTTGCAGTAGGATAATTTCTCCCGGAGAAAATTTCAGTTGTAGTGTGAAAGATTTTCAGCTTATCGCATATCTTTTCCGATAATTCCCAATCTTGGTCTGATGGAACAACAAATTTCAGCTTTGAATTTTGAACTTTCAAACTGACAAAGACGTTTATGTAAGGCATTGCACTTTGAAGCATTAAAAAAGTTGAGTTCTAACGAGTTTTAACATCAAGTACCAATTTTCTAGTAATTTCAAGTTTAACAGATCTAATCTTATTTTCAAACATTTCAGTTCTTTTTGGAGTTGCAGTCCAAAATGAGACACAATCGCGAATTTTTTCAATTGCAACCCCAATGATATCAAAAGCATCTGGTACAACAAGATTCAAGACATGAGCACTGCATCTCATATGTAAAAAGTCACCATTCGCCGACACATATCTATTTTTTTTTTGGTAAATTGTAAGTAGTATTAATCAAAAATCGTAATTTGTACAAGATGGAAAAACGAAAGCCTATAATAGACTTATAAGCCACTGTCTATCCTGCGACGACACTTTTCCTTTAATCATATCCCTTATTCTAATACACATTTCCCCTTTAATACGTTGAAAAACACATATAGGTCTTATTATACTTCCCTCCAGTCTTCCTTGATTCCGTTGCTACCATATATTATATGTTGCACCAGCAAAGACAACCCATCCCAGGCCAACTCCTCCTGCACACCTAACGCCTGCAAATTACTGCACAGAAGCAACGAGTCTGAAATAACAACTCCAATCCACCCTTGGAGCAGCCTGATCAACCTGGCACTGTAATCACACCCATAGAACAAGTGCTCCAACGTCTCTAGAGCAGCCTCACAAACACAACAGGTATCTATATCTGCAATTCCACGCCCATACAACTTAACTCTAGTGTTCAAAGCACCGCTGCACACCAGCCATGACAGAAACTAATGTTTAGGAGAAGCTTTACTGCACCATACCATCTTAGACTAATTCACAAAATGAGCTTTGTCTCGCAAAACTTCATATCCTTCAGCAATTGTGTACATCTTGCAACCTTCACACCACTGTCCCCCTGAAACTACATCTTAAGGGTATCCTTAACACTGCAGACCTTCTTCCATCCCCACGAAACAAACGAACCAGGCTGATACTCGTTCCATTCCTGCCCTTTTAAATAAAACTTATGCACCCATTAAACCCACAACCTATCTTTCTGTTCATAGACTCATGAGGCAAGCTTCTCAATAGCCGCAGAATTCCAGTTTCCTAGCCGACGCAATCCAAAGCCCCCTTCGTTCTTCGAATAGGAAATGTTCTCCCAAGTAACTAGCGGAATCCGCTGATAACTCTCTTTGCCTTCCCATAAAAAATTACAACACACACCATCAATACAAGCAAGGACACACTTGGGTAAAATGAACACCATGGCCCAATAAATATGTACCTGCGACAACACCGATTGAATTAACGCCAACCGTCCAATATAGGACAACTTCTTAGCACCAATACTACGTATTCTGCTCATAATTTTGTCCACCAATTTGGAGCGGCCACTCTTATTCAACTTAGTAGTTTGTATAGGAATCCCATGGTATCGGAAGGGCACCACACCACCAGTACAACCTGTACTTCCCAGAGCAGCAGCCTTAGACTGGGCTGACATCCCTGCGCAGTACAGGTGTGACTTGCCCACACTCATAATCAGACCTGGCATTTTCGTAAATGTAACAAAAGCTCGCATCAGGATATTAATGGATTCCTGCTCCCCTTTGCAAAATAATAAGAGATCATCCGCAAACATAAGGTGGGATAACTTCAAAGCGGCACATTTGGGATGTTATTTGAACTTGTACTCCGAAGTCGCATATTCTAGTGTCCGAGACAAATATTCCATGTAGATAGTAAATAACAACGGGAAGATAGGATCTCCTTGTCTCAGATCTCGTGTTCCTTGGATAAACCCAAAACTATCCTGTAAACAACCGAATTTGACTGCTTGTGTCTATAGCAGTCTCCAACAAAACACCTGATGATGATCGGACGTAAACATGCTTTAATGCGCTCGAATACGAGTGACGTGGTCCTTAAGGTGTGATGTCCCATTTACACTATTCCCGGACATTAATAGACCACAATGAAGACATTTTGCCTTCTGTTCACCATTAACTTACAACTTTGAAAAATGATTCCAAACCATTGACTTAAGTTGCCTTTTACCCTTACTAGACACCTTAGATTTCTCTTCTTGATCATCTACATCATTAACCTCATTAACAACATCTTTAAGAAGTGGTGAAGAAGGTGGTGTACTTAAATTATGAGGTGTTAAGCTAGGAGAAGGAGTGAAAATAAATGATGATGGAGACGGAATAGAAGTCGAAGATGAAGTCAAGTTAGAAGATACATAAAATTTAAAAGAAGTTGATTCTTTCCCACTTTTTCCATATTGCAAGATCTGACATCAAGAAATAAAAATTCATTAACACATATATACAGTGATAATAAATTCATAATTTATTTTAAACAAATATAGGCATACATATAACATATATAGTCATCCATTTGGAGCAAACACTATAAACTCCATCAGGAAAAGCAAGGTTATCCTAAGAAACATAGAGTCGAACAACCTCAAACCGCCAGAATACAAGTTCAATAGGAGAAAATAGTACTCCACAAAGAAATCATAATTAAGACACTTTGAACCAGGACTTGAGTTATTTAACAAACACTACTATACAATTCTATCTTCTTAGCTAGCATTAAGTTTACTCCAACATCAGTCAAATGTTTATCTTCTCGTCATCCACATAGAGCTCCATAGCCTAAATCTCACAATATCAATAACCAAAGCCACAACCAAAAAGTAAGTGACTAATTTAGCTCTTGGAGTTCATTACCATAATAATCACTAAACTGATAGAAGAATTACTAAAAAAAATAACCTCCACCAACCTCCAGGGCACACACAAACCAACAACAGTCCAAAATAAATAAATTATGTGGTACTAAGCCTACAATGCTAAATACGGAGTAGAACTATATGATAATTTGATATTCATATGCAAACTGAAGACTCGATTATGCAGCTAAGCAACAGAGAGGAGACTCAGTATCAGTTAAAATACATCTAACCCAGATTATCATATAAACAAGAACAAATTAAACATCCTTGATCAGGAATGCAATTTTTATTGTTTAACAAGAACAGAATAAACATATATAGGCATACATAGAACAATGATACTAGCAAATTTAAAAGAAATTTTTTCTTTTCCTTTCCACTTTGCAAGATCGGAACTTAAGTATCGAAAAATCAAACCATACAAGTGAAAAATCAAAAATACTGTGAGACACTAATAATTATACAAATCAAAAATCAAAAATACCCTAAAAATAGAAAATATAAGTGAAAGAAGAGATAAATACAAATATACCTGACTAATTAGTAAGAAAAGAATGTAAGAACTTACCCTTTAACTGTAAGAAACCATAGGAGGGAGATAATAAGAGATTAGGAGTAGGATTGAAGTCTTGAGGAGTTGAGATTGAGGAGGTTGGAGGCGTTTCTCTTTTCTAATCTAGGGTTTGATTGTTTGAATGTCAGTATGTGAGAGTATGTATTTTTTAGATATATTTTAGGTTTTTTTTAAAACGTAATATGTGGATCGGGTGACGGGTCGGATTATAGACCACCCGAATCCGAACCCGACTAATCCATCATCCACTTTAATTTCGTTTATTACGGGTTTTCATCCATTTATTTATATCGGGTGGATCGGTTTTTATTCGATTTCGGGTGAAATTGACATCCCTAGATGCTCCTACCTGTGATGTTCCGCCCGGTGTGGTATTTGCGCGAGAGGTTGGTGTGCCAGTGTCTATATGATGAGTTCAGGGTGCCGGTTGATCCTTCTCGGACCATGTTTAGGCCTTCGACTACTGTTGAGACGCGCGAGGATAGGGACGGTGAGGGAGGTGAGGCATTACTGGTGCCGAGTGCCTCCTACGTGTCTCACGTCTGCCAGCGGCTAGCTTGCCACCGCATTGTGGTAAATATTCAGTTTTTCTTTGCTTTTGTCTCATGGTTTTAGGTCTGTTTGTGTTTTAAACGGTTTGTTTCTTCCAGATGGTCGACCCGGCTGATGTCGTCTGGCCCCCAGACTTCCTTCAGATACTGCTTAGAGTGGATGCGGCAGAGGTGGTCTTTACTGAGCCTCTTCCTCTCTGCTCTACGGGGGAGATGGAGGCCGGGATGGAGTGGCGCGACCGGGTGTAAGTTTCAGGATTTTTGCTTTGAGTTCGGTTTATAACACTAGCAGATCCCGAGACCTAGCCTCCCGACAACCAAGAACCATCTCATCAACCATATACACCCTAACTCACCCTACATTTCTTGACGCTCCCGCGCTTTTGCCGTTACTAGACGAGCCCGTGTTCCGAGACTAAAGCATGTAGGTTGAGGGTGTAAATCAAATCCCGTCATTCACTTTTCTCCTTCCTCCTCTCCATATATATATATATATATGTATATATATATATATATATATATAGAGAGAGAGAGAGAGAGAGGTAGGTTCAAATAAGGTCCACAATTTTTTTAAGTCTATATTGAAGTTACAAATGACATACGCTAAAGTTGCGTTTGTTCAAAATTGATATATATACAAATGCAACTTTAGCGTATGTCATCTGTAACTTCAATATAGACTTAAAAAAATTGTGGACCTTATTTGAACCTACCTCTATATATATATATATATATATATATATATATATATATATATATATATATATATATATATATTACTAACATTACTAACCTTTAATTTTTTCGTATACTAACATTTTAATTTTTTTTTTGTTTACTAACAATTATTTTATGTCTACTAGCACCTAACAATTTATTTATCATATGCTAACACCTAGCTTCTTATATCGTTTATCTACATAACATCGCGTATATTTATTTAGCATCAATATGCTTAATGACGAATTCCGTCCAAAGTCTGTTTAATCTCTTTACAAGTCGTACTGGAGGTGGCACCCTTCGAGGCACGCCGTCATATTTACTTAAGGGTTTAATGGATCGCGGTGATTCGTGGTTAAACATGTCTGACACCATTTTTCTCAAAATATTATTCTAAAGACGTGATATCGACTCCGTAGTCGAATATCATGTCTGAAAGAATCATCGATAAATTGAACTAGTATGAATCCCGTTGACGCCGAATCGATCGTCACACGATCCAAAAGGATTAATTACGACACCGTGACGCGGAGGGAATTGACATTCGTTCTAGCTCAATCAAATTCGATTTTGCCAGATTCACTCTAAATGCTAGATATCGGTTCTATAACCGAATGTCGAGTATGATGAGCTCTCGAGATTTAAACTAATATAAATTGAAAAATATTTATATTCAATATAATTACATCTCGATTCAAAAATAAAAATCCAAAATAACCTCTTTTTCAAAACAAGCAGTCGCTCTTACAAGGGGGTACTCGATCGAGTGCCATGAGCCCACTCGATCGAGTGACTCCCAAAATATGGGCAGGAGGGCTACGTAAAGGGCACTCAATCGAGTCCCCTCAATGACTTGATCGAGTGACCCTCGTAAGCTTTAAGCATGAGCTTTTAAGTGACGTAGAGTGCCGACAATTCTTTTTTTTACGACATTCAAGTCGTCACGTGTTAATCCAATCACGTGCTTCCTCTTTCAAAACGACGTAGCATCGCATTATTATTCTAACCATCTAACCTCTTTACATTACCGTTACTAACTCGATTTTTCTAATTTTTGCTCGTTGTATTGTAATTCAGGGTTGTATTTCCGCCCGCGTATTGATGCGCATCGAATCGTCGCCTATCCAACGCGGTCAAACAATATTTATAAACTCCAACTAACTACTACGTAGTAGCGGTAAGTCGGAGATCGATCCACAGGGACGGGCTAGGTAAAATCGGTCGAGTCAAAGTCTAAGCGTGATTGGGTCGAGAAAGGGGGGTTTTGGGTCGAGAGAGGTCGAGAGAGGTCAAGAGATTGTAGGCTAGGGTCAATAGGTAGGAAAGGTGTTGGGGAGAGTCGGGATTCGGAAATGGGGTCTAATAGTCTCGGGATCGAGTTTTTGTTACAACGTTAAAAAGGAGAGTGCCACCTTTCGGTATCCTCACCCAACCTACCTAAGCCCGCTTTCGCGACGAAAGGGTAAGTCTTAATCTAAGGTAATTTCTACCTCGAGTTTCCCCATATTGGTAGAAATGAGTCAAGGTCGGCCTAGTCGCGATTCTATGTCAACAAAGACACAAAAACCTTAACATCGATAATTAACAAGTAAACAACCCACCAACATCCCTTGAATAAAATAATCCAAATCCTCCTCCCTAATTCCCCAACAAAGAAATCTACTCACAATTCATCATGGAAATCATTTCAACATGCATATTAATTAGATCTAAAAAAAGATAATGATGAGGAAACAACATAAAAACTAAATTAGAGATTAGGGAGTGGAAGAGAATTATACCAACTATGTAGATCTATAGGAAATAAGAGGATTGCATAAGTAAAGATTGAATCTTTGATGAATAAAGTGAAGAACTTGTCACTAATCCTTCATTAAACTCAACAAATCTTCAAATAAAACTTGAATAATCTTCTTACAAACTTGAGATCTAGATAACTGTTGATGGAAATTATGTAGATCTACTATTAATTACTATGTAAACTACTAGAATTTTGGAGGATTTCTACTAGAATACTACTAAACTACTACTAATGGATGGTGTAATAGGATGGTGAAAGGGTGTAATGTCTTCCCTCCTTAGCACAATGGAGAGGTAAGTTGGGCAATAAACTAGGGTTACATATATATAGTAATCTCTTAATGGATATTTAACCTAAAGCCCATAATCTAATCCTTGCCCATTAGTGAGACTTTGTCCTTTGAGATGCAACTTTGCCCAATGAGTCTTCATAGGGTGAAGTTTTGCCCTGCGGTTGACGACATTAGCACCACCGGGTGAAATTTCACCCGGTGAGATTTTCTTCTCGAATCGCCATTTTTGGCGCTTTTCTCCATCGGGCGAAATTTCACCCGGTGGGCGAAATTTCGCCCGGTCGTTTCGCCCGGTCATCTCATAGGGTGAAATTTCACCCTATGAACTTTTCGTCCAAAATGGTAATCTGGGGAGGAACACCGTCGGGCGAAATTTCGCCCGGTCAAATTCTCATCGGGTGAAATTTCGCCCTGTGACTTCAGAGGGTCATAACTCTCTCGTTTGATCTCCGATTGGAGCGTTTGATATGTCGTTGGAAAGCTAAGAAGATAAGCTTTCACCTCCAACTAGAATCGCTTCGATCCGAGGTCTAGAACTCTAGATATATCCATTTGAAGTTCGACCTCTCCGGTGAAGATGCACAATGGACTATACTTTTTCCTTTTCGCTCAAGGTTTCACCTCTTGGGTTTGGACTTTGGATTTTAAGTTGTGTGCTTTGCTTTTCGAACGATCTCCCTCTCTCTCTCATGCTCATAGGAGCTCGGACACGTTTTTGGTCGGAAAATCCTATCAAAATAGACAGAAAACTACCAAAAACACGTAAAATGCAAAACAGAGACGCTAATGCGAGAATTACTCAAAAAAAGGCGATAATCGCACTTTATTCTCGCAAAACGAAGGAAAAAAGGGTCTAAATGGGAGGAAAGATGGTTCAAATTTGGGACACAACAATTCCCCCACACTAAACCGTTGCTCGTCCTCGAGCAAAGACCCAAAAAGAAATTAACTACTACTTACTAAGCTAGACTATGCTAAGCCGATACGAGGCAATTAACGGGCCCGCTCCATCCCTACAACTCACATCGGAATACCCATGAGGTAGAGTACTCTCATGCAAGGCAAGTTGAGTCTTGCTCAAAATGGTGGATGCGACTAAACACACAAAAACACATAACACGAAAGAATAGACGCATCCAAAGCAAAAATAAAACACCGAATCCCTCATCGAGACGGCGGGGAAAGACACCAATTACTTACCTAAAACAACAATAAACTTCCAAGATAAATCACCCACGTAAATAAGGATCAAAGCCTAATAGTATGACAATTAAGCAATATAGATGTTGATGACTTAGCCTAGGTCCTCCTAATCTTCTAAAGAGGTACTACGGGGCGTATAACGGAGTGGAAAAAGTGAACCATGGATTCGTTCGACACTGTAGGTAGGTGCAGTCCCGCTCTCTTTGGCTAAGCCAAGAGGGTCGTTCCAAACTCGAATTTCCTAAATTAGCCCAAACAAAAAGATGGAGTGTTTACAATTTTTGGGTGGATCGACTCATCACCGCTATCTTCCGACCTCGGGACTCGGTCCTCTAGTTAGCACTTCACGGCAATGAATCGATCAAAGGGCTTTTTTTTTTTTTTCAAGGAGACGTTTTTGACGATACGATTTTTTTCATTTGAAGCTCCTTTTGTTTCTCCTTTGTTTTTCTTTTTCATGTTTTTGTCATGTTTTTGTGCCCTTTTTCTCTTGCTTTGGTTTGCCCTTTTTTGGCTCTTTGATGTGGTTCGAAACCAAGTTTTGAGGTTATTTTTGTGTAAACTTATTGTGGTGATGTATGGGTGAAAGGATAAATAGGTACCCGAGAACGGCGCCTTCCCCGGATAACCCACAAAAAGGCGAATAGAATTTGGACTAAAGGTGCAATGGTCATTCAAGCAAGGTCACCTAGAAAACGGGATACGGGAACCAAGGCCTAACTCCTCCATGGGTGGTCAAGGTGGTCAAATGCAAACCCCGAAGTAAACCTCTAGTAGAAAAGGTGGACTCAAAGCTAAAGTATCAACAAATTCATTGCCTAAGAGTCATTCTACTAGACTAAGGTCCAAAATCTACAATGGGTTATCCATAATGGAATGTAAACTCTTGCAACAAGTTTGTAATCGGGTTTTCGAAAACTTTTAATCCTAGACACGCTATACAAAAGCAAAACAAAACAAAACACACGAAAATGAAAAAGCAAATAAAATAAAACACGAGTAAAGTCATGCACTTCGTACTCCATCGACATTCAAGCACAAAAATCAACCACAAGACCCAAAATGCTCATCTCTTCGAGAGCCTCCAATAGCAACAACCTAACTCCTCTAAAAAGTTAAAGAAGAAAGAAGGAAGGAAGTTACCAAGCGGGTGCTTTCATAATCTCTTCAATTCGCGCTATTAAGGTGGTGGTTACCTGTAAGAGTAGAGAAAAGGACTATACGAGGGACACGAAAACATAACGAAAACGAAAAAAGAAAAAGTTTTTGGTTTTTCGGAATTTTTCAATTTTTATGGTTTTTTTGAAAGATTTTGAAAAACAAAAGGATAGTAGATCCCTCCCCCACTAGGGATGTCAATGGATCGGGTTCGGGTCGGGTGAAGCCTCACCCGCATCCATCTGTTACATTAAATACATCATCCGTCATCCATCCATCCATCCATCATCCACGGGTGAAACGGATGGATCGGGTGATAAATGGATGACGATTTAATTATTTTTAAAGGCTCAAAAAATGTATTAAATGTTATTCATGCTAAACATATAAAGCCAAATTGTATTATATTAAGAACTCTTACTTAATTTTGTAACTTAATCTTTATTTTTACATTATAAAAAGTATAATAATTTAGTACTTCCTATTAAATATCCTAATTTTTGTATAAATGTATATATTTTTTTTGTAAAATAGAAAGAATATCGGGTGATGGATGGATAACGGGTGGATTTAGCTTCATCCGTCATCCATCCATCATCCGCTAATTTCGGGTTTTCATCCATCCATTTAAATCGGGTGGATGGATATTTAACGGTTTCGGTTGAAATTGACATCCCTATCCCCCACATTAAAACTGTGCATTGTCCTCAATGCACAAGTAGGGGAAAAGATCGAAAAAGACGGAAAAAGAAAAATAAGAAAAAAATCTTTTTGGATTTTTAAAATTTTCAAATGTTTTTGGATTTTTCGAAATTTTTTGAAGAAAGAAAACAAACGAAAAGAAAATGATAAAAGGGTGGCGGGCCTAGGTGCAATCACATCACCTCGACCCTAGCCAAGTGGCTAAGAAAATGAGAATAAAAGAAAAGAAAAGAAATTAAAAGGAAAGATGGAAAATGGGCGTAGGTGTAGTCACATCACCTAGCCCAGATTAAGAAAAATTTGAGAAAATGGTAAGAATTTGGATTTTCAAAAGGTCAATGACGTAATCACATCGCCCAATGACCGGGAGCAATACCAAGGCCGATTTGGCCGCAAAAATCGAACAATGGGACAGCTTGCAAAGTTATGTTAGAGATAAATCAATCACAATGACAATAGGATGAAAGGAATAAGAACGGAATCAACCAAAGAACATGCAATTATAGATTATTAAAGACTCATCGACCCAACCCACACACAAATACACGACACACACACACCACCGACTCCAGGAGAGGGTCTAGTCTGAGTGATCGTCCGACGCAAATGAAGCGCTAGGAGACCCATAGAAAAATGGTATACCCTCGGAGGATGGTTCGGGAGAAAACTCCTCCGGACCGTCGCTAAGCGAGAGGGCAAAGTCGGATTCAATCTCACAAAGGTCGTAGATCGTACGACCCTTGGGCAACATATAGTGTGCGTACTCCCAAACTCCCCTTCCTCCCGACTCAGTCTTGGTGAGTCGGAATTCACCAGGACCCAAGGGTAGGTCCCAATTTTTGTGAACATGGATAGTGGTTCGGTGTGTGTTTGGAACTATTAAAGCTCTTCCATGGCTAATGTAGACGAGGCGCTGATGAGGTACATGAAAAATCCAAGTCGGAAAATAGGCCTCGTCAAGCCATATGGAATCGTCTAGTGGGGTGAGGTGGTCGGTCGAATAACCCAATTTGTTTGCAATTATGGTCACGAGACCTCCACAATCTAAGGAGGGGCGTTGGGTAACAATGATACGGTGGAAATGCAACGCCACGACAAGTGGTAGGTCTAAGGGGTTAGGGTTACCGAACAAAGAGTCACAGATCAATTGCAGAACACACACATTAAGAGTATAAATATTATCGGCCGAGGGTAGCAAGCAGTGGGAGAGCATCTCGCAGAAATAGCGAATTGCGGGGTTACGGATTTCGGAGGCAAAGGATAAATTAGCCTCGTAACCCCCTTTACAGCGTGATATGCGCTTCCAAAGATCTCTCCTAGATACACAGGCTTGTACGTTGCTCGAGGGTGCACTAAATCCGGTACCCGATGAGGGTAGGCCTAACACTAGGCCGAACTCGGAAATAGTTAAACGATGGGGTTTGCCGAATAGTCTAAATTTATTCGCTCTAGGTGTGGTCAGATTGTCGATGGCGAAAGTTCCTAGGAACTCGCAAGTAAGGTCCTTATAGGTGAAGGCTGCGAGGCTAAGGAGCTCGCTAGTTCCGGTTCTCGACGATAACTCTTTAATATCGTCTACTATTCCTAGATTGGTCATTGTGTGGGGACAAGGCCACCTAGTGCTCTGAAAGATCTTTTCAGAGAAGGTCCGAGACAAAGAAGTATTTAGGCAAGGTAAATCCATAGGCTTAGAAGACTTAGAAGAATATGAACGTTTAGAAGGATTAGAAGTCGATGTCATACCTTGTTTACGCGCGGCTCGTTGAGCTCTTGTCTCCATAGTGATAACCTTGCAAGAATATCCCCAAAAAACTTGAACTTCACCTCTTCAAAGAACCCAAATATAATCACCTAAGATGGAGATGAAACTATGAATGAAGGTTTAAATGTGGTTGAGGTGTATGGAAGGTGGTTTCATGTGTTTATGATGGGTGATAATGTGGAGTGAATTGGGGGATAAAAAGGGTGATATAAATAAGGGTGGTTGAGGAGGGAAAGTGAAAGTTTTAAGTGGGTGATAAAATTTGGTGTAAAATTTTTGGAGGGAAAGTTATGTGGGATATTTGGGAAGTAGGGAATTGATTTTGTAGTAAGAAAATATGTTATAGGTGATTGACGTTCAAGCTCATGCCGCCGGGTGAAATTTCACCCGGTCAAGCACCACCGGGTGAAATTTCACCCGGCGGTATTCCGTCATGAAAATCGATCTTGCCAATTTTTTTCCACCGGGCGAAATTTCGCCCGGTGGTATCTTCACCAATTTCAGCAATTCTGGCAACTTTTCCGTAGGGCGAAGTTTTGCCCGGTCGAGTCTCACCGGGCGAAGTTTCGCCCGGCGGTCTTCTTTGCTGCGTTTTTCCGCCTTGCCATTGAAAGGCTCTTCAATAATCACCTAGAGATTCGAATATTGACTCGACTCACATTACATAATCAATATCTCCCACAAACATGCTTGTGGTCTTCAAATTGAGCTCCATAACTTCTCCAAAAGCTTGATCTTCATCCAAATAATTGCTCCATGACGAAATCCAAGTTCATCCATTGTTCTCAAGCTAACAAGCATCACAAATACGAATACACCACCAATCCTCCAACAAGATACAAGCAAGCATCATAATCCACAATCCCAAATGGAATAATCAAATAGAATCTCTTCCATACTTTGATCGCTTCCAAATTCTTCATCATCTATCCATGTTGGCTTCTTGTTGAAGATTCCTACATACAAAATCAAAACACACAAAAAAAACGTAAACATGCACTAAAAAGCTTGGGTTGCCTCCCAAGAAGCGCGGTTTTGGCTAGGACCGCCAAACCTTAAAGTTTATTAGTCTTCAGAGTGTAATCTCCACTATACCCATCAAGGACTCGGAGGAGTAAGTCAAAGGCTCTAGAAGAGTCTTCAGAAAGGCTCATGTAGCCGAGCCAAGCTATCATGAGAAGCTTCCAAGTCGGAAGCGAGAAATGATTATCAAAAGACCAATCATCATATTTCTTGTGGTCTCCCGAGTCTTTCCATCTCACAAGTCCAAGTGACCATTTCTTCCCAAAATTCCTTCTAGCTTTCCGAAGCTTCACAATCACACCACTCAACATGAAAGGCGGTTTAGGATTTAATTCCCCATTGTACATCCCCATTTCTTCTTCAAGTTGCGGGCCCATATCCCTAAATCTCAAGACATCACTTGTCTTCATATCATCGTGAAGGAGAGATTCGGAACTTTTACCGACGGTTTCAATTTCTCCTAAACCAAAGTTTGGCTTAATAGCAAAGGACTCGTAATGTTCTTCGGCATTCTCGCACAAGGGCAACTTGATTTCATCATCATTCCAAGACTTAGCAAGGCCTATAACATAATTCAACTCATCCCAGAGACTCGTATCCTCGACATTCTCGATTGCATTCTTCATGTGGCAGTTTTGGGTTTCGAGTTCCTTGTTGGGAGTAAAAGTGGTGATCTCTATCCTTGATGACAAAATGTTGCCATTCTCATCGATATCTTCAATGATCACTACTTCACCTTGAGTTGCTTTCTTGGATTGCATTGTGGGGTAAGGAAACTTGGTGTTCATAAGCTTTTCACCATTTTTCATTCCATCAATGATGGTTGATTTATCTTGAATGGCCTTGGTGGAGGGCAAGGAGACTTCTACCTTCTCGATCATGTCCACAAATCGGCTACACTTGATATTACCTTTTTGAACTTTAGCTTGTTGCGGAAATGGTAAAGTTGGTGCATAGATCGATGGAGGTGGAACATCGGATTCCTTCTCCTCAAGTGTCTTCTCAGGCTCTTGCCTTCTCGCTTCCCTTGAATTTGTTTGTTTGTCCTCGGCCCTTGCAACTAACTCAAATTCTTCTCGAATTCCCCGGTTTTTTTTGGGAGAATCGAGGGTAGCTGGATGTGGTACTTCTTGTTGTTGCAAATTTGATGTTGTCTTGGTACTCAAGTGATTATGAGGGTTTTCAAGCTCTTTTCCTTCTCTTTGGATAACAACATGGGTTTGGTATGGTGGATCCCTTGGGTATTGAGGTTGAACGGGAAAGTCATGGGGTAGGTGCATGGGAGCGACTAAGGTTTTAGATGCTCGTTGAGATTTCAAGAGTTCGAGCCTTGCCTTGTCTTTCGCATTTTCATTCGTCAAATACTCTACTGTTCTTCGCAATTCGTTTAATGAATTGTCCCATTGACCGTTTCCTTGACTTTGTTGAAAATGACCTTGGTTGCCAAAGAATTGAGAGGGTTCATTGTAGCTTTGAGAGTGCAATCCTTTATAACCTTTATTACATTGGTAATTCGGGTTTCCTTGATACACTTCATTGACCAAAGTCTTTCTCATATCAATGGTCGAACCATACCCTTGACCACTACCTTGACCATGTTGATAATTACCTTGATTTCCATAAAAAGGAGAGGGTTGGTTATGTCTTTGAATATCGAACCCTTGGTACCCTTGATTTGACCCTTGGTTACCTTGATAGTTGCATTGGTACCTTTGATTGAACCCTTGATTGTAATAATTACTTCCTTGATCATGGTAATCGTTTCCTGAATTTGCACTCTGATTATGGAAATTTCTTTGAACATGATAGTTTCTACCTTGGTGGTTGAAGTTTCCCTTTTGACAAGGAGGCATAAGTGGAGGCACTTTGACAGACCCTTGGTTGAAAGATATTTGTTGATTGGAATTGAAGGGTCTTTGCTGTTGACTCGATTGATACATATCTCTTGATTGGATCCGATACATACCTTTTGGTGTACACTTTGCATTCATAGCCTCAAGTTTTTTGGTTAGCTCTTCTTTTTTCAATTGGGGTTTCAATTCATTATTCATAGGAGAATTTGCATCTCCCATCTTCTTAGTATCTCGAGGTTGGCCCCAAAGAGAATCACATTTTGCCATTTTTTCCAAAAGTGCTCTAGATGCATCGTCCCCAAGAGTGTAGAAATCTCCTCCGGCCGCCGAATTTATATTTTCTTTCCATCTCAAGGATAAGGCTTCGAAAAAAGTTAGAGTTGTTAACCACTCAGAAATGCCATGATGAGGGCACTTCCTAAGTAGATCGCGAAACCTATCCCACGCTTCACTCAAGCTTTTATGTCCTTCTTGACGGAAGGTTTGAATTTCAATTCGGTATTGATTGGTTTTCGATGGAGGGAAGTACTTCTCTAAGAAAGCATTTTCAAGGTCGGACCATGTTTGGAAGGTGTTGTTCGGATGTCTTTGTAACCATCTCTTGGCATCGTCCCTCAAAGTCTTAGGAAAGAGGATGCGATGTAGTTGACATGAACTAAGACCGTTAAGCTTGGCTCCAACTAGCTTTTCTTTGAAAGAGCATACATGTTCAAAAGCATCTTCTTGATAGAATCCATGGAAGGTATCTAATTGCACTTCGTTGATCAAGGAATATTTAAGCTCAAAATTTTCGGGGATAATTCCATAGAAAATGGGGGAAGAAAAATTCTCGTGAGTGAGTTGTGAATGTGAACCGAGAGTTGTCATGTTCACTTTTTGAAGGTTGTTTGGTGATGGAGGTGATTTGGGAGGTGAAAGGGTTAGAGAATTTTCTTGTGGAGATGGTGTTTCATGTAGATTGAAGGGTGGTTCTATGTTTGGAGTGATGAGAGGGGTTGTGGAAGGTAGATTTCGTGGAGTGAAAAGTGCAAGTGATATGGATGTTGGTGATATGGATGGATTTGGAGGGGATGGTAGGATAGTATGTATGGTTGGTGGTGTGAGGTACGGATGTGGAATCACTCTAGTTGAGATATTTACCATGAATCTCAAGGTTTGAACTGCCATCTTTGGCACGGAATTGAACCAAAAAGTTAATAACCTGTTCCTGGCAAACACACTCAAATAGGAAGTGAGTCTCCTAGCACCAAGTGGCACTAGGGTGGAGAGAAAACAATAACCAAACACAAATAGACTAAAAGTCAACCAATCAATCGCCGTCCCCGGCAATGGCGCCATTTTGATGCGCGTCGAATCGTCGCCTATCCAACGCGGTCAAACAATATTTATAAACTCCAACTAACTACTACGTAGTAGCGGTAAGTCGGGGATCGATCCACAGGGACGGGCTAGGTAAAATCGGTCGAGTCAAAGTCTAAGCGTGATTGGGTCGAGAAAGGGGGGTTTTGCGTCGAGAGTGGTCGAGAGAGGTCAAGAGATTGTAGGCTAGGGTCAATAGGTAGGAAAGGTGTTGGGGAGAGTCAGGATTCGGAAATGGGGTCTAATAGTCTCGGGTTCGAGTTTTTGTTACAACGTTAAAAAGGAGAGTGCCACCTTTCGGTATCCTCACCCAACCTACCTAAGCCCGCTTTCGCGACGAAAGGGTAAGTCTCAATCTAAGGTAATTTCTACCCCGAGTTTCCCCATATTGGTAGAAATGAGTCAAGGTCGGCCTAGTCGCGATTCTAAGTCAACAGACACAAAAACCTTAACATCGATAATTAACAAGTAAACAACCCACCAACATCCCTTGAATAAAATAATCCAAATCCTCCTCTCTAATTCCCCATCAAAGAAATCTACTCACAATTCATCATGGAAATCATTTCAACATGCATATTAATTAGATCTAAAAAAAGATAATGATGAGGAAACAACATAAAAACTAAATTAGAGATTAGGGAGTGGAAGAGAATTATACCAACTATGTAGATCTATAGGAAATAAGAGGATTGCATAAGTAAAGATTGAATCTTTGATGAATAAAGTGAAGAACTTGTCACTAATCCTTCATTAAACTCAACAAATCTTCAAATAAAACTTGAATAATCTTCTTACAAACTTGAGATCTAGATAACTGTTGATGGAAATTATGTAGATCTACTATTAATTACTATGTAAACTACTAGAATTTTGGAGGATTTCTACTAGAATACTACTAAACTACTACTAATGGATGGTGTAATAGGATGGTGAAAGGGTGTAATGTCTTCCCTCCTTAGCACAATGGAGAGGTAAGTTGGGCAATAAACTAGGGTTACATATATATAGTAATCTCTTAATGGATATTTAACCTAAAGCCCATAATCTAATCCTTGCCCATTAGTGAGACTTTGTCCTTTGAGATGCAACTTTGCCCAATGAGTCTTCATAGGGTGAAGTTTTGCCCTGCGGTTGACGACATTAGCACCACCGGGTGATATTTCACCCGGTGAAATTTTCTTCTCGAATCGCCATTTTTGGCGCTTTTCTCCATCGGGCGAAATTTCACCCGGTGGGCGAAATTTTGCCCGGTCGTTTCGCCCGGTCATCTCATAGGGTGAAATTTCACCCTATGAACTTTTCGTCCAAAATGGTAATCTGGGGAGGAACACCGTCGGGCGAAATTTCGCCCGGTCAAATTCTCATCGGGTGAAATTTCGCCCTGTGACTTCAGAGGGCCATAACTCTCTCGTTTGATCTCGAATTGGGGCGTGTGATATGTCGTTGGAAAGCTAAGAAGATAAGCTTTCACCTCCAACTGGAATCGCTTCGATCCGAGGTCTAGAACTCTAGATATATTCATTTGAAGTTCGACCTCTCCGGTGAAGATGCACAATGGACTATACTTTTTCCTTTTCGCTCAAGGTTTCACCTCTTGGGTTTGGACTTTGGATTTTAAGTTGTGTGCTTTGCTTTTCGGACGATCTCCCTCTCTCTCTCATGCTCATAGGAGCTCGGACACGTTTTTGGTCGGAAAATCCTATCAAAATAGACAGAAAACTACCAAAAACACGTAAAATGCAAAACAGAGACGCTAATGCGAGAATTACTCAAAATAAAGCGATAATCGCACTTTATTCTCGCAAAACGAAGGAAAAATGGGTCTAAATGGGAAGAAAAACGGTCCAAATTTGACACACAACACGTATTTTTTAATTTATTTACGAGCTTTCTATTTTGATGTTTGCATTTATCGCATTTAAACGAACATCACATGCTAAATTTAATTTAGACCATAATCTAAGATGCATTATAATGACGTAGTTCGAACATATTTCACATGTATAGCTAAAACGCTGTTTGCATTTCATTTTATCGAATTACTAGCGGGCGTATTAGAAAACCGATCGATATCTTAGTAGAGGACGCTGTGTGCGGGCGGGCGGGTGTCCTTTGTGGGCTTCCCAACACGTACCCTCACCCCTTACTCGGAACCTCGGTTTCCGGATGTCTGAAACCGTTGGCGCACGAGAGTCATTCAATATACGATACCCGATAACATCGGCATCGGTATCGTAATGCAAAGGGACGAACCCCACAAGATCTAGTATCAAAGTAGGCCGTACTTTGTGCACGGTCCACCGAATATAGATTGGGTTCGAACGGGCCCGAACTCCCACAAAGTTTGGTAGCGACTCCTATTTCGATCTAAATTTCGACCCGAGAACTATCTCACATGGGAAACATTTCGCCGCCCAAACCCGCGCATGGCCGCATCGGAGTGGACCTATGTCATGTCCACACCTTTCATTAAGGGGTAATGAATTTTCTCTTACTAAGTTTTTTCTCTAGAAAACGCCACCTTATTCCTCACGAATAAGGTCCATTAAGTGCATTCAAAGACTGACTTAGGCATCGGAGAGGGTCCCCTCGGACAACCCTGATGCCATGTTTGCTCCTTATGCAGGCAAGGCGACCCGCTCCTCCAGGGAGGTCAAAACACTAAAGGAAGGAAGAAGTGAGCACTTGGACAAGGCCAAGGTTCAAGTCTAACCCGAAAAAGATCAAGACCCGATTTAGATCCAATTGTTTCCTACCAAAACAGCTCCCAAAAGAGAGCTCACCAACATCGATGATAGAGAATGTCCCACGAACGTGACATGTATGATATATCTTCAAGCGTTGTCCATTAACCATGAATTTCCCGATTTCCGGGCTTGAGATTTCAATAGCTCCATATGGTTGTACCTTTGTCACTTCGAAAGGACCCGACCATTTTGACTTCAACTTACCGGGGAAAAGCTTAAATCGAGAGTTAAAGAGTACCTTATCACCTATGGAAAAGTCTTTGCGAAAAATCCTAGCATCATGCCATTTAACTAACTTAATATAAGTCTGAACTGAACTGACTGAATCGGGATTTAACTGAACTGAATTGAATTTAATGAGTCTGAACTTTTTTTTTTGGAAGTGCAAATCAATTTCATTAATATTAAATCATAAAGCATCTACAAACGATATCAAATTGAACTGAATACATATTTGTAATAAATAAATAAATACTCCCTCTGTTTCATTGATATCTTCCACAATTCATTTTTCAATCATTTCTTTGATTTCTTTCACTTTCTTTTTTTCTATCACACTTTTCTCTAGGTGGCCCACTTAGATTACTCCCCTTCTACTTTTACTTATTTTATTATTTTTCTTAAGAAATGTGCAACTTTTAAGGTGGAAGAAATCATTGAAACGGAGGGAGTAAATAATAGAGTCTGAATTAAAATGAACTGAACTGGATGTGTTTGAACTTAACTTAACTTAATTTAACTAAACTGAACGTGTTTGAACTGAAAATGTATGAACATAAGTCCAAAAGAACAGGACAATAGAAATACTATACTCCTTCATCCATTCAATTCTTGACATGAGTTTTTCACCACTTTTAAGAAAAGTGATAAAGTAAGAGTATTATTGGTAAAACAAATGATTTTATGGATCCATCAAACTTAAAGCAGTTGACATTTTGTGTAAATAAAGGTAGAATATGATGTTATATGGTAAAGTCTTTCATAAAAAGAAAAATGTAAAAAATTGATAGTATTGTCCATTTATAATAAGCGTAAAAATTTGAATGGATAGAGAAAAGTATATTTGAAGAGAGACGACAGAACATTCGGCCTGTAAACTGTGCCAGGTACACTGTAGCAGTATATGATTAGACTTTAATTTAATTGGTTGATTTGTGGTATTCAATTCTCTGCGTATTTCTCAAGACTTTGGCTTTTTCTCTGGATTTCAATCATATGTTTTCATGCATACGTGTACTTGTCGGTTACCATGAACGCACGACCAGACCACCGAATACATACTGAGTTTAGTATGTATGTATGCATATCCTATGCGTATGCGTATGCGTATGCGTATGTATTTTTTTCTTTTGTTTCAATTACACTTTATGTAAATAAGCGTAGGAGTCATTAAGACGATGAAATCACTATCACTAATCCATCAATAATCAATAATACGTGGTTAAAAAAGGTAATAATTTAAGCTTACGATCTTCTTATTAATGAATATTTTCATTTTCATTCTCGTGCATTTTCGTATTCATATAGTTCTCTTTCCTCTTCATGTAACATAAAGTATTAATTTTCTGCATTACATTATCGTCAATCATTATTCGATAGTTAAGTATAGAGTGTGATTCATGGAAGTGCATTTTTTTTCTATTTTTCAGATATTATAATAATTCTATGTATACTTTAGGTCTCTATCTTTGAGGAAGTTCAAGTCCTTTAATTATAACTCATAGTTATATATATTATTAAAGGAAATGATAAATACAATTCTAAGGGCGGTTGTATCTAAGAGGCAAAAAGAGAAAACAAATTTTCTTTAATTTCTAAGTTTATACCAAATTTGAAAGATATTATAGGGGAAAGAAGATTCAAACCTGAGACCTACTGTCCCAGAGCACCTAATCTTAACCAGTGAACCAAGATTTCTTCGATAAATTTGAAAGATATTTAATACTTAAATACAAGTCTAAGGATTGTATTAATACTTAAACACAATCATCGAGCATTGACTATGAGTTTATCCTCTCTTTCACATTTCCTCATTTTGACCCATTAATATTTTTTTCGTTATTTTGACTTTTGTTCCCTATAAATAATCGAAATAAACCTTATGATAAGAAAATTAGATCCTCCACTTTTGAGTGAATACTAATTAGACGTAGATTGTAAGTACATGTTGGAGTTTGAATAATGAATAGTGCTGTGATAAATTCTTATTTAAGACGAGTATATATATCTTAATCTTAAAATTGATCAACTAATATATACGAAGTATAATGCGAACAAATTAAAAGTAGAATTCTTTGGTATTACTAAAAAATTATCTCATCTAATTGCATGCATAGGATGTCATTTGACTCGTTGTATTATACTTTTTTAGTCACATGTATTTGTTGTCCTTCTATATTATTTAAAATAATCTTACTTAAATAGTAGCACAATGGGGCTTAAAATCATGACCATACGCGCTAGGTTTAAGTGTTTCATCCACCACACTACTCATTATTAAAATTGTATAAATATTATATATATTGAGGCCTTCACTGTTTGACCTCGATTCTTATAACCGAATTGAACTCCATTTGAATTGGCCCTGCAAGTCGGAAAGAATATAATCATGACAAATGAAAACAAGCAATGAATAATTTATATAGTCCATATAATAATTATGTTGATTCGAAATTAGTAATCAAGATATATGTTGTCACTTCTTCTCATGCGAAAATACTACTCGATCTCATAATAAGTTTGACTTTAATCATTAGTTATTAGGTGTACATTATCATGGATAGGTTCATGTACTTGTAATAAAGACCATCCAAGCTAAGAGTTCTAAAGCAAAATACAATTAAAAAAAGAAAATAGGTGTAAATAATAATACACTCGTATTGGAGTTGGAGACAGTTAAACTTCTAAAAAGATTTTGAGGGAATCAGCCGACACATATATAATTAACGTGGGGTCCATAGATTTTGACTACCATCAAAAATTCCAAGTGTACCAATTTGGATGGACGTGGAGGATAAATCCTATCGTATCGTATCGTATCGTATTTACTACTCAAACTACTCTTCCTATACGAGTAGTATTTTTCACTTGTTACTAAAGAAAATAATTCTTCTTTTTTCTTATACGGGAAAATCCTCAAATGTGTGTTCGTACTATTACATTTTACTCACCACCTTATTTTCAAGAGTTTGGTGACTATTCTGCCTTATATATATATATATATATATATATATATATATATATATATATATATATATATATATATATATATATATATATATATATATATTCATAGAGGTGTATATATACATTATGTTCCGTATATTGTTATTTTGAAACGGTTATTCAAAGATATATAAATATACATTGATTGTTATTTACTTATTTATCAAATAATTAAACAATAATATTCATAAAAGTTATTCCGTATGTCACGCCCGCCCTAAACTATCTCACAATTTTTTTGAAATAAACTTCCCATGTATCACGATTCACGAACGTATATATAGCGAAGTAAACACGATTTTTCTAGTGTGATACGAAGTATGATTTTTCTAGTGTGATACGAAGTATGCTGTAATGACCACCGTCTCCAAATAAATTATTTTAGATGTGCTAGTTTGTATATATATGAACTAAGGCCTATATATAAGGTTTTCTATAATGTTTTAACCAATTAAGTTAGTCAATACGAGCAACTATCTAACATGATCGATCACACGAACACGAGTTCAAGGTATATATTGCAATTAAATCAAGGAACGTCACGTATATGCAACTACGTACATTTATTGAAGGAAAATAAGTTAGTGTCACCGAGTGACGCCCAATCTCGACGTCACCCTCTCACATGCTCCCCTAATTATTAGGGTCTTTCTTTAATAATAATGGGTACATGCGAGAGACCTCATTAATAAGAGCTGCACGTGAGGGGGTGACGCCGACATTGGACGCCACCGGATGACTCCGTATCATCATCCTTTATTGAACAAGGATAATAGAAACCAACAATTAAACATGAAAAATGTGAGTGCGAAAAAATCTTCATGATATGGTAGTATCAACTACTAATAATAACTAAACCAATATATAATTAACAATATAAGCTAAACACCAATTTCAACTATAATTTATTTTTCCATAAATGTGGACCAGATGGATGAGACAAGTAGACATCTAAGTTAACTGTATTCCTACTCCTAATTATTTTAGTTTATTGAACACGTTTAGAGAGGTGTTCTCAATTGTTCATTTATCCTTCCATTTACCATTCGGTTTCATCTGGATTCGGGTCATGTAAGAACTCAAGGACGATAAAACTCACCCTCGTAAGTTTCAATACTCTTATCCTGATTTTTTATGATTGAAAGAGACTGAACTGAATTTAAATAAAAATGACTTGATGTAGCTTAAGTTAATTTAATGGATTGAGTTAAATTGAAATGGACTAAGTGAATTGAACCGTATAAGACAAATTAAAATTATTGAGGCTATACTAAACTACTTCGTATATTGTATAAGGATGTACAAGTCTAATTAAGATGAAAATAAGTTGGAAAAATCGAGTTTTAGTCTTCTCAAGACACGAACATGAAACATCTGGTTATGTTTAAACAACATCTTATATATTGGCGTCAATCCACTAAGTATTCATAGGTTGATGAGAGGGTGTTCTCATTTGTGTTTTTTTTTAAACATTATTATTTTTCCAAATATTAAACTCAAAACTTCAGGTTAAGTAACAACAACTTTTGTGTTATCCGTTGATATAAGTGTCCATGACTATTTGCTTTCATTTGTGTTCCATGATAAAAACAACTCGATTTTTACTACTACTACTATATACACTGTGTTGTGTGTACTCTCACGATCACATTAATTAGTAGGAGGAAATTGATTGATTAGTAAAGAAGGGAAAGACCGAAAGAGATACCTTAGAACCCAATCCAGCAAGTTTCTATGAAATAATAGGGCAGCCAGCTTTTGCGTAAAACTCACTTGATTACTTCATCTCCTTCCATCTCTCTATCTCTCTTTCCTTCATTTCCTTAACTTTAATTCTAAGTATGACTTAATTTCCTTTTCTTTTCTTTTCTTCTTTCTTTTTCTTTTTTTGTCTTCACTAATGTACACGGGGCGAATTAAGGGATTCGAACAAGTTACATACCCTCACAAATACTAATGTCTTAATCACTCGACTATGTCCTACTCGGGTTGTACATAGGTTCTTGATAATTATATCTATCTATCTATATATATATATATATATATATATATATATATATATTACTCTACGAAACTTGACATGTGTCTCTAGCCTTCCAACATTTTTACTCAAAAGATCCAAGCTCCTTCAATTCATTTTTTTTATTCTTTGTTTATTTATTTTATTATTGTTTCATATATATATATATATATATCATCAAATATATCAAAAACAAAAAATCATAGAATGGGGCACAATTCTTGCTGTCCGAAGCAAAAGTTGAGGAAAGGATTATGGTCTCCTGAAGAAGATGAGAAGCTTTTCAATTACATTACCCGGTTCGGTGTCGGCTGCTGGAGTTCTGTGCCTAAACTTGCTGGTATATATGCTTACTTCCTTTTTACATTTGGTCTCATTTTTCACCTAGGAGTGCCATTTTAGCCTAGTGGGTTTATTTTTTGGTTCGAGCTGGGTTCTATCTTTGCCGCGTTCCCAGAGCTCAGACTCGAGACCTATGAGATTTTGTTGGATTTTGGATTCAACGATATCACAATATAGGGGAGAGAGGATTAAAACATGAGATTTATTGTCTAGGATACCTAGTCTTCACCATTAGGCCAAGACATTTTCAGTAGATTCCGTTGGATTTTAGTAACATGATTGCAAATGCAGGGCTACAAAGATGTGGGAAGAGTTGTAGGTTGAGATGGATTAATTACCTAAGGCCTGATCTCAAGAGAGGAATGTTCTCTCAGGAAGAAGAGAATCTCATCATTTATCTTCACCAAATTTTGGGAAATAGGTACTCTTCTTCTAGCTATCTCCTTGATATTTTAAACATTGGGCTAAGACTTTATCCATTTGTTAGTGAACTAAAATGTCATCTTTGAATGACTTTACCAGCTAAACTGCAGTCATATAATGTGTGGGATTTTGTGCAGGTGGGCACAGATAGCGGCACAATTACCGGGAAGAACGGATAACGAGATCAAGAATTTATGGAACTCGTCCCTAAAGAAGAAGCTAATAAAGCAAGGAATTGACCCACAAACTCATGAACCACTTGACACCCAAATACAATCAAATAACTCATCTGAAGAACACAGCAATAGCATTCCTCAAGTAGAAAGCATGAAATCAGAGCACCATCCAGCATTTGCAGCACCTTACCCTGCAGACAACAACAGCAACAATGCATCAATATTCAGCAATGCACTGTCGTCATTCCTAAACACCCAATTCAGTGTTCTAGAACCTTCTCCTTCTTCTGCTGATCAGAGTTTCCAAAGTCTGATTCAAAGTGAATGTTTTTCAGACCCTCTGATATTCAGTGATGGAAAAGAGTGTTCCAGTAGCAGTTCCATCAGCAGGAATGCAAGTTTTTCCTGGGATAATCCTGAGCAAAACAGGTTGGAATCAGAATTCTTCCAGTACCCATTTAATAACAGTGAGAGCACTAATAACTATGGGTTAATTAAGCTGGAAGAATGTAATGATCAACAGCCAAGTTCATGGGAAGAAGATGAGTTTAAATCGTTTTCGCTGTCGGATGGTAGTCCTGCTACCGGTAATGCTACTTTTGAGATTTAACTTGATTATGCAGTTCGGAAATGGAGAGGATCAAAACTCAAGTCAAGTCAGATGTATAGAGAAGAAGAATAATTTTGAAATATTTTCATTTTATTATATTTTATTTTATTTTGATTTGAATTATATATACATTATTATAATATCTTTTTCAGGTATGGTGGGTTTAAATTTTTCTTTTGGTTGATTTTGATGTGTGGGTGGGTCAGAAAGTGTTGTTAATTAGTCCAGGTATCTTTCTGAGTTGTGTGCAGTATTTGTTTCCATGAGGAAGAGATGATGAATAGAATAGTGTTGATTATGTCTCATGTACAGTAATGGAATTGATATGAAAGGCAAACTGGTTATGTGGGTCATTCATTCTCTCCTTTGTTTTCTCATCCATTCATCCTATCACCAATCAATTCTTATTTTCTTACTTACAACACTAACTAGCTACTGTAATTAGTCTACTTTTCTAAATTTATTTCTTCATATCTAAATGTGGAGTCATATAGGAGCAAAGGGTACCACTTGGCACCTTAAACTCCAACAAACTCTTAGTTGTAAACTTAGGAAACGAGGTTTTACTCCAATGCTTTCGCGTTGGATGATAAGCAAATTAAGGTCTTTCTGCACCAAGTACCTTTGGAAGATCAACCGACCGACAAAGTTGAAAACCTATCTTTGGAAGATTACTAGTGATACCCTTCCCACTGGTTTGGAAATTCAAAGGCACGGTATGCATGTCAATCCTGGCTCCTCCCTTTGCGATTCTGGGAATGATGTTGAGAGTGTTGATCATCTCTTTCGTGACTGCCCAGGCCCGTCTCCTCCCGTTTATGGCTGGGGTCGGGCCTTAGAATTCGAACCATGATGTCTTCTCTCATTGATCTAAGGCATTAGGTAGTCGACTGGGTCACTTACCTCTCAAAGTTGGACTGTGATCAGTCTTGTGCTACTCTTTTTGTCCTTGTCCTCAGGACAATTTGGATAGGTCGCAACAAAATCAAATTTCAGGATGGTCAAATTTCTGGGAGGGATGTTATTAACCTTCTGAATGCACAGTTAGCCGTTGCTACCTTTAAGGACCACAACCAGGATTTTGCATTGACAGCACCCAACGACAAGAATTCCTTGACTAATGTTAAGAATGGTCTGCCAATTGAGATCATTGGGTCAGCCGTAAAAATACTCTAGGGATCTTATCAGAACGAACAAGACATGGAAAGGATTGAGCTTGGCTGCTGTGGACATGACATAGGTCCACCCCGACGCGGCCACGCGCGGGTTTGGGGAGGCCAATGAATCTCCATATGAGAATGGATCGAATTGAAATTTAAATCGAAGTGGAGTCGCAACCGAACTTTGTGGGAGTTCGGGCCCGTTCGAACCCACTCTATGTCGTAGTGGGCCATGCACAAAGTATGACCCATTTCCGATGTCAGAGTTTATTGGGCTCGTCCCTTTGCATTGCATTGTGATACTGATACCGTCACTACCGGTTATCGTGTATTGAATGACTCTCGTGCGCCAACGGTTTTGAGCATCCGGAAACCGAGGTTCTGAGTAAAGGGTGAGGGTACGTGTTGGGAAGCCCACAAAGGACACCCAACCCCGCCCGCACATTAGCGGTCTCTACTAAGATATCGAATGATTTTTGAATACGCGCGTTAGTTGAACGATGAAAATGCTTATGCAAACATTGTTTTCCCTAAGCATGTGAGAAATTAAAAAAGGGTTTCTATGTCGATTTAATGCAATTAATTCTAATGTCGAAGTTGAATTTTAGCATGTGGGTTCATTTTAGTACGATAAAATAAACAAGGTAAATCGACAAAAGAACAAACGGTTAGTAACGATGTAATGATAATGACAGTTTGTAAATTATTGAATGATGTTGAATAATGTAAACGTGAAGCATGGTTTTGAAAAGATAGTAGTACACGTGATTGATTTGACACGTGTTGACCTAAGTCGTAAAATATTATCGAAACTAAAAGACAATGTAGGACTCACGATTTGTCGTGATAAAGGGACCACTCGATCGAGTCATTGCCGGACTTGACCGAGTGGACCTCTGAAAAAGTTTATGTCCCGTGTTTTTAGACCTTGCTCGGTCGAGTTATTGACCAACTCGATCGAGTACGTCGCCACTCGACCAAGTCACTATGAGACTCGACCGAGTGGAGGTCGAAAATACATTCTGTCTCGGTTTTTGGAGTACCACTCGACCGAGTAGGCTAGGCACTCGATCGAGTGCCCCCTGTACGAATTATAATTCGCTTTGCAATTTACTATCGACTTTCGAAATTGCTTTTTGATTTTTGATAATTCGATAATTCTGCCGAATCGGACATAAATATTGTACAATTTATGCTCGACTCGGATTTTATAAATCATTGATTTTGTTGAATCGGATATAAATATTATCGGATTTATACTCGATTCTAAATTTGAATACTCGTTGTATCCCATATTCGATTATTGAATCGATATGGAATACTAGAGTGAAAAAAAGAGAAAATTGATTTAAGTCGTCTTAAATTAACTATCGCGATATGAGTAAATTTTCTCCGCGTTTAATAATGTCGTAATTCTAACGAATTGTATTGCCAATTATTTTTAGCATCAATGAAAAATCGCATTAGTTAATTTATTTGACTAGATCGCTAGATTCGACATCCAATTATGGAATTGGTATCGAATCTAAAAGATCGATGCTTTGCTTGAATTGGAAGATTTGATTCTCTCGGCTTTTCTGACATTGTAACGAATCCCTAGGGATTATGTGATGTCGGATCCGCGTCAACGGGTTTCGACCCTTATAGAAAAGGTACTTGTTTTGAAAATCGATGCAAATATGTCATTTGAATGATGATGCAAACGAAAATAAACGAATTATTGTTTAAGTTGACTTGTTTCAATAATCGAGCGATCGGGGTGATGGGATAAGCGACCGGCAACGATGTGTGCAGTACACTTGTATATTCGGGTTTTCTTATCCCACCATCACTCACACTCGACACAAATTCACAATTATTTTAATGTTTTATAATACTAGTGATATTAGCGATATTAAGACGCGAATAAAAATATAAAAAACGAGACTACGACAACGACGATAGACGACACGACGCGAGAAAAAGGAGAAAGGAAAAGAGCGGGAATTGGCACCCGCAACCTACATGTTTCTTATGCTCGGACGGGACTCGTAGTGGCGACCAGCACGGGAGTATCGAGTATGAAAATTGAGTTGTGGTGATTAGGGTTTCGGTTCCTAGTACTAGGGTTATGGTTTGAGTATTGTAGAATTAGGGTTGCAAAAGTTGTAAAAAAGATTGTGTTGAATTGTGTGCATGGGATGTTTATATAGGCGAGGCCTAGGTACCCCGGCTAGGGTTACTCGACCGAGTAACCAGCTGACTCGGTCGAGTGACCCGGTGTGCCTGCAGTCGGACCAGAATAAGGCCCACTCGATCGAGTGAGCTGAGCACTCGATCGAGTGGCCCAACTGGGTCGCGCGGGTCCATTGTTTTGGACCTTGACTTGGATGTCTTGTGGGTTTGTGTTTGAATTGGACTTTTGATGTTTTGAAAGGGCTGTTTTATGTGTCTCGGAACGACTTTGACCGGGGTTTGACCCAATCGCTAAAAGTCTGTTTTATTTCCGGTGTCGGTTTCGGCCCAAATTAGCCTTATTTGATTGGAAACGACCCACTGGGCCTGGATTCGAGGTTGGTTTTGTGAGATTTTTACTCCGTAGTGCATTAGCCAGCAACTAATGGTTTTGAGCCCATATCCGAGCGCGTAGAAACACGTTAGCGTCCGATCATCATCGGGTGTTTTTTGGAAACTACCATAGACACCTGGCAGTCAAAATGCGGGTGTCTACAGAGCCCCCACTCTGACTGAGGCTTGGACAGGGCGAAAGTCAGAGTAGCTACCAAGCCGGTTAAGACCTGGTAGCCTTCCGATCGGGTCGTTTATAGTCCATTAGACTTACGTGAAGGGCTCGCCAGCCATAAGACAGAAATCATACCTGAGCTTAATGAGGTTATCACCGTGGGGAATTTGGACTTGTCACGTAAGTCCCGGGTGCGCCTATGTGTGGGCTCATCCCATGAAAGTGCCGCCTTGGCTTCCGCTGGGGAGATTTAGTGGGTTGCATGTTCCTGCTTGAGTCGTACCTGTATAAGTCACATAAAATGCATGCAACACGTAGGTAGTAAAATGACTCGCGCTGGGGAAAATGATTTTTGAAAGTTTTGAATTCTTGAAAATTTTGAAATTTTTTGAAATTTTGAATTTTGGAATTTTTTGAAATTTTGAAATTTGGAATTTTTTGAAAATTTTGACTCTTAAAGAAATTAGGAAAGTTCGGGATGAATATTTCCATGCTAGTATCGAGACTAGGCTTGTGGGTTGATTCCGTTTAGGATTAGAAAACTATTGTGCAAGGGAAGATATGGAAAGAAAGTTGTGAGGTTGATGCTATATATAGCCCTCCTTGTCTTTGATTTCTCCATAATTTCCTCACAAATCATCCTTCTCAAAAAGAAAGCTCCTTATTCCTCTCAAGAATTTTAACCATGGGTGTTGATCGATTAACCGTCATGTTGCAAGAATGGTCCCGACGTTTTAGGGATGCCGACAGGGTGGCTTTGAACCAGACGGGTATTGCCCAACTGTATACATTCCATCAGATGCAGGTTGATCGCTACTTCTTGGATGCATGCTTGGCTTATTGGGATGACATATATCATGTCTTTGCCTTTCCTCGGGGCGAAGTCTGCCCTTTACCTGAGGAAATTGCTGCCGTAGGAGGATGGAATCCGATACTTCGTCCTATCGTCCCGTACTCGATCTACGACCCAAGGAGGAAGCTTCGAGAATTTTTAGGGCTTTCTCACAACGAGGTATCCCGAATGGCTGGAGACAACAACACAGTTTCCTTAATTGATCTGGCTGAGAAATTTATGAACCCGCTTGATGTCCGGGTCAGATCGGTTCATAGCCGTAGGGCTTTTTCTTTCTGCATGCTCCATGTTTATGCTTTTAAGGGTCACATGGATTTATTGTCTTGCATGGGAAACATTCGTCTCTTGACCGTGGTTGATTTGATGGAGACTGAACACAGCCCGGCTTGGCTGATCACGGGTGAAATCATCCAAGGATTGGACAATCGCAAGAGGGATTCTTTAGTTCGTCTCACCGGGAGCACCCGTTTGCTGCAAGTATGTCAGATTTTTATTATCTTTCTTGATTTCTCGATTTTTGAATTTTTTCGAGATTTTGACTACTGCAGTGGGCACTCGATCGAGTCACCCTGGCACTCGGTCGAGTGCCCTCGATAAAAACCTCCTGATCTGCCTTCAGAGGTACCACTCGATCGAGTCACCCTGGCACTCGATCGAGTGCCCTTAGGCGGATGCATATTTCGTCTCGGGAACTCATGTTTTTTGTTTCCTTTTGCAGATTTGGCTTTACGAGAGGCTATCAGTGATAGATCCTCCTCTTGACGCCAGCAACTACCGTCATAACCAAGTGATGACGAGGAGAAGAGTATTGATTTTTCTCGCCAAATTACTCAGAGGTATTGGGACGAGGTGTTGTCTTTTCACAGCGGCCCGCTAATTCGATGGGTAGTACCATGGTGGCCCATCTATCTTTGGACTGGCTTGGACCCGAGGGACAGGGCCCGCTATCAGGTAATTCTATCTTTCAGGCAGACGGTTCATCTCTACCCGGATCGCATACTAAGGCAGTATGGATGGACCCAGCGAATCCCAGAAGTTGAAGCAGTTGTGAGTGACCCTACCCAACTGACTGATGTGATGTGCGACACTTGGATGCAAAGATGGTATACCCGGCATACTTGGCCCGTCACCAAATCTCGCCACTCGACTTGGGTTTCAGACTCATATGTAAAGTGGACTAAAGCAGGAGATGCCAAAGCCCGAGCTGCTCTAAAGGTTGATGAGGCTTTCGACCTGCTGCGAAGGGAGCAAGTTAAAGACAACAGGGGATTCTTTGATGAAGGAGACACTCCGGCCACCCTAGTTCGTCTAATGTCAGGTCAGAAAAAGAAGGCTAAGACTCAAGCTGAAGGGTCTAGTGCTAAAGGTGCTTGGGGGAAAGCAAGCCCCCAGACGGACTTGGAAAGGAGACTGGGCCCAAGAATAGCAGTGCAGGACCGACTTGGCCCACGGGATAGACTACCCGAGCACGTGCAGGCTCGACTTGGACCGAAGACTGTTGCAGAAGACCCGTCGTCAAAGAAACGGGTTCGTACCAAGGAGGTTCCCCTTGTAATCCGGGAACGCTCGCCCCCGCCCCGGCGTCCTCGGGCTCCACGTGACCCAAAGGACAAAGGGAAGGGCAAAATGCCCGGATATTAGTCTCCTTTATTTTATTATTTGAATATTAATACTATTTTTTGTGGTGTGATTTTTTGTTGTTGTTTTTTGTCCGCCGTTTTTGGCGTTTTTTTTTATATTTTGTAATTCCCGAGTTCATCGAGATTTAATAAAAGACATATTATTGAATACCTTTCCCGTCTTTTCGTTATTGCAGTGGTTGTACCCTTTTGAGGGGTTGTCTACGTATCCACAATGGGCGGAATCAAACCAAACGTAGTTCAAAAATTGATTGCTTTTTTTTTGCAATTTTCGAAATACATCAAGATTATTAATTCGATATGTGCGACAGTAGAATAATTAATTCTAACTTATTGACTTGTTTATAATTTTGAAAATTTATAAAAAGACAAATTTTTATAAATTTTTGCAAATGACATTGAGATAGGGTTTATGGGTAGTAGCGCTTCAGCTGGTTCAAGTTGGTCGTGTTGACGAACTCGTTCCCGTCCAGGTCTGTCAGCATCACCGCTCCTCCTGATACGACCTTCTTGACTAAGTATGGCCCAGCCCAATAGGGTTTGAATTTTCCTCTTGGGTCAACCGGTAGTAAGGCACGAACCGATTTTAGGACCAGATTCCCTTCCTTGATGTTCCTGGGCCTAACCCTTTTGTTGAAAGTCCGTTGGATCCTCTTTTGATATATTTGAACATTGTTGAGGGCCCGGGATCGCCGTTCGTCCAATAGGACTAGTGAATCGTATCGGGCTTGGACCCAATCCACCTCAGGTACTTGGCTTTCAAGTAAAATCCTGAGGGATGGCACTTCTAGCTCGACCGGTTGGACCGCTTCCATTCCATATGTTAGGTAATATGGAGTTGCTCTGCTTGCGGTGCGAATTGACGTTCGATACCCCCATAAGGCAAAAGGTATCTTATCGGGCCAGTCCCGATAATTCTCAGCCATCTTTTTAAGTATGGTGACAATTGTTTTGTTGGCCGCTTCTACCGCTCCATTTGTTTGGGGTCGGTAAGGTGAAGAGGTATGCCTCTGAATTTTGTATTTTGCCAGCAATGCAGATGTTTCAGCTTGAAAGTGGGTCCCGTGATCACTGATAAATTCGTGCGGGATCCCGTATCGGCATATTATCTTATTTTGGATGAATTTGGCCACGTGTTTGGCGTTCAGGACACGATATGACTCGGCTTCGACCCATTTGGTGAAATAGTCGATGGCCACCAAGATGAAGCAATGACCTCCCGTCCCGGAAGAGTGCATCTTTCCAATTATGTCGATACCCCATGTCGAAAATGGCCATGGTGATGTCATGGTATATAATAGGGAAGATGGCAAATGCTGTACATTAGCAAAGATCTGACAATTATGGCAATCTTTGACGTATAATTGGCAGTCCGTTTCCATGGTGTTCCAATAATACCCGAGCCTCATGAATTTTCGGGCTAGCATATGGGCGTTCATATGCGGACCGTTTTCACCATCGTGTACCTCGACCATAACCTTTTCGGCCTGTATTTTGTCGATGCATAGGAGGAGAGCCCCCTCTGCCGTCTTTTTGTACAACTGTCCGTCGTCCGTACGAACAAATTGGGTTGCCTATCTTCGCAAGGCCTTTTTGGCCCGGTTTTCTGTTCCCGGAGGATATTCTCCCGTTGTCAAGTAGGTTAGGACGTCCTGATACCAAGGTTCTGGGTCAGTTATCTCGATATCTTGGATGGCATGGATATATGCGAGCTCGGATCTCCTTTCGACGCAGATCGGCATGCTGGTCAGGTGCTCCGGAATATTCAGTAAAGATGCTAATTTGAAAAGTGCATCTGCGAACTGATTCTCTTCCCGGGGCATGTAGATATACTCCACCTTCTGGAATTGTTTCTTTAGGACCCTTACCCGTGCTTGGTAAGCCATGAGATTGGCGTTCCGAGTTTTCCATTTTTGGAGCGCTTGATTGATGAACAATGATGAATCACCGTGAACTCGGAGGTTTGTTACCCCTAAATCAGCGGCAGCCTGCAGCACGTGAATGCATGCTTCGTATTCGGCTGCGTTGTTGGTCACATCAAAGTCCAATTTGATGGATAATGGGGTGTGTTCCCCTTGCGGTGAAATTAGCAAAATTCCGACCCCAAACCCCCGGAAATTGGATGCTCCGTCGAAATACAAATCCCATGTCTCGGTATCGGTATGGAATATGTCTTCATCAGGAAATGCCCAAGTATCGGTATGCCCTTATTCAGATATCGGGCTATCGGCGAGGAACTCGGCTACTACCCGGCCTTTGATGGCTTTTAATGGTACAAACTTGAGGTCAAACTCAGCTAACATTAAAGTCCATCTGGACATCCTGCCGTTGAGGATGAGCTTCTCGAACAAGTACTTGATAGGATCCATTTTGGATAACACAAGTACCTCGTGACTGAGCATGTAATATCGGAGCTTTTTGGTGGCCCAAACCAATGCTAGGCATGTCTTCTCGAGCATTGTATATTTGCATTCGTATTCGAGGAACTTTTTACTTATGTAGTAAATGGCCCGTTCTTCTGATTCGACTGTCTGGGCCAGCATAGCCCCCATGGCTGTCTCGGTCGTTGTTAGGTATAACGACAAAGGCAAACCGGGATGAGGTGACATTAATACCGGCGGAGCAGACAAAATCTCCTTTATTTTGTCAAAAGCCATTTGACATTTGTCGTCCCAAAGCACCCGTTCTCCGATCTTCAGTTTTTTGAAAATGGGCTCACATACCATGGTTAGTTTTGAAATGAACCGGCTGATGTATTGGACTTTCCCGAGAAACCCCCTTATTTCTTTTTCGGTCTTGGGTGGTTGCATCTCCGTGATGGCTTTGATTTTAGCTAGGTCGACCTCGATGCCGCGTTGGCTAACAATATGGCCAAGTAATTTGCCTGACGTGACCCCGAAACTGCATTTTTGGGGGTTCAGTCTCATGTTGTATTTGCGTAGTCGGGTGAAAAACTTTCTTAGGGCCGTAATGTGCCCGATTCGATCTTTGGACTTAACGATCATATCGTCCACGTAGACCTCCACCTCTTTGTGCATCATGTCGTGTAGCAAAGTAGTGGCGGTCCGTTGATACGTGGCTCCAGCATTGATAAGCCCGAATGGCATGACGGTGTAACAGTAAGTACCCCAAGGTGTAATGAAGGTGGTCTTACTCATATCCTCTCCTGCCATTTTAATTTGATTGTATCCGGTAACCCGTCCATGAATGATAGTAGGGCATGATCGGCCGTGTTGTCCACTAGTATGTCGATGTGTGGTAACGGAAAATCATCTTTTGGACTGGCCTTGTTAAGGTCCCGGAAGTCCACGCATACCCGCACCTTGCCGTCCTTCTTGGGTACCGGCACAATGTTTGTGACCTAGTCTGGATATTCAAACACTTGTATAAAACACGCTTTGAATTGCTTGTCGACCTCTTCTTTGAATTTGAGAGACCATTCGGGCTTCATTCTTCGGAGCTTCTGTTTTACCGGCTTGCACCCATCTTTGATGGGTATTCGGTGTTCATCTATCTCTCGGTCTATCCGTGGCATGTCCTTGTAGGACCATGCAAAGACATCCATGAACTCTTGGAGGAGGTCTGTGAACTGTTTTCTCTCCTCTGGATCAAAGGACAGGCCCAACTTAAGCATCTGGGACTCTAAAGTGGTTCCCATGTTGATGGACTCGATTTCTTCGATTATCGGATCTCGGGATTCCCTTTGTTCGAGCTGCTCGATCAGATGTGGAGGGAGAGGTACCTGTTCGTCGGGTTTCTCAATGTCATTGCATATAAAATTTTTGAAATTGAGAAAATTTTGGAAATAAGACAAGTCGTAAGCAGAATGGTTTTCGTTATTATTATTAATGGTAAATTTTGAGAAAAGCTCGAATAGAGCGGCCATCTGATCATTGGTCAGTGGCGGGATAGGGAGAGGTCTTGGGACAGGCCCCGAGACCTCGGTGGAAGTGGCTAAAGGAAAAGAGGTTACAGACTTCGACTTTAGCACCAGACCCTCTAAACCTGGACTAGGACTCCGACTCCGACCTTGACTCAGACTCAGACTCAGACTCAGTATCCGGCATGTCTTCCTCGCCGGTGGTCAGCTTGTAGATCCGTCCCTGGCTGTCAGTCCACTTGACGGTTTTCCTCCACGCCCTTCTTCCGGTGTCTGCCCCAACTTCGGAGATCAGCTTCGTCAGGTCGAATCGGTTGCTACGGAGGATCAGGTTGACCAGATCATCCTTTGGGGTAGGGATGGCCTTGGCTTCCCCGAATAGGAGCCCCAGCACGGGCTCAGAGTTGTCGGTGCCCTCTTTGGATTCCGTTTGAACAAGGGCGAAAATGTCATCAGGGATGAAATTGCATTCCCGAGCCATTTTGGTCTCGGGATATGTGATATTGGGTTGGTAAAGGCCCACTTGGATCGCCCCAAATACGGGAGTGACGAACTTGATTGTATTTTCCCGGCCCACATTTTCCAAGCTCATAGTATATCCTAAACCGAATCGAGACTCTCCGTTGTCCAGGACCTCGATAACCTTCCCAGCCGGGAGGTGCGGCCTTGAAGTGGCTCCGGGTAGGTAACCCAGGTTTTGTAGCATCGTGTTGATGCTAGTGGTGAAGTAAGGCCTGAAGAGATATTCCACTTCGATCATACCCATGAAATCGAATCCTCGTGGTTCAGCCCGGCTTGTGGCATTACAGCTAGCCACGGTCATGGGGGTAGCCTCCAATGTGATGACACCGTCCTTGAGTGGCATCTTGACTTTTCTGTGGAGGGTAGAGGATACGTCCTTGACTGCATGGATCCAAGGCCTTCCTAGTAGTAAGTTAAAGGATGAGGTGACATCGATCACCTGAAACTCCAACTCTTTTTCGATCGGGCCCATTATGATTGTCAGTTTTACGGCCCCAGCAACCGGTTTTGGGCTTCCGTCGAAAGCCTGGATAGTCTGCGCCGTCGGGAGATAGTCGGCATCGGTGATGCCGAAGGCCCGGGCGGTCCTTAGGGGGAGGACATTTACGGCATATCCGTCGTCGATAAGCGTCATCGGGAGGTACTTACCCCTGCAGATGACCGTGATGTACAGGGCCAGATTATGATTGGGCCCGAACGGTGGTAGATCGGACTCAGAAAAGGTGATGAGTGGGCCTTCATTCTTGGACTTGCCCTTGAGATAGGGAATGATAGTGGCTACCATTTCAGCAGGGGTGGCCTGTGAGTCGATCTTGATTTCATCGAGAGCCTTAGTCAGTGCTTCTCGATGTGCTTGCGAGCTAACTAGTAGTTGCCATATGGTTAAGTCAGCTCGAACCCTCTTCAATTGCTGGACCAAGGCTGTGTCGTTGCTTGGTTCTTCGGGGGCGGACTCCGTCCTGGCAGGTTCAGTGACGGTTTTTTGAATAGGGCGCCCGGCGGTGGCGAGATGGTTAGTGGCTAAGGCTTTGGACTTAGCCTTTAGGACCTCTTCGCTAGTGATGGGGACAACTTCCCCCGTGGCTAGGTAAACATCGTCCTCGTCATCGAACCATATCCCATTGATTTGTGGGATAAAAGGGGAAATGAGGTGAGAACAGTCGATTACCTCTCCGGCGAATATAGCGTGGGCGCTGAACGGATTTTCCTTGTTGCTCGGCTTATCCCCGAGCAATGGGATTTTCCCGCTTTTGATTAGATCTTGGATCAGGTGTTTCAGCTTCCATCATTTTTCCGTGTCGTGCCCATTACCTCGGTGATACTGGCAATAGGCTTGAATATTGTAGCTCTTGGGCCTTTTCTCCACTGGAAGTTCGGGAGTAGGGCCTATGGGTTGGATAAGACCTTTTGAAGATAGCCTTTGTAAGGGTGTAGGTATAAGTAGTCCCTATATCCGTGAATACCCGATTTGGAATATTCTTCTTGGATAAGGTGTCAAGCAGATTTACCTCATCGAAAATGCTGCGGGCTGCAGCTGCAGATGTGGGCTTGTTCGCAGATGAACTGGCCCCTTGATAGCCTTTGGTAGAGGCCTTAGTCAGGCTCTCTAACCTTAAGTCATCCTCGATTCTCGTGCCCATTTCAGTAAGGACAGCGAAATTGGGGATCATAGCATATCGGAGATGGACCCGGTAGGATGGGAGGAGGTTTTTGACAAACGCCTCCACTAGGGCCTTCTCACTGAGCTTGTCGACCAGTTTCACTCTCTCGGCCCGCCACCTCTGAAGATATTTTGTGAACCCTTCTTTGGGCTCTTGAGCCATGACTTCCAGAGTATGCATTGTAGTCTGGATCTCGGTATTGTCGGCGTAGTTCCGAGCAAATTCGGTCGCCACATCATCCCAGGTCTTATATTTCTTCGAATCGAGCCTGTAGAACCAGGCCTTGGGATGCTTTTCAAGGGAGGAAGGGAATAAGTGCTTAAACATGGTGGACTTCACCCCCTTGACCGCCATGAAGTCTTTGAAAGCTCGGATGTGGTGGACCGGGTCTTCAGTACCCTCAAACATAGGAATTCCCGTAAGGTTGAGGTTAGCAGGTAGCTCGTCATTCAAAGGCGAATAGGAACGAGCATTTTCGGTGTGGATCGAGTTTTTCGTTGACAAGTGAACTTGTTCCTCGAGCCTGCGCACAACGCTGATTAGTTCAGCTATGGGCCCAGTGGGCTCAGATCCTTCAACAGGGGCCGTCTTTTCTACGGCGCTCAAGCGGGTGGCTAACCTTGCTTGGTTAGCCTGGATGGAAGTCAGTTGAGTCTCAATCTTGGTCAGAGCATCTTTCAATTCGTCCATCATGCGTTGGTATCTAGTCTCGGGTGGCCTGTCTGTAAGAACACCGCGTGATTAGAAACTAGTCCCAAAATCCCGGAATAGAAAGTACATCCCGAACAAGACTGAAAAGGAAATGACTCAGAAAAGACACCTAGACGGGTGATTCGTGAAATGTGGGCCTTCCTTAGGAATCGGCGGGTGGGCCGAGTCCTGTTCGAAAGAAGGTTCACGTGAGACATCCCCTGACTTTGGACTCGATTGTGTAAACGGGCCCTCTTTTGGAGGAGTATGTCCTACGTAGGAGGGCCTTGCCTTAGTCTAATAAGGCGGACTGAGATAGGGAAGAAACTCGTGATGTAGGATCGACAGAGTTTCGACACTAGAGACCTTGACGACTTAAGACACGACCCGACACTGCTAAATACGGGAAGTCCTAAGAAGAGGAAAGTGTTGAAAATTGATTGTTTTGGAAAAAAAAAACGAGCAAACTCGGGGAGAGGCCCGATTTTTCGAGAAAACCAGAAAGTGTATCGGGCCTCGGTTTTGAAAGTTCGAAAATATTTTCGAGTTTTGAATTGGGCATTATACCGGCTAGAAAATAGGCCATTTTTGAGTAAAATCATAAGTCCTAAATTCGGTATACGTCCCGGGTTTTGAAATTGAATATCTTGAAAAAGATGTATTTTTGAAGAGTTGACGGTTTTTTGAAAACGACACGGAAATCAAGTAGCATGTAGTCACACGAGCATTATAACGACGCCATGTATGCTTTACACTAAGTCTCGGTCGGTCTATAGAGGGTCTATACCAGTGTACATAGTCTAGACGTTGATCGGGACGGACTTTCTAAGTCGAGTTGAGCTTAAAACATGCCGCGAAACCCACTCGAATCGACTAAGGACATCTTTTGACATATCCATATTGGAGTACATCAACGGTATAGTGGGACGTCGGTCACCAGTACCGGCCCGGGAAAATTAGGGTTATGCATGAACCGTAAAACTAAAACGCGTATTGTAAACGATTTCTATTCGAGTCTCACCCTGAGGATGCCGATGGTAAGTCACGCATCAGTTAATCCCCAGCGGAGTCGCCAAATTGTGGACATGACATAGGTCCATCCCACGCGGCCACGCGCGGGTTTAGGGAGGCGAATGAATCTCCATATGAGAATGGATCGAATTGAAATTTAAATCGAAGTGGAGCCGCCACCGAAATTTGTGGGAGTTTGGGCCCGTTCGAACCCACTCTATGTCGTAGTGGGCCATGCACAAAGTATGGCCCATTTCCGATGTCAGAGTTTATTGGGCTCGTCCCTTTGCATTGCGATACCGATACCGTCACTACTGATTATCGTGTATTGAATGACTCTCGTGCGCCAACGGTTTTGGGCATCCGGAAACCGAGGTTCTGAGTAAGGGGTGAGGGTACGTGTTGGGAAGCCCACAAAGGACACCCAACCCCGCCCGCACAGTAGCGGCCTCTACTAAGACATCGAATGATTTTTGAATACGCGCGTTAGTTGAACGATGAAAATGCTTATGCAAACATTGTTTTCCCTAAGCATGTGAGAAATTAAAAAAGGGTTTCTATGTCGATTTAATGCAATTAATTCTAACGTCGAAGTTGAATTTTAGCATGTGGGTTCATTTTAGTACGATAAAATAAATAAGGTAAATCGACAAAAGAACAAACGGTTAGTAACGATGTAATGATAATGACAGTTTGTAAATTATTGAATGATGTTGAATAATGTAAACGTGATGCATGGTTTTGAAAAGATAGTAGTACACGTGATTGATTTGACACGTGTTGACCTAAGTCGTAAAATATTATCGAAACTAAAAGACAAAGTAGGACTCACGATTTATCATGATAAAGGGACCACCCGATCGAGTCATTGCCGGACTCGACCGAGTGGACCTCTGAAAAAGTTTATGTCCCGTGTTTTTAGACCCTACTCGGTCGAGTTATTGTCCAATTCGATCGAGTACATCGCCACTCGACCGAGTCACTATGAGACTCGACCGAGTGGAGGTCGAAAATACATTCTGTCTCGGTTTTTGGAGTACCACTCGACCGAGTGGGCTAGGCACTCGGTCGAGTGCCCATTGTACGAATTATAATTCGCTTTGCAATTTACTATCGACTTTCGAAATTGCTTTTTGATTTTTGATAATTCGATGATTCTGCCGAATCGGACATAAATATTGTAAAATTTATGCTCGACTCGGATTTTATAAATCATTGATTTTGTTGAATCGGATATAAATATTATGTGATTTATACTCGATTCTAAATTTGAATACTCGTTGTATCCCATATTCGATTATTGAATCAATATGGAATACTAGAGTGAAAATAAGAGAAAAGTGATTTAAGTCGTCTTAAATTAACTATCGCAATATGAGTAAATTTTCTCCGCGTTTAATAATGTCGTAATTCTAACGAATTGTATTGACAATTATTTTAGCATCAACGTAAAATCGCATTAGTTAATTTATTTGACTAGATCGCTAGATTCGACATCCAATTATGGAATTGGTATCGAATCTAAAAGATCGACGCTTTGTTTGAATTGGAAGACTTGATTCCCTCGGCTTTTCCGACATCGTAACGAATCCCTAGGGATTATGTGATGTCGGATCCGCGTCAACGGGTTTCGACCCTTATAGAAAAGGTACTTGTTTTGAAAATCGATGCAAATATGTGATTTAAATGATGATGCAAACGAAAATAAACGAATTATTGTTTAAGTTGACTTGTTTCAATAATCAAGCGATCGGGGTGATGGGATAAGCGATCGGGGTGATGGGTTTTCTTATCCCATCATCACTCACACTCGACACAAATTCACAAGAATTTAAATTTTTTTAATAATACTAGTGATATTAGCGATATTAAGACGCGAATAAAAATATAAAAAACGAGACTACGACAACGACGATAGACGACACGACGCGAGAAAAAGAAGAAAGGAAAAGAGCGGGAATTGGCACCCTCAACCTACATGTTTCTTATGCTCGGACGGGACTCATAGTGGTGACTATCACGGGAGTATCGAGTACGTAAATTGAGTTGTGGTGGTTAGGGTTTCGATTCCTAGTACTAAGGTTAGGGTTTGAGTATTGTAGAATTAGGGTTGCAAGAGTTGTAAAAAAGATTGTGTTGAATTGTGTGCATGGGGTGTTTATATAGGCGAGGCCTAAGTACCCCGGCTAGGGTTACTCGACCGAGTAACCAGCTGACTCGGTCGAGTGACCCGGTGTGCCTGCAGTCGGGCCTGAATAAGGCCACTCGATCGAGTGGGCTGAGCACTCGATCGAGTGGCCCAACTGGGTCGCGCGGGTCCATTGTTTAAGGCCGTGACTTGGATGTCTTTTGGGTTTGTGTTTGAATTGGACTTTTGATGTTTTGAATTGGCTGTTTTATGTCTCTCGGAACGACTTTGACCGGGGTTTGACCCAATCACTAAAAGTTGGTTTTCTTTCCGGTGTCGGTTTCGGCCCAAATTAGCCTTATTTGATTGGAAACGACCCTCTGGGCCTGGATTCGAGGTTGGTTTTGTGAGATTTGTACTCCGTAAGTGCATTAGCCAGCAAGTAATGGTTTTATCCCATATCCGAGTGCGTAGAAACACGTTAGCGTCCGATCATCATCGGGTGTTTTTTGGAAACTACCATAGACACTGGCAGTCAAAATGCGGGTGTTTATAGCTGCTAGTGGATGGGTTGTTTTTTCGTCATCTGGAGTATGTTTGGCTAGAGAATGCACCAAATTAAGAGCATCGTGCGTCACCGCTCAAGGTTGAAGCTCTAACTCTCCTTCAGGCAACTTTATGGGCGCGTTCTCGTGGCTTTCTTCACATCAACATTTCCATTGTTTGTCTAGATCTCGCTCAGCATTTGGGGACCTGGTTGCGCCTTCACCGCACATCCGTCAGATTACTCCCTACCTTAATGATGTTTTATGTCTTTTCATTGTGTTTCTGTTTCCTACATTCCTAGGGGACTCAACAACGATGCCCATGACTAGACTTAGCAACCATGAGTATCAAACGATTAACAATGTTTCTTTGCTGGGAAAAAATAAATAAATAAACTCCAACAAACTAGTGAGATTATTGATTTTTGGAATACAAAATCCTTGAGCCAAAGTATAAAATAACAAAGAAGAATGTATGTTATCCAAAAATTCATTTCCAAATCCACCCTTAGCCATATACATTCTCATTTTCACTATGATTTTCTTGTTATTTTTTAGCGCAAAATTTTAAAAAGGGAAGCATGTGGTTGAGGTTGAGTGGGGTAAAAGATGAAACAATACTAGCGATGTATTTTGTATTTTTAAAAAAATCTTAAAGAAAAGACTCAAAACAAACAAAAAAAACATGTTTGTGAAAAAGAGAGAGTAATATGTATTTGGGAAGCTAAACTCAATCGTCCACGCGCACCAAAAACAATCAAATGATGGTGTTGTAGCAACGTACTCCCCGTTGAGGACTAATTTATTTTTAATTTGTGTGCAAAAATCAAAAGAGAAGATATCAAATTTAACAGTGCATTCCATAAATCTTCTCAAATAGAAGATGAGGAATGTACGGAGTATTTAACATCTACACATCTGAAAAGTCAATTTAAGACAATTCTATAATGGCAGACCTCCCTTTGTTTTTACTCTCATACAATCATAAATCAAAAGTAATTATCGATAATTGAATTATAATTCATCATCGAAGTCGCGAGGAGTCGATTGATTAAAGATATTTTTTTTTTTGGAAAGGGATGAAAGAGGTAAAGCGCAACTAGAAGAGTGTATTATGAGGAGGGCATATAAAAAAGGAAAAAGTTACATTAAATTCGTTAGAATTGATTCAAGCTTCGTTAAAAAAATCGATATATATTGCAAGTCCTGCCATTATGATGTAACCACACCGTTCTCAATTTAATACTCCTACTTCGTATCAATTAATCAAAATTCACAATAATGTAAGAAATGTGACTGATGTGTCGTCCATTGGACGCCTTTTGAGTGAGTGATCCAACGACGTCAAGTCCCCATGCTTTGAAGAGCGGTGAAGAGACAATAGGATGCAATGGGTTTGACGGTTATATTGCCCTTAAAACTAGTAACCCATTAGATTATTAATTTAACCATCATTGTACTACCTCTCAACCTCAAACACGCACCCACGATAGTTTTTTACTCGGTCGATCACCTAGTTTGAGTATATTTTGTAATATTTCATGACAATAATCCCAACTATAAGGGGTTTCTTAGATTAATCTCAACTATATGTAATCTCGTTTTAATATGAACTATGCCTTCATTAATTCCTCAATGATATAGGTGACTGGTTACCTAGAAAACCGGTCGAACCTTCCTCTTCAGTTTCAGCTATTGGTTAAAAAAATTTGAATCTTCCCAAAATTCATCTTCCATTTTTTTTTTCTGATTAGTATTATAGAAGCCATGAAAAAAATGCTTTAATTTTATTATTGTGTTGGCTTTCATGAACGATGACGGAACACTCAAGGACCCTAGAAAGTCACAGTCGGTAGTCGGTCACTATTACCAGTAATAGTAGGGCATAACTTTTTCCATAGCGAAGCGAGATTAATGAATGCATAGTTCATATTAAAACGAGATTACGTATACTTGAGATTAATCTAAGAAACCCCCTTATAGTTGTGATTATTGTCATGAAATACTTCACAGGATTTGCATCCATTTTATGGTGAAAAGTTTATGCTTCATAAATATAAATTGCAAATAGTAAACCATTTTATTTATTTGAAGATAAGGAGTATTAAGAGTAGATAACAAGACTTAAGACACATATACTAGATAAGGTACTGAGATAATTATGTGTCCTTTAACATCTCTTATGTTATAATATGTTCATGTATAAATAGGTGTTATTCATTAATAATAACGCAACACAATTCGCCCAAATACACTTTTATCTTGACATGGTATCAAAGCAATTTTATTGTGAGTTTTAAAAAATAGTTTCCGCTATCCTGCCAATGGCCACTTATTATCTTACCATTAGGCAAGATCTTCAAGTAAAAAAGAAAAGGAAAAAAATGGGATGTGATATAATTATATATTGTACAAGTATAGAATAGGAGTACAAGAGAAACTGTAATTGTATGCAAAGAGAGATTGTATATTCATCTACACATAATACATGACTCGATACATACATACATACATATATATATATATATATATATATAGATATATATATATATATAGATATAGATATCGATACAAAGGGATATGTTACTTGGTAAAGGATTGTATTGTTTGGGAGACTAGAACAGCCATATCATAACACTCTCCCTTGGATGTTAATCGTCCAAAAAATATAACCTTACCAGGAAAACTCAGTGGGAAAAATCATGGTGAAGGAAAAATAGTAGAACTTGCATTACTCCCCATCATCATTACATAACTTAATCTTCGGATAACTCTTGATCTTCGATGTATAAATTTGATATTAGATTAACAAACTTCGTGATATACTTGTAATCAACATGTATCTTCGGAATTCATAATAAAAATAAATCACCTGCCACTCATTTCAAGTATTATATAATATTTTGTGGTTGAAAGCATTTCAATACTTCTCAATCGAAACTATAGATCGACATAATATATCCACGATAATGTCATGTCAACAACATGAAAAACATGTGTCCAACTACCTCGTTAAAAAAACCTTGCTAGGAAAAATTCATTGGGAAAAAAACCTAATCGAAGGGAAAAAGAGTATAGCATTTACCTATCCATTTTTTCTCTTCGGAAGAATCAATCCGATCATAAGTAAGTCATCAAAAACTTCATTAATTTTGTTGCTAAATTACCACGATTTTCGATCATTTCTGGCACTTATAGACCATAATTATTCATGAATCACAATTAAGATGACATTGTACAAGCTTTCTTCAAGGAGTCAGAAATCATAGCAACATTCATACTCCCTCCGAGTTTTAGTGTTCTTCCCTATTTTTTTAATGGGCTGAGTTTGATCTTCTTTCCATTTTCCTTTTTAGGCTACTAATATGTGGTTCACATTTACTCTTCCATTTCTCTCTCTTCCTCTTTTTTTTTAGCCACACATTTCCCTTTCCTTATTTTCCACCAAAAAAAGAAAGGGGGAAGAACATAGGAACTCGGAGGGAGTATAATTTTATATATTTATCCAGCAAATTAGCATTTAATAATAATAATAATAATGTGCATGAATGTAATATAATGTAAACAATGTTTCATAATAGACGTCCTAATCTAATGTGATAATGTAATATGAAACTAATATGCAAAAAATGAAATTCTATGACGAGGCCAAATGAAATCATATACTATTCTTTGCCAATATTCATTAATGTGTTTGACTTCGGTATTATAGGTGGACTTCATGTCCATGAGCTCACTTTATTTATCCATAATTAATATGTCGACATTTTCAATGGACTTTTATATTCCATATAAGATCCCCACTATAGTGTCCATTATATATCGCACACAAATTTTATTCAGTTCCAAAAGTAAATATATCGATATAAATTCTTATGTTATCAATACTTTTTGATGATATCTTAATTCAACTGTTTTGGTGGTACCAATATTTTCATGCGGGTCATCTATTATCATTCAAATATTTATGTCACTTCTAGGATATTCATTTTTCTCTAGACATGAGTACCAACTACATATGCTTGCCATTTTCTTATATATAGGAACCATATATTATATGATTTTTGCAAGAATCTCAATAACATATTTTGATAAACAAATATAATAAAACTGATATACTATACACCATCTTAACGGAATGATCATGTATAAATCATCATTCTTACTTCTTGAACCTCTAGTGGATGTTTTCATATTTAAACAAGTCATTGAACTTCGGGTTCAGTTGAGGATCAACATTACTTGTTTGTTCTTTTTACCAACTTATCCTTATCAAATTCCCTAAGATGGTAAAACAATCATTATTTGATAGATTTAGAGGGCAATAATATCCACCTTAGATTTTATCTCATATTTCATAAACTTTAATCAATTGTTTCTCTTAATTTGAATGATATATTGGGGAGCTAGCTAGATACAACGCAGTTGGTTTTCCACGTGCTGATTTAAAATTGTCCATTTGGGAGATCATCATGTTCACATAATACTCAAATTTTGAATTTTGATTCCACAAACTACTCGTAAAAATTCTGTGCGACTACAGATCACATAATTAAACCATACATAAACGTTCATTTTCATTATCCAACTACGAGTAGCATTCAATTCTCCACCATAATTTTTCATCTCAATGTATTGTCTTGCCTCAAATAATATTTTATTGATACATGTGAGAAGTTCAACACGTTATTACATTTCTTTCAAGATAAAATACATGTTTATTATCAAAACGGGTGTAATATGAACCCGGATGACCTCAATTTGTCACATCTTTAATATTTTTGTGTCAACTTTACATTGGCTTATATTCATAGCATTTTTCTTGCTCATTTGGCTATATCTCTATAAATCCACTTATCGTACACCACATTTTCAATTGACTGAAACTCATCTTGCTAAACTTCTGTTTAGCTTGTATGTGCACAATATTTTTATTTTCTCATCTAGCCATAAAAAAAATGGAAGATGTGACATGTCACAACTGGTGTCGCATTAAAATAGGCAAGACCTGTCCATATACCTTCCAGGAATATATATATATATCTATATTACTCTTGCTTTGGGTATTTTAAGCGTATATTGAGTACATTTTACTTAATTTTTTTTTTGTCGAGTGATCAATATAATAGTCTCGCAAACTTTGGGTTACAAAATAAATTAGTAAAATTACCAAAGACTAATATATTCATAATGATAAACTATAATGATATAACTAGCAAATTAAAAACTATAATAAAATTCATTAAAAATTACATATGATGTCCATAAAATATTTAAACACCATAAAAACATATACGGAGCAGTAATCATAATCCTAACTTTTACGAAGTACGGAGTCCATAGTGAAAATAAAATAAATATGGTAAAGTCTGATGTAACCTTAAAAAAACATGTTAATAATACTTTCATTATTTAATTATTCTCTGAAGGAATATGTCCCAAGACATTTCCGACAATTACTAAATATAATATATGATATTATTATGGAGATAATCGTTATGTATTATAGTAATTCATAATTGTTTGCTAGAAAATAATTATGATAATTAGTCCAATTCGATTGGGCTGATGAGTATGGATATATAATCCTATAATTAAGGTCAGACAATCAGACTTTGTTAGTAAACTAAACAGGCCCAATATGAATTGTGAGGTATTAGGCTGTGACTACTTATGAGGCTCGGTTAGTCTCTTGGTTTAACTTAATCTCTACTAATACATAAGGATATAGTTATGAGTCATTAAGGGATTAAGAATAGAGCAAGGAGAAAACCATAATCTAAGCTAGTTGAATTTATTACCTCAAGCACCCTCAAAAGTAAGAGAGAGAATCGTTCTATCTCTTCCGTTCTAGCAGGTGTGGGATTCTGACTGGGTTGGTGGACCGAGTAAAGGAGCAACACGTGGGGCTCCAGTATCTCTTCGTCTTATATATCGAGGAATTTACGCTACGAGCCTACAAGGGCATGTATTTCTCGACCTACTTTTGTCCTGATTCATATCTATATTGTGTTTGTATTATTAGATTGATGCTGGGAAATTGTTTCCTGAAATTCCGCTTTCGCACCAGTATAATCCTTCATTCTCTCCGAGACCGGAAAGAAATTGGCTGCATCTAAGTGAGTTATATCATCAGAACCAAAGTCACCTTCACCATCATCTATCACCATATTTGTCTCAACATTCTTTCTCTTTTGCTTCATTGATTGTTGATAGAGATCTATTAGATGCTTTGGTGTATGTGCGGCAAACGCGAGACCAATGACCTTTCCAACCACATCAGAAACATATATAGGTCACAATATCACTTTTATCGTCCATATTTTGTTCTTCTTTTTTGTTCCACTGAGGATGCATGAGATTGTGTCCTTTTGAAATAACTCCATGACCTTTATTAAGATATCCACCATAACCACATCCACGGCCTCGCCATGGCCCTTGACCACAATCGAGCCCGCGACCACTACTACTAGCATCATCTCTATTATATTATGTTGCATTCGCTTCAGGATATGGAGTAGAGTCAGTAGGACGTGATTCATGATTTTTCATTAACAACTCGTTATTTTGTTCCGCCAACAATATATAAGATATTAGTTCAGAATACTTTTCAAATCCCTTTTCACGATATTGTGTCTACAGGACGATATTATTAGCATGATAGAGTGCGTTTTCCCAAGCATGTCTCTATCGGTTATTTTCACACCACGTAATTTTAATTGAGAAGTAATTTTGAACATGGCGGAGTTATACTCACTTACAGATTTAAAATCTTGTAAACGTAAATGCAACCAATCGTAACGAGCATGTGGTAATATAACGACTTTCTAGTGATCATACCGCTCCTTCAGATCACTCCAAATGATTTGTGGGTCTTTAACCGTCAAATACTCATTTTTAAGACCGTCGTGGAGGTGATGGCGGAGGAATATCTTGCCTTCGGCCTTTTCTTGGCATGTTGTCTTATTTCCTTCCTTTATCGCTTCACCTAGTGCTTCGGCATTTAGATGCATTTCGACATCTAATACCCATGGCAAATAATTATTTCCGGTAATATCAAGGGCCTCAAACTCGAGTTTGTAAGATTCGACATGGTTCACTATATAAACTAAATTAATAAATAATCAGTAAACAAGTAATTTGTAAAAAGAAAATATATGAAAAGAAAAATAAATCATCAAGAAAGAAAGAAAGAACAATAACAACAATAACAAAAAAATATAATGAGAGTATCAGTTTAATGAGAATGACGAAAAAAGAAACAACTAAGGACAAAAAAAACACATCCTCATCACATAGAAAAGAAAGGGGGGGCATAATATAGTAATAATAAATTTCTTCATAATCATCATTTACAGTAATCTAATTTTTTTTTTGCAATACAGTAATAAATCCTTTGAAAATATATAGATCTAGAAAATCTAATTAATAAATTTTTCTTATTCCCAATTTCAAGTTATCTAGTTTCAAATTCAAGTTCATGAAATCAAGCACATATTTTTGTAAAATAATAGAGAATTTATATATTGAACAAAAAAAAACTACGAGTTGCTTCAAAGTGATTGTTACCTGTCCATATACAACTTGGACGTAATTCGATGACAATACATATTAATGCCCTCATAAGGGTGGTTTTAATAGGAAGTTTAATAATTATTCATGTACACCAAGTTACCAACAATTACTACTTGTCTATTAAAAAGAACATACATTAGTGAAGGATGAAATGAATATGCAATATAATGACATGGTTATGTCGTTGATTTTTCCCACAATATAAAAACAAGATGAAGCAAATACTTCGTACTTGATAGTTGATACGGAGTAATTGTTATTACCCATCACTCCATCATCACCATGATACGGAGTGATTGTATGTTCATCAACACGTAATACATGATTCGATACATATATATATAAATATCGATACAAAGGGATATGTTGCTTGGTGAAGGGTTGTATTGTTTGGGAGATGCTTACAGCCATATCATAACAGGATGTGACTTGTGAAAGATGGATTATCATCCCTATCAATTCTTCCTAGCGATAGTTGTGAAGCCTTCCAAAAAAAAAAGTTTCCTTCAAATCAAAAATTATCCTTAAAAAAACTTTCAATCTTCTGGAGCCGGAAGGTGGTACAACACAAAATAAAACCACTCCATTGAATTTGAGTTCCACAACGAGGTCATTCTCAACTACATTGTACTCTCTCGCAGACGTGTAGCTAATGAATTTATGGCTTATCTGAATTTGATATGAGTTCGATTAGGGTTCCCGATCAAGCAATTTAAATTTACGGATAATTTTGCCATTTGAAATTTGTCAAGTCCAAAATACTTAGCGCTCTTGACAACGTATACTCGACAAATTCGAAATGCTTAACGTTCTCGTACGAAAAACAGTCAAACAAGTCTAGGGATGTCAATGGGTCCAGGATTTTGCCCAGTCCCGGGTCTTACTCTAATGGATCGGGTATGGGTCCTTTTTTTTGAGACCTTACGGATACCGGTCGGGCATTGGTCCTCCTAAAAATTTATGGGGCCGAGTCTCAAATGTGAACTCATACCCTACCCTAGACCTTTAAGACATCAATTTTTTTTTTAAAAAAAGTCACAAATACCAAATATTTAATGATTATTAATAGTTTGTAAGCCTTCAAACGTTTATCTATTTTATTTTGAATGTCAATTTTTATGTTTTTATGGCAATTAGTGACATTTTTGTTTCATAAAAGTACACTATACATTAAAATATCGAACTTGGCCTATGGGTCTAGAAATACTCATCGGATCGGGTAAGGGTTCATATATTTTAGACTCTGACGGGACCAAGTCCAACCCATGAAACATCCGAGTCCGCGCACTATGGAGAAGAAGGTGATGAAGCTAAGAGATAAAAGATAAAGACCAAAGATATTAGTTTTTTTAAATAAAGATTCGCAGATATTTGTTTTCTGCATTCGTAACTTTCGTGTTACTGTCGTTATGGTTGAGGGAGGGTATCAGAAGATAAGGAGTATTAAGAGGAGGTAAAGAGAATAGACACGCAATACTAGATACAATGTATTGAGTTAGTTAACCCCCTCCCCCCAAATTTGTTCAATGCTGAAATTAGACCTCTTATGTTTTATTTGTAACAATAACCCCATAACTTTATGGAAAAGTGAAATTCAACCCTGCATTTATCTTTCATTTAAATTTCAGCGAAAAATTATTTTTTTATAGTTATTTCATGGGAATAATCTCAACTATGCGTGTACTTCTTAAAATAATCCAAACTATACGTAATCTCATTTTAATATGAACTACGCATTCAATAATCTTGCTTTGCTATGTATGAAATTATGACTTGCTATTACCGGTCTCAGTGACTTGTTGTAACTTTCTAGGATTTTATTAGGTCTGTTGCAGTCATCGTGAAAGCCAAAATTACAATAAAAATATTTTTTTTCATAGCTTCTATAAAACTAATTGAAAAAGAAATGGAAGATGAATTTTCGGAATTTTTTTTATCAATGACCGAAAGTGAACACGAAATGTGAATTAGAAGAAGAAGAAGAAGAGTTAGAGTAAGAGTTGAATAAGGAAAGTTCAACAGGTAGCCGGCCACCCATAGCAAAGCGGGGTTAATGAAGGCGTAGTTCATATTAAAATGAGATTACGTATAGTTTGGATTAATTTAAGAATCACACGCATAGTTGGGATTATTCCCATGAAATAACCCTTTTTTATATTACAGAACTTATTAAACACAATTAGAAGTTCGAATAGCTGTTAATATGGTAAGACTCAGCAAGTTGGTATTAATTATGATGAAACATTCAGCCCGGTAGTAAGACCTGCCGCTATTAGAACCCTTCTAAGCATTGTAACGTCTCGTCCATGGTCAATTCACCAGCTTGTTAAGAACGCGTTCCTACACGTACAGAGACATCGAGACAATATATATATGCACCAACCCCCGAGTTTTTGATATTCTTCTAAACCGGGGTATGTGTGACGCCTCCGTAATTTCTTATACGGGTTAAAACAAGCATCACGGGCTTGGTATTAGTGTTTCATCTCATATATCTTGTGTGGTATAATTAGTTAAATTAGATTTTTAGGAACAAGTTAAATTATAGTGGTATAATTGGGAATAGTACTGATCTAGCGTGTTTTGTATGTGTTTACGATGGAGGTTTGAGCTAGATTTGGTGATTAAAGGTTCTGATTTAGAGTGCAAATCGTCTATTTAGTTTTATCTAGGAAATTGTGTTTTATTGAAGAAAAGAAGGTTTTTAGAGCTCTTAATTCCGTGATGTGTGATTTGGGCTCGAGACGGAGAGTGTGAAGAACAAGCCCAACTAAACCGAGTGAAAAGTCAAAGCGCAGCTCGGGAATTGAAGAGGGAGTCGCTTTGAGTCCGTGCCAGCTTATTAGTTGTTGTTGTTGTTATTATTATTATTATAAAAGGAGAATTTTATTGATAAATCAGAACGAATTTTATTATTATTATTATTATTATTATTATTTATTATTATTATTATTATTATTATATTTTTTTTTGCAAGAAAAAGGTATGTCTCATTATATTAAAAAATAAGACGAAATCTTACAAAAAAGTATACCCCCTATTGCTCCTATTCTATCATCCTTCGAACTCCTATATCAATCCCTTTGCTTTGAAGTCGTAAAAAAACTGAGAATTTTATCTGACCAACAATACTAAGAATGGAACTATTTCGATTCTGAAAAATCCTTCTATTTCTCTCATTCCATAGCCAGTAAACCGTTGCAGCTAAACTACTGCAGTACAAAACACTCTTCCAATGCTTCCTATGCCTTCTTGCTAAAATCCATCACAGTTCTGTTCTAAGATCCATGCTTCTACCCGTGATTTGCATCCAACTTAAGAGATTTTGCCATACCTGTCGTGAGAACATACATCCAAAGAAAAGATGTGCAACAGTTTCTTGCTTCTCCTGACATAAACTGCATCTAGAAGCCATAGAAAACCCCCTCATTTGCATTTTAACTTGGGTCGCCAAAGCACTCTGTCCTGCCAACGCCACTATCACCCTATGTTTAGGAGTAACTGAGCTGCTGAGCATGTATTTCATCCATGGACAGTTATGCCCCTTTGGTCTGAACCACTCATAAGCCTTTGCTATGCTATATTTCCCCTTATGAGACCAACTAAGGACCAATTCCTTTGCTACATTATGCCCCTCAGTACCAGCCAAGGTATCATCTCTAATCCTCAACATGCTATTAAAAGATGCAGTATATCTCTCCTTCTTCTGAATGAGCCATATATTCTGCTCCTGTATTATATATTTTCTATGTCATTCTGCCAAAATACCTTTAGCATTTGTGAAAAGAAGCCACAGCCAATTACCTATCATAGCCTTATTCCAGCTCAAACATTTAACATTAAACCCTCCTTCCATTACAGGTTTCCAAATACCTGTCCAACTATTGTATACCATCTTCGTGTCATCACTACCAGACCAGAAAAATCTCATCCTTAATTGATCAATCCTCTTACGAACATTCACAGGAAAAATTATTATTATTATTATTTATTTTATTTTATTTATTTATTTATTTATTATTATTAATGAAGAATTTTATTGATGAATCAAAAAGCAGTTTAAAAAAAATTGGTGGGTGATTTTATTTATTTATTATTATTATTATTATTATTATTATTATTATTATTATTATTATTATTATTTTTATTTTGCATGAAATTATCATTTCATATCATAGATGTGAAATTACATTTGGTGCAAAAATTTCTAACACTATATGAAATCAATTCAAACTTGCTAAAATCCTACTAAATTTAGGACTAATTTTACTAGACAAAAATCTGGCTTTAACAATGAACTTCAGCTGCTCAAACATTCATTCAACCGATCCACTTTTCTCCACAAACAATCTCTTATTGCGCTCTTTCCACACAACAGCAACAGCAGCAGCTAAACAGACCTGGAACCAAGGGTGTTTCCAATGCCTTTTATGCTTAGGATGATTGCTCCATTGAATAATCTGTCTGAGATTGAGTGCAGGAACAACTATCCCCATCCACCGAGTAACTAGTGACCAAAACTGCATTAATATAGGGCAGCTAAAGAACAAATGATGATGGTTTTCACTGGCTTTCAAGCATAGTATACACCTGTTTGCCATATATATCCCTCTCTGAGCATACATATCCATAGTGGGAAGCTTATGTTGAGCTGCAAGTGTAAGAAAAACTCAACTGCTAGGAGCCATCAAAGAAGAGTGAGGGATGGCCTTAGAATGCCGTCTTTTATCAAGAAAGTTAAGATAAGCTGCAGAAACACTAAACTTGCCATTCTGACTACAAGAGTTCAGGAAGAGTCTTGCTTTATCCTCTGAACCACAATGCTTGATGCGGAAATCCTTCACATGGATAAGATCTTTTATGGCAGAAGGATAAAATTCTTTGAAAGTTAATTTCCAAATGGATGAACTGCTAAGGATATAAGCATTGCACCATTTGATCCAAATCCCTCCAATACCCTCAGATAGCTGCCAAACACTCTTAGCCAACAGAGCTCGGTTCCAAGTTTCAAGGTCTTTAAGATTTAACCCCCCTTGTTTCCAAGGAAGGCAAATGTACTTCCATTTCTTAAAGACAAGTCTTTTCTCACCGGGTTTAATACCCCAAAAGAAATCCTTACAAAGTTTATTAACCACTTTGAGAACTGATTGTGGGAACAACACACTAGAGTACCAAAAATTCTCTAGGCCAAAAATCATAGAGCTTAAAAGCTGTATCTTGCCAGCATAAGAAGAAGGCAGTAGACCAATGATTAATAGCCTTTTGGATCTTCAAAATGAATGGATCAAAAAGTTTAACTGCAATCTTTGAGTCACTAAGAAGCATACCAAGATATCTGAAGGGAAAATCACCAATACTGAAGCAAGTTTTCTCCTGAATCAGAGCTTGTACCTCAGGAGCAACTCCTCCAAAGTACATACAAGTCTTGTCAGGATTTGCAAATAGACCAGAAGTCATTCCAAAATCATGGAGGACATTCTTAATAGCCAGAACAGAAGGTAGATCACCTCTAGAGAAAATCATCAAGTCATCAGCAAACACCAAATGGGTGAGATTAATCTTGGTGCATTTAGGATGAAAGGATACATTAGTCTGCAGGCAGATCTTCCTGAGCTTCTGTGCTTAAAGCAAAAATGTATGGTGACAAAGGGTCCCCTTGCCTCACTGCACTTTTCCCTTGGAAGAAACCTTCAATTCCACCATTCAAATTAAAGGAATACCAAGGAGAAGAGATACAACCCATTATCCATTTGATGAATTGAGGTGGAAATCCAAACCCATTTAGCATTTTTTCAATAAAGCTTCGTTGTTATTATTATTATTATTATTATTATTATTATTATTATTATTATTATTATTATTATTATTATTATTATTATTATTATTATTATTATTATTATTATTATTATTATTATTATTATTATTACGACTTGGTCCCCATAAATATCGCCGCCAAAAAACCCGAGAGCTGGCAGAACACGGTCCAGGCACAGAAAACAAAGGAACGCCCAAGCGATAGCTAAGCACACATCGGTACGTCCGACCGTTAATAGTCTGGCCCAGCCCAGAAATAGGGACAGTGCAGAGCCAATCAGAAGCATGACGGCCTTGCTGAGACTTCCATAAGGCAACCTGATGGAAGGTCAAGGAGAAATCTGATTCCGCAGTAGCTACAACCCTCGTGAAATATATATATCTGCCAAAGACTTCATAAGTTTGGGGGCAGCGATCTCAATTGGATTACACTCAACAGAACCAGGACCTCCTTAAGCCTACACAAGGCCGCATCGAAAGCCGGGCCAGGGGTCAGTACGCCTGTAGCACGAAGCAGCGTACAATATTACGTTCATTAGGAGAAGAAGAAGAAAAACCCTAAGCATGTGTAAATAATCTTTCTTCTCGGATCAAAGATTTCAAGCTTTCTAATTAACTAGTTGGAAAGCCCGTGCGAAGCACGAGCCGATTTTTAGTGACAATAATAATGACACTAAGTTAGTGAATTGAATAAATGGGTGAAACTATTGGTTGACGGACTTTTATTTATATAATGAAATTTCATCATCTTATTATAATTTCTCGATGTGTGATAACTTTACTTCAATTTATAGCCTTATGAGTTGTTATAAGACTCAAAAGATTTTTCTAGCTAATATCTAAAATGAATTATTTCTATTATTTATGATATAGTATAAAATTTCATCAGTTCATCATTATTTTTCGATGTGTGATAATTCTACCTAAATTTATAGTTTTAAGAACTATTTTTAGGACTCAAAATTTTTCTGACTGATATCTAAAGACAATGATTACTTTTAGTTATATAATAGAATTTCATCCCCTGCAATTTTTTGATGTGGGATAATTTTAATTCAATCTATAGCCTTTTTTTTTTATTAATATTTAAAAATGAATCATTTCTCTTATTGATGATGTAGAATTTCATCACCTATATCCTAATTTTTCGATGTGGAATAATTTTATAGTCTTAAGTTTATACTCTTAAAAACTCTTTTAGGACTCAAAAGATTTTAGATTGATATATAAAGACGAATGGTTGCTCTTAATTATATAATACAATTCAATCAGCTTATAATTTTTCGATATAGGATAATTATAGTTGATTTAATTATAGTCTTAAGAATACTTTTTAGGATTTAAAAGATTTCTCGTTGATATCTATAGACTATAGATGAACGATTACTTTTATTTATATAGTAGAATGTCATAACCTTATTATAATTTCTCGATGTGGGATAATTTACTTAAACTTATAGCTATAAGAGTTTTATAAAACAAATTTTTTTTGGTTAATATCTAAAACGAATGATGTCTCTTATTTGTAATATAGAATTTCATCACCTCAACATAATTTTTAAATAATTTTTCGATAATTTTTACATAATTTTTCGATATGCGATAATTCTACTTTATTATAATTTTTTGATGTGAGATAATTTTACTTAAGTTTATAGTGTTAAGTACTTTTTAAGGACTCAAAAGTCACTTTTTTATATATTAGAGCGAATGATAAATTTTCTTATTTATAATATAAAATTACTATCACCTAATCATAACTTTTTGATGTGGAAAATTTTTGTACATAAGTTTATAGTTTTAAAAGTTTTTTTAAGTAGACTTAAAATATTTTTGATTGATATCTAAGAACGAATGATCACTCTTAATTATAATACTGTATAGAATTTCATCATCTCATCATAATTTTTCGATGTGGGATAATTTTACATAAGTTTATAATCTTCTGAGTTTTTTTTAAAGACTTAAAAGATTGTTGGTTGATATCTAAGAACAAATTATTACTCTTGTTTACACTCCGTCATATAATATAGTTTCATCACTTCAACATAATTTTACTTGACTTTATAGTCTTAGAAGCTTTTTTTAAGACTTAAAAAATTGTTGTTTTATATTTAAGAACGAATGATTACTTTATACTCCGTATAATAGAATAATTTTTCGATGTGTGAAAATTTTATTTAACTTTGTAGTCTTATTAAGAGCTTTTTTTAAGATTTTAAAGTTTTTTTGTTGATATTTAAGGACGAATGATTACTCTTATTTATAATAAAAAATTTTATCATCTCATCATAAGTTGGAGGAATGATTACTACTTTTATCTATATAATAGAATTTAATTGTCTTATTACCTCATCATAAGTTGGAGGAATGATTACTACTTTTAATTATATAATAGAATTTCATCGTCTTATTATATGATTGAGTACTTTTATTTCTTATTCATAATATAGAGTTTCATCACACCTTGTTATAATTTTTCAATGTGAGATTATTTTACTTAAGTTTATAGTCTTTTTAAGAAACTTTTTAAGACTCTAAAGTTTTATTTAGTGATATTTAAGAACGAATGATTATTCTTATTTATAACATAGAATTTCATTATCATAATTTTTTTATGTGGTAAAATTTACTGTCTTCAGAGATCTTTTTAAGATCCAAAAGAGCACATGATTACTCTTACTTATAATATAGAATCATCATCTTATTTTAATTATTTCGATGTGGGATAATTTTAAGTTTGTAGACTTATTAAGAGTTTTTTTAAGACTAAAAAGCTTTTTGGTCGATATTTAAAAACAATGATTACTCTTATTTATAGTAAAATTTCATAATCTCATCATAATTTTTCGATGTGAGATAATTATTTAAGGTTTATAATCTTAATCTAACTTTACTATTTTTATATGCAATAAATTCATCATTTTTTCGTGCAAATAATATGAAACAGATTATATGAAATTTAAGATAAAAATTATAAAACATCACATTAATATGATAGATTAAATATATTATTATAATAATTAAAATATTCTCTACTTGATTTTTTGTTTTATTAATGATACTTTCCTAAACTGATTTTTGATGTAACGGACTAATCACATCGCTAAAAAAGTTTCTCCTTTATATATATATATTAGTGTTGATGCCCGTGCAATGCCCGGGTGTAACAATAACGTTACTAAATCAACCTTAATACTTTCTTTTATAATTATTGACTGCGATGGAATGTTTACGATTATTTCAAGTAATTGTCATTTTAGAGAATTAGCACTCCACGTTTGCATGTATTTTATACGAAAAGTAGCAGACGCGGGTTATAATGCTTTAGACCTGTCAAATTCGATTAGACCTATAAACCCGACCCTAATTTAATACATACTAGTTTTTACTTTAAAAGTCATAATAAAATTAGGTGTTCGAAACTTTTTCTGAGCATGACCTGTATACCCTGACCGATGACAGGTCTAGTGTGTACATTAGCTACATGGCTAAAACAAAAAATTCTCATCATAATGCCTGATCACTGTTAGCAATTTTAATGTCTGTGACAACTGTAGACACCCACATTTTGTTGCCAGGTGTCTATAGCAGTTTCCGACCAACACCCGATGATGATCGGACGTAAACATGCTTTAACGTACTCGAATATGGGCTCAAAGTCATTGGCATTTGGCTTGGGCTTTTTACGGAGTACAAATCTCACAAAACCAACCTCAAATTCAGGCAGTGGGTCGTTTCGAGTCAAATAAGACTAATTTGGGTCGAATCTGACACCAGGGGCAAAACCGTCTTTTAGCGACCGAGTCAAAACCCGATCGAAGATATTTTCGAGACATGCAAGTCAGCCGTGTCACCTCATGTGTCTAATTCGAGCTCAAATGCTACAAAAATCAGCCACACAAAATATTAAACAATTCCACTTAAGGATAGAATTGGATCTCAAGTAGGAATTCTATCCGAATACCGAATCAAACACTCGACCAAGCACATACTCAGCCGAGCTCCTCCTTCCCAACCGAGATTTCGTTTCTTCTTTGCCAAGTAACGGAATCCACGCTCCTTTCAACTTCTTACATTTCCTATCCTAATCGGTATTTCTTATCACCCAAGCAAGGTTACCTCTCCTAGCTTCAATCGAGGACCACTCCTATAAATAAGACCCTCTCACAACACAATATTCATATCATCGACACAAAAATACATACACTTATACACTAAGCATCGAATAACCGATAATAAAAAACCCGAGATCACGCCGCTCTAGCCCGACGAAACCGGCCACCTCACCCGCCACTTTACACGTCCAAACAAAAACCACCATAACTCACCGACATTAACTCGACGCTCCCGTGCCCTAGCCACATTCCGACGATCCCTGTTCCGAGTAAACAAAGCATGTAGGTTGAGGGTGTAAAATCAAACCCGACTTCTCCTTTCTCTCTTCCCTTCTCTCAACTTTTCCTCATCTTTTTATTTTCGTCTTGTCGTCGTCGGTCATTTTTTTATGGGTCGTCGTCGCATTTTTTTCTAATATCGATACTACAAACTATTTTCATATAAAACAAACGTTCTTAAAATACGATATCGATTCTCTAGTTGAATATCGTATCAAAAGAACTACATTAATCTCATTGATGCTAGAAAATCGTTACATGGTCTTTTTAAACAAATTACGACGATTTAAACGCAGAGAGAGTCAAACATCGTTTTTTTAGTTTAATTTTACAAAACGATTTTCAAAACTTTTTTTATCTTTTCAAAAAATCATTCCGAGTATTTGATATCGATTTCATAATCGAATATCGAATATAAACGAATATTGCAAAATTAAATCGAGTATGAATTAATCCATATTTGTACGTGAATTAATAAAATTGTCGATTTTCGAAAAACGACCTCAAAAACAGGCCGCCATGCGAGTCGCATGGCAGCGCGAGTCGCGCCATGTTCACGCGGGTCGCGCGGCCTCCTGAAATCCGTAGCATCGAAACGCAATTCCGTCTTATTCCGTCTAACATCTTTGCTTTGTTAAAACGACGGTTTTCCTTGGCATATTTCCGGTTTCGATATATTTTTCTTTGACCTCGTTCAACGCGTTTTAATCCATCACGTGTCATAAACTTTTTCAAAATCATGCATATTATTGTATTTGCATCTATTATTCGATTTATAACCCGTTACTAACTTGTTTGTTCATGTTTGTAGCGATTTCTTTTCATCGTTTGTTTTATTATACTAAAACGAATCTCACATGCTAAAATACAACTTTGACGTTAATTTTAGTTGCATTAAAATCGACTTAGCAACCCATTCAATTTCTCGCATGTTTAGGAAAAACAATGTTTGCATAACATTCACCGTATTACTAACGTGCGTATTTTAAAATCAAACGGTATCCTAGGAGAGGCCGCTAATGTGCGGGCGGAGTTGGGTGTTCTTTGTGAACTTCCCAACACGTACCCTCACCCCTTACTCAGAACCTTGGTTTCCGGATGTCCGAAACCATTGGCAACGAGAGTCATTCAATACACAGTATCCGATAACGTCGGTATCGGTATCAAATGCAAAGGGACGAACCCAATAAACTCTGAAATCGGAATGGGCCGTATTTTGTACACGGGCCACTACGACATAGAGTGGGTTCGAACGGGCCCGAACTCCCACAAAGTTCGGTGGCGACTCCACTTCGATTTAAATTTCAATTCGATCCATTCTCATATGGAGATTCATTCACCTCCCCAAACCCGCGCGTGGCCGCGTCGGGGTGGACCTATGTCATGTCCACAACAACTCATTTAGAACATTAGGTCTATCAGTGTCTTTTGTTCTCTAAGCATTTGACTTTCGCATTAAATATATTTGTATGTATGTCATCATCTCGCTCTAAATTTGACTTGACCCACCTGACACGTTTTTAGAGGCATGAGCCCATTTTTTTTACTCGCAACCCATTTAACCCGAATCCTAAATGACCCGATTTTGGGTCATGATCTAGCTTGACCTATTCAATTCGTTGGAAAGAAAGAGACCACAAAACTCTAGTCTAAAAGTCATTTTATTTCAAGCCATCTATTTCTATGTCTGGATTTTACTAAAACTCAAATTTTAACATACAGAATAGTATTCCCCCTGTCTGCATAAGAGTCACTTTTTCCTTTTATGGGTTGTCTCTCTAAAAGTCACTTTTTACTTTATTTTTATTTTGTCTGATTTTTGTGGTTAACGTTGGTTTTAACCACACTTATTTTCCATCTTTCGTTTTTCACTACACATTTCTATACACCTTAATTATCACTAAGAAGGTGAGGTGACTCTTTTAGTGAAACGGATGAAGTATTATTTATGCGACAAAGTGATTAAGCATTTAAAATCTAATAGTATTAAAATAATAAAAAGATTTACGGTAATGTTAAATACAACCCTAAGGGTTGTATATATAAGCATTTAAAATCTTCCAAATTTAGTATAAACATATGGATTTGAGCATAAATTACACATACAACAAGACAATTAATACATGTATTAAATGATTATTTCCTTATTTGGGCTCTTAAACACAACCCTAAGGGTTGTATGTATCATTTTCCAAAGACTTAATATCAAAAATATTTTTTTGCTTAAAAAAGGTAAAAAAAAAAATTAGGTATTTGAAACTATTTATGTCTCGTACTCTATCTATAACCCAATTCGGGACCAATATTTGACCCGACCCACTCGACAGTTCTAGTGTCTACATTAGTTACCTGAGTGAAACAAATTACACTGATCAAAATACCAGGTCTTAGGGCTGTTCACTTTGTGGTCCGGACCGAAAACCGTGGTCGGGACCGAAAACCGGACCGGACCGTTGCACTTTGATCCGGACCAGACCGAACCGAATGTCATATAGTCCGGTTCACGGCTCACATGATATTGATTATTCGGTCTTTGGTCCGGTCCTGGACCATACCGATTAGACCGCAGACCAAATAAAGGACCGAATGGACCGTATTATAAAACAATATATTAAAAATAATTTGCACAAAATAAGCCACATAAGTGGAAAACCGAATAAAAACCATTAAATCCTAACCTACAAAAATTGGAAAACGGAATAAAATTCTTGTAGAGTTTGATTATGCACTGTTAAGTGCTATTTTTAGCAATAATCGTGAGTATATATCGTCGTATTTTTAGTGTTTAAGAATTAATTTGGGGCAATATAGTGACATTCAAAGTGATTTTCAATGATCTCACATGGTTTGATTATATATGTGATTTTTGATGACGCTTCTAGCTATTTTGAAGAGCCGAGAAATTCATGTATTATATATGCCCGGATTATAGTGGTGGTATAGGTGTCAAATGCCAGGTTATATCGAGGATTGAATGAATAAAAGAAAAGAAGAAAGAATTGGGAACTTTTAGTCCCGCTAGTAGCGGATGACGAAGAGCAAAATTCCCGCTAGTAGAGGCATAATTAGAAATCATGCAAATTGTGACGCTTTCACAGTGCTGCTAGTAGCAAAAATGGCCGCTACTAGCGAACAACTACCCGCATGTGACTCTTGATCTTCCTCTATTCTATCCTACTTATATGAGATGTTTATTTTTATTAGAACAAGTTTTATCATTCCTAGACTACATACATCAAAGTTATGCAATTTTATTAGATTTATGCAACTTAGTTTTATTATTTCAAGACTTTGAAGAAGACGTTCGTTCATCATTTTGTTCATCAATCAAGAGTAAGTTTTTAAATTCTCTACTTTTTATTTTATTTGTCGATTGTTAATTTGATTATGAGTTGTGAGTAGTTCTTTTATCTAGGGCTCGGTGAGCCGATAATATGGGTTATTGATACTTTGATTTTAATCGCGCTTTGTTGAATTACTGAATTGGGTTTGTTCCGGTTGTGCTTAATAATTGATTGATTAGTTCGAATTGCTAGGTTTGAGTCTAGATTATCATTACAACAAGAGTTGAATGTTTTCATATGAATCGTGCCTAAAAGTTTATATCTTCGTCGATCAATTTCTACTCAATTTTAATTACGACAAGAGTCGGGTTATAATTTAGAGAACCGAACCAAGATTTGAATTTTCACATGAGAATAGTGAATTGGATAATTGGGACATGTTAGTATCGATTCTTAATGCAACTAGTTTGGTTATTCGTGCCATGAGAATAGGATTTGTAACATGCTAGATAGGCTTTTTATGTTTCGAGAGAGAATTTAAAGTATTGATTAAAAATAGGAATGCTAGTCTCACCCAAGACGATAATTTGACGAAGTTGTGTCACATTTTGATTGCATCGATAACCCATGTTAATGGTGAACCATTGCCCTAGGTCTTCCTAATTATTGAATTCATCTCGATTTATTACAGTTAGTTTGTTAAAATTAGTTATACAATCAACACTTTCTTTATTCGACGTAGATAACTTGTAGTCAGAAATTAGCTAGTACTTAATCATTCACCTCCGTGAGATCGACCCGTATGCTACAATATCCGTACGCTTGCGGAAATACAAAATAAAACGTAACATGCACTTATCGGTTTTATTTTTTTTAATTTACTTGTATAGAAAACTTTTTGGTAGTAATTTATTTCGGGTTCTTTGGTCCATTATGGTTCATTACGGTCCGGTTCATGTTTTTTGACGGTCCAACCCGTACCGAACCGACATAAATATGATCCGGTCAACGGTCCTAATTTTTATACAATTATGGTCTTCGGTCTAGGTTAAACGGTCCGGTCCGATCCGGTCCTGGACCGACGAACACCCCTACCAGATCTTGCGCATGTGAGCAATATTATAATGTTCGTAAGACCATGACAACTCGTCTGTGAATATTGAGTTTATCTATGTCTTTTACTCGCTAACCATTTGACTATACTGCATCTAATATATTTGCAACTATGCAACAATCTCGCTTTAAATTCGACCTAACCCGCAACCCGTCCCACCCAATCTGTTGTTTTTTGGGGTCATCAACCCAATTTTTACCCAAATCCTAAATTACATGTTAATTTAGGGACATGACATAACCCTACCCGTTCAATCCGTTAGTAAAAAGATACTACAAAGGCTAAAACACAATTCTAGCCATCTATTCCTATGTCTAAATTTTGTTAAAACTCTAATTTTAACTTATTAACAATTCAATATATATACTCCCACCATTTTTTTTATTTAGGGTTATTTCATGGGAATAATACCACCTATGTGTGTGCTTCTTAAACTAATCCAAATTATACGTAATCTCATTTTAATATGAACTACGCATTCATTATTCTCGTTTTGTTATGTATGAAATTATGACTTGCTATTACAGGTCATAGTGACCTTTTGTAACTTTCTAGGGTTTTATTAGGTCCGTTGTAGTCATCGTGAAAGGCAAAATAACAATAAAAATATATTTTTTTCATAGCTTCTATAAGATTAAATGAAAAAGAAATGGAAGATGAATTTTCGGATTTTTTTTTCAATGGCCGAAAATAAACACGAAATGTAAATCAGAAGAAGAAGAGTTAGAGAAAGAGTTGAATAAGGGAGGTTCAGCAGGTAGCCGGTCACTCATAGCAAAGCGAGGTTGATGAAGACATAGTTCCATATTAAAATGAGATTACGTATAGTTTGTATTAATTTAAGAAACACACGCATAGTTAGTATTATTCTCATGAAATAACCCTTTTATTTAACCCCATTTTCTTTTTGGGATTTTTTTTGTTAGCCTCATTTCTTCATATGGAAATTTATTAATTAGTATTTTTCTCTCATCACATGCACTATATCACCAATTCCCTCTTACTTTTTCACTTTTTCTTAAAAATTTTACCAAACCCATATGGGTTAATAAAAAATGGAGGGGAAATTAATTATTACTCCGTATATATTATCCTTTTTATTTAAATATAACTTTATGTCTAATCTTAACTTAAATCATGTAACATTAGTAATTGATATGGCTAAAGTCGTATTACCAAATCAAGATTATCCTAGTACTACTAACAAGATAGTCAGTGGTAAGTAGGGTATCATATCCGCAGGGAGAAGGTCAAACTGTTAGAAGCTATGGCGATTCTTAATTGCTCAAACGGTTGGTTTGATTGGTAAACTAAGACTAGAAATACGTAATCAAAATATGAATTATTCAATTAGAAGAAAATCTAGGGCTATGGGTTCACAATGAGTAGACAAATGATCATGCAAGAATAATCGATAAACACACAAACATGCTAGTTGACTATAATACGTCCTCTCGGATCGAAATCAACCTAGGAAGACACTAACGGGCTCTCGCTACTTATTAGGCTTCCTACCGAATCACATGCGGGTCTAATCTCAACTCGGCTCTCGCACATGAACTGAAATTTTACTAATTCTATTAACAAGTTGTGGCCTTTAACAAATTAATCGTCTTTAAGAGCATGTTAACAAGGCACTAGCATATATATGAATTCATCAAATATTCAACAAGAACTTAAATTCTACCCATCGATCCCCCCTGACCCTAGTAACGGAATTAGCTACTCATAATTAAATTCACAAGAAATAAACAATTGATAATGAAATGCATAATGATTGTTATGGAAAAAGGAAAACTAATAAAATCAATACTAGAAATGAAAATAGACAATCAAGAACATAAAAGATGAATAAGAATTGAAAACTAATTAAAATGATTACCGATTGGAAATTGTAGCAAGAACAAGAGTAAATCTTCCAACTAGAGAATGAAAAAAGTAATATTATTCTACTACTAGGCTTAGGGTTCTTAGGAATGAAAAAAAGGGTACGTTCAAAACTGATACAAAGCATTCCTATATAGCCAAAGAAAGAAGAAGCTGAAAAGACACTACAGCTATGTCGTCCCGAATCGGGATGGGGTCCGTCCCGAATCGGGATTAAAGTCGTCCCATGGGATGAGGGTCGTCCCGATTCGGGACAACTGAAAAATCCACTTTTGCTCAATTTCTTCATTTTGCCGTGAGTGAGGGTGATAAGTGTAGTTTGTAGTGCCTATTTGTTGTGTTTTGGTCCCTTTTTCCTTGTGGAATCGCTCCTTTGGAGCGATTCATGGGCTTCTTATGCTTCCTTTAGTTCGTTTCAGGTTCCCGAGGCCGAATTGGAAGAGTTGGAGCGATTCCGACTCAATACATACACATTTTGGAGCCAACGAGATAAAGGAACGATGACTCGAGACCTTGGAATCGACCCCGAGACCTTGGGACCCAATCCCGAGCCTCCGAGACCCGATCCCGAGTCCCGAGAATCGGTGGGAAGCCCATGAGAGGCAAGGAAGGACCAAAGAGTGTTTAAGGAAGGCATACAAGACCCATCCCGTTCGGGATGGCCTCATCCCGTTCGGGATGGGGTGCTACATTAGGATGGCTGCTGTGAGCCCATCCCGGTCGGGACCAACTCGTCCCGATCGGGATGACAGAGCCGTCCCGATCGGGATGATCCGTCCCGGTCGGGAAGCTACAGAGGCAGCACGGGCCTCTTCTTTTCTTCTCCTTCACTCTTGTACCCATACATATACTCCCTTTTTGTAATTTTAAGACATCTTATCTTAACCTACATTAGTTTAAGCCTCCAAAACCCTAGATTTACTCTCACTCATTAGCTTTAATCTTCCCTTAATCTTAGTTAATCCTTAGTTAATTATTGTAATTAGTTCTTGTATTAAGAGGATACTTGAAGAATTCTCCAAGATTGACAACCTTGGGTTTTATTTGGGTTCTTATTTATACAAGATTTCATCTTTTCATCTCCTTAGTGTTGGTATAACCTTTCTTACTCTTAATCTTGTTTATTTAATCTTGTTTCAATCTTTTCATATTGTTAGTATCATTGTTCTTGTCAATCATTATGGATGTTTGTTTAGTGATAATATTTTCTCTTGTTATGGTTGTTTTATTCTTGATAATGAGTGAGTAGTCTTCTTGTGGGGTTTAGTAGGGGGATTAGGGGTAGATTATGGATGATTAGGGTTGATTAAGGGGAAAAGGTTGTATCTTTGTTGTTAGTCACATTGTAGGCACTCTATGTGTTTGTTGATATGCTTGTGTGAGTTGTAGTGGCCATGCTTCCCATGCTTGTGTTCATCCTCTCATTAATTGCTTACTTTGTGGAAATGTTGAGAATAGTCATAGTCACGAGAGTGCCGACTAGGGTCTAAGTTGCGAGAGCCCGGACCCACCTTGACATCGGTTTAAGTTGCGAGAGCCCGGACCGACTCTAGCGATTAGGAGACACCTATACCCTTGATCACCCCAATTACCCTTCTACTCCTATGAACCCGACCTACCCCACTTCTTTCCATATTTGAGTTCATCGTCTTATTTAGCCATCGTTTACTCTAGTTTATTTGTTGGATCGATCATTAGCTTAGTCATACTCTTCCACCACCATAGATTATCGTTTATCGCTTTCTTTGTGTCGTTTTTGGTAGCATAGTCTCGTTGTAGGCCGACATAGTCTAAACCTTGATATACCGTCCTCGTGGAATCGATCCCGACTTACCCTAGCTACCCACTAGGTTAGTCGGTGTTATATTGATCGGCTAAGGACGTGACGAATCCCTACCATCAATTTGGCGCCGTTGCCGGGGACGGTGCATTGTTTAGACTTAGTTTGCTTATTTCTAGACTTAGTTACCCTTCTTTGTGTTCTCCCAACTTCTCTTGTGAATATTCTCTAGTTTTTCTTCTTTTTCTCTTTGTCTCTAGTTGTGTTTGTTTATTGTCGTTGCCTAGTGCCCATAAAGCACTAGGTGTTCTTACGTTTGTTCTAAGTGTGTAGTGCATGCCTAGGAGGGGAGGCGACTTCTATCTCTTTAATCCAGAGCCGGAGAGACTCTTTCGAGCCTTTCGCCAACGGACGATTAATCGGGTTAGGATCTCTCAACCAAGTGCAAGCACCACTCATCAAGGGCAAGCCCAAGGAGCCGACTTGAACATTTCACCTCGAGAGACGGCCGGAGGGACCTTCATCAATCCCTTCGGTGATTCTTCTCCTAGTTCCCCCTCCTCTTCTACATCAACACCGTCTGCACCACCATCGTCTCCTTTACATCCAATCATGCCTAAGTTCTCTTCTCACTCAACCTTTACGGAAGACGTTTTTCCGGGTCCATCCACTTTACCGGAGGCATATACCGGAAATTTTGTGGCGAAAACGCAATTTATCCAATTGGTCGAGAGAAGTCAATTTAGCGGGTTACCAACCGAAGATCCTCATCAACACATGGAAACCTTTTCGGACTATTGTGACGCTATTTCACAAATGGGAATAACTCAAGACCAAATTCGGTGGGTATTATTTCCTTTCTCTCTTATCGGTAAGGCGAAGCAATGGTTCAAGGGGTTGGATAAAGCAAGACTTGGCATTGATACTTGGAAGAAGCTAGCCTTAGCCTTCTACCAACAATTCTATCCCCCGGAGAAGACAAATCTATTGAGAGCCTCTATCACGGGTTTCCAACAACGCGATGATGAAAGCCTCTACGAATCGTGGGAAAGATTCAAAGCCTTGATCCGTTCTTGTCCACACCATGGCTTATCACAATGGTTCCTCGTGCAACAATTTTGGAATGGGCTATATGAAGAGTCGAGGGCCATACTCAATATGGGATCTAACGGTAGGTTTACCGAAGTGGAGGATGACCAAACTTGGTCAAGGATCGAAGAGATGGCGGTGCATAATTCACAATACTCAAGGCCTAGGAAGGCAAATCGGGGAGGTAGGCATGAGGTTGATGCCATTACACAATTGAGCATTGATCTTGGGGCTCAACTTAAAACACACATGGAGACTATTGACAAGAAGCTCCAAAGCCACCTCAACCAAGTCCAAGGCTCTAGTTCATCCCACCATCAACCGATTCAAGAAGTGAATGCTTTGGGGTTCGCACCTCCTACACCTTACTTTGGGATGTGCGACACTTGTGGAATCGTTGGACATGATCCTATGTTTTATCGTGGAAGTATCGAGCAAGTGAACGCCTTTCAAGCGTTCAAGCAAGGTACCTCTTACTCTAATCAATTCCAAGCTTCCCAACAAGTCCCCCAACAACAAGCCTTTCAACATCAACAACAACATCGTCCCTATGTTCCACCTCCCTTACGGGACAACAATGAAAGTTACCAAGGTTATGTGGGTAACCAAAGACCCTTCAACAATTTCAAGAAAAATAACCAAGGCAACTTCAACAACAAGCAAGGGTTCCAACAAGGGAACTTCAATCAAGGTGGTTTCCAAGGAAACCAAAATTTTCAAGGATATCAAAACCGCAACCATGGCAACAATCAAGGCCATCAACAAGGTAATTCTCATGGGTTCCAAGGGAACCGTCAACAAGCAACTCAAAATCAACAACAACAAAGCAAGCCTAGGAGCCGGTCTCCTACACATGATTATGACATTCCTCTAGCCATCACCGACACTCCACATAATCCATCGTCCCCACCTCGGGATTTTGACATTCAAAAAACTTTGACGGAAATACAAAGGAGTAATCAAGATTTGCAACAAAGTCAAGTGGACATGTCAAGGCATCATCATGAGCTCTTCACTTATATTTAAGGGGAAAACGCAATGAGAGATACCCGTATGAAGATACTTGAGAATCAAATATCTCAACTAGTTTCGGGGAGCTCCTCAAGGCAAAAGGGGCAACTACCCTCTCAAGGTGAAACACCGATATTTGAGCATGTAAATGCCATCACTACAAGGAGAGGTACCTCTTATGACTCCCCTCCATATCCTAATGAGCAAGAGCCAATGCAAGAACCGACAATGCAAATGACATCTCCAAATCAAGAAGAGTCAAGATTTGACATTCCAATTGAGGAGCAAGTCTCAAGGGAGGCCGAGAAACCCCAAGAAGACAACCCTCCTCCTCTTCAAGAGAAAGACAAGGGAAAAAGGAAAGTGTCCTTTGAAGAGTCCACCCCGATTGATCAAAACAAGTACCAAGTCAAGTTGCCTTACCCATCGAGGCAAATGAAGACTAAGGTGGACACTCATTATGACAAGTTCCTTAGTATTGTGAAGAAATTGGATGTTAGTGTCCCGTTCACCGAACTACTTACCCAAATCCCGGCATATGGGAGATTTATGAGAGAAATCCTAGCTAGGAAGAGATCCGTCGATAAGGAAGAGACCGTAGCGTTCACGAGGGTGGTGAGCGAGCTCATACAAGGTTCCACGCTTCCGAAGTTGAAGGATCCGGGTAGTTTTTCGATTCCTTGCACCATAGGCAATTTCTTGATCAAGAATGCGTTATGCGACTTGGGCGCAAGTGTGAGCATCATCCCCTATTCTATTTGTTGCCGACTCGGAATGAAGGAGTTGAAATGTACGTCCCTCACCCTCCAAATGGCCGATAAATCATTCAATCGACCATTAGGAATGTTAAAGGACGTACCGGTACGAGTGGGGAAATACTTCATTCCGGTCGACTTCATCGTGCTCGACATGCCGGAGGATGCCAACACTCCCATTATTCTTGGGCGCCCATTTCTACACACCGCGGGTGCCATGATCGATGTGAAGAATGGTAGGATCACATTTGAGTTAGGTGAGGAGAAGATAGTGTTTGACCTCCAAGGCAACACCTCGCCTACTAGCGATGAGACATGCAATATGATCCAAGCCAAGAAAGACATCGATCTAGGGGGTGAACCGGAACAAAGCTTAAAGAAGTACTCTTATGTACTTGAGGATGACGACTCCGATATGGAGGAAGATGAATGCCCAATTCATGGGCTTGATGACAAGTTGAAGTGCAATGACAAGAAAGAAGATGAGTCTCCCTTAGGGCCGCATGAGGACCGGTGGACGTTTGGGTATATCCCCAAGGACCAAAAGTACAAGTTCAAGTCGTTGAACTTGGAAAGGCGGGATGCCCCGGGAACGTCAAGGCAAGGCCATGAGGAGCCTTGGGATGTGGTCGGCTATATGACATGCTTGATTGAAGACTTCTCAAGGGCCTTCGACTTGTTCTTACGTGCCCTTGATGGAGATGGAATGGATCATTGTTGTTGAAAAGGATTAAGGAAAGCACCACCTTGGTTTGACGGAGTTCCACAAGAACCGTCTCATTGTATATATCTCTTTCTTGTAATTTGTTGGATTTTTGTGAATTCTTGTTATTTGGATTGATTGATGAGCGTTGTGAGGGAGAGAGTTTGATGTGTGTTTGAGTAATGCTTTATAGGTGAAGTGAGAACGCTCCTAGAGAGGATTGGCGATGATATACCTTGGGTTGTAGGCACAAGGATCGGGTTTTTGAAGCTTGAAGCAAGCTTTTAGGGATTGTGGAAGTTGAAGAAGACCCATCCCGGCCGGGATGAGGCGTCCCGACCGGGAAAGGTAAGGCAACCCGACCGGGAAGGACATGTCCCGATCGGGATGAGTGCGCCATATTTGGAGCTTCCTGTGAGTCCGTCCCGACCGGGATGAGGGCATCCCGACCGGGACGGGTGTGGCATCCCGACCGGGAAGGAGCCGTCCCGATCGGGATGGGTGCACCAAGAATTGAGCTTACTGTGGGTCCGTCCCGACCGGGATGAGGTCGTCCCGACCAGGACGGGTGAGGTAACCCGATCGGGATCAGTCTTCCCGACCGGGATAGTCCTCTGCTCCCCCTTTGTGATTCTTCTTCGCAAAACAAGTCCACCCAACCGTTTTATGCCCCCTCCCAACCTCCTTACTCCTCCTTGTTCCTATCATATGACCCATACACCTCACTTTACACCGAGATCCACATCAAATCCCACCCCCCTCACACCTTTACCACCTCTATCATGCGATGTTATTGAGAATAAAGCGGAAGAGCAATGATGAAGACAAGTGTGCCTTTATTGATCTATGAGACGATGGAGAGAATGAGTTGCTAACCTATGGTATGGCAACTATCCTTTCTTTTCCGTTTTTGTTGTCACTTGTTTTCCTTTGTTTCTTCCCTTTGTGTCTTGATGTCATGGTGGCCTTCGAGGCCTTGGTGTTGATTGCTCCCGACTCTCTACGACGTGATTGCGTCGAGAGTCAATCGAAAAAATCCAATCTTACAAGATTTTCACCCCTTTTTTGGAGTTAGTCGGATTTGGACGGAATCCAGGTTAGGTGACTTGATTACACCTAGCCCTCCCCTCCCATTTCCTTTTTATTTCTTTCTTTTTATTTTTCTTTCCCCCATCCATATCTCTTTCTTGTCTCGGCCCATGGTGACTTGACTACACCCCGGCCGGACACCTTCTACCTTTTTCTCCACTTTGTTTTCAACTTTTAGCTTTATTTTCGTAGTTTCTTTTTCTTTCTTTTGTCTCTCCGCACCCTACGATCGAGCATGAGGACATGGCTCGATTTAAGTGTGGGGGAGCGATATTCTAGTATAGTTAGTTTTATTTTCTTAGTTTTTCGGAAAAAATCTTGAAAAAACCCTAAAAATTTGAAAAAATTTCACAAAAATCAAAAAGATTTTCTCTTTTATGTTTTCATTTTGTGTCTTTGTTTCGTATATTTTTTTTTTGTGCGTGTTTTGCCTCCCTTTCCCTTATAGGTTGCTTTAATCGCCGTTAACTTTGGAAGGCTTTCAAGACTCCCGGTAACATCTTATCCCTTTTTTCTTCTTTACCTCGTATGGAGTTTGGAGGAGATTGTGATGTTGTGTGCTCGGGTGGAGCTTTGTGTATATCGGTGGGTGATTTGGTGACTTGTATGGAGTATCGGGGTGGTGTTTGTTATATGTTTGTTTTGTTATGTTTTGTTTTTGATGCCTTTTGTTTCTTTTTCGTTCGTTTTCGTCGTGTCTTTGTTTTTGTGTTGTTGTGTGTCTTGTGTGTAAACTCATTTTTCGAAAACCCGGTTTAGAGGCTAGTGTGTGAGTGTCTATTTTCCCTTTCTAGTTGTATAAATCGAGTCTTGGACTTTAATCTAGTAGAATGACCCTAAATCAATGAATTCGTTGGTCCTTTACCTTGAGTCCACCTAGCTTACTAGGGATTTACTACGGGATTTGCATTTTGACCATTATGACCACCCACGGTGAGAAAAGGCCTTGGTTACCGAGTCTCGTCCCTTAGGTGACCGTGTCTAGGATCGTTCGATTAGTCCAAGTTCCCCCCTTTTTTGTGGGTTTGAAGGGAAAGCGCGCTCCCGACTCACCCATTTACCTACCTCCTACACATTCCACACAAATAAAATGCAATTTGTTGATTTCTATCTTTCTCAATTGTCAAAGAAATGCCAAATCTTGCCAAAAGGGCAAAGAAAAGAAAAAAAAGAAAGAAAAAAATGAAAGAAAGAAAAGAATGAAGAAAAAAGAAAAGGCACAAAAGCCAAAAAGAAAATAGAAAAGAAGAAAAAGAATGGCATGGCAACAAACAAATCAAAATATCGAAAAGAAAGAAAATAAAAAATAAAACCCGTCTCACAAAAAGAAATCCCCACAAAAATAAGCCTTTTTCCGACTTTTGCCGTGAAGAGCCTACCAAAGGACCGAGTCCCGAGGAAGGATGATAGCGGCATTAGTCGGTCTTCCCTCATTTTGCATATTTCCACCTTTTTATTTGGACTAGTTAGGCGGTTTTGGACACGGGACGACCTTCTTGGCTCACGCTAAAGGGGGCGGGGTCTCACTTACCTACAGTGTCGACTAACACCGTGGTTCTTCACTTTTCCACTCCGCCGATCGTCCCGTAGTACGTTTTTAGAAAGTTAGGAGGACCTAGGTAAGTTACCAACGTTTTTGTTGCTTGATCGTCATACTATTAGGGTTTAGCTCACCTTGGTTCGTATGTCTAGCTTGGGAACGTTGTCACTTACCTCGAGTCCTAAACCGGTGTTTCATTCACCGCTTTTAGAGGGAAGCGGTATTTCTTTTATTTTGGGTGCAACCGATTATGTGTTTGTTTGTGTGTTTGTTTGTTTATGTGCTTTGTGTCCGGTTGCATCCACAGTTTTGTCGCAAGACCCTACTTGCCTTGCGGAGTGCACTTGTCCTCTAAGTGCACTCGCGTGAGTTGAAGGGGCATAGGGTGCGCTAATACCCATTCGGCTAGTGTAGTAGTTAGTATGTGCTTACTCGAGGGCGAGTAAGGGTTAAGTGTGGGGGAGTTGATAAGTGTAGTTTGTAGTGCCTATTTGTTGTGTTTTGGTCCCTTTTTCCTTGTGGAATCGCTCCTTTGGAGCGATTCATGGGCTTCTTATGCTTCCTTTAGTTCGTTTCAGGTTCCCGAGGCCGAATTGGAAGAGTTGGAGCGATTCCGACTCAATACATACACATTTTGGAGCCAACGAGATAAAGGAACGATGACTCGAGACCTTGGAATCGACCCCGAGACCTTGGGACCCAATCCCGAGCCTCCGAGACCCGATCCCGAGTCCCGAGAATCGGTGGGAAGCCCATGAGAGGCAAGGAAGGACCAAAGAGTGTTTAAGGAAGGCATACAAGACCCATCCCGTTCGGGATGGCCTCATCCCGTTCGGGATGGGGTGCTACATTAGGATGGCTGCTGTGAGCCCATCCCGGTCGGGACCAACTCGTCCCGATCGGGATGACAGAGCCGTCCCGATCGGGATGATCCGTCCCGGTCGGGAAGCTACAGAGGCAGCACGGGCCTCTTCTTTTCTTCTCCTTCACTCTTGTACCCATATATATACTCCCTTTTTGTAATTTTAAGACATCTTATCTTAACCTACATTAGTTTAAGCCTCCAAAACCCTAGATTTACTCTCACTCATTAGCTTTAATCTTCCCTTAATCTTAGTTAATCCTTAGTTAATTATTGTAATTAGTTCTTGTATTAAGAGGATACTTGAAGAATTCTCCAAGATTGACAACCTTGGGTTTTATTTGGGTTCTTATTTATACAAGATTTCATCTTTTCATCTCCTTAGTGTTGGTATAACCTTTCTTACTCTTAATCTTGTTTATTTAATCTTGTTTCAATCTTTTCATATTGTTAGTATCATTGTTCTTGTCAATCATTATGGATGTTTGTTTAGTGATAATATTTTCTCTTGTTATGGTTGTTTTATTCTTGATAATGAGTGAGTAGTCTTCTTGTGGGGTTTAGTAGGGGGATTAGGGGTAGATTATGGATGATTAGGGTTGATTAAGGGGAAAAGGTTGTATCTTTGTTGTTAGTCACATTGTAGGCACTCTATGTGTTTGTTGATATGCTTGTGTGAGTTGTAGTGGCCATGCTTCCCATGCTTGTGTTCATCCTCTCATTAATTGCTTACTTTGTGGAAATGTTGAGAATAGTCATAGTCACGAGAGTGCCGACTAGGGTCTAAGTTGCGAGAGCCCGGACCCACCTTGACATCGGTTTAAGTTGCGAGAGCCCGGACCGACTCTAGCGATTAGGAGACACCTATACCCTTGATCACCCCAATTACCCTTCTACTCCTATGAACCCGACCTACCCCACTTCTTTCCATATTTGAGTTCATCGTCTTATTTAGCCATCGTTTACTCTAGTTTATTTGTTAGATCGATCATTAGCTTAGTCATACTCTTCCACCACCATAGATTATCGTTTATCGCTTTCTTTGTGTCGTTTTTGGTAGCATAGTCTCGTTGTAGGCCGACATAGTCTAAACCTTGATATACCGTCCTCGTGGAATCGATCCCGACTTACCCTAGCTACCCACTAGGTTAGTCGGTGTTATATTGATCGGCTAAGGACGTGACGAATCCCTACCATCAATTTGGCGCCGTTGCCGGGGACGGTGCATTGTTTAGACTTAGTTTGCTTATTTCTAGACTTAGTTACCCTTCTTTGTGTTCTCCCAACTTCTCTTGTGAATATTCTCTAGTTTTTCTTCTTTTTCTCTTTGTCTCTAGTTGTGTTTGTTTATTGTCGTTGCCTAGTGCCCATAAAGCACTAGGTGTTCTTACGTTTGTTCTAAGTGTGTAGTGCATGCCTAGGAGGGGAGGCGACTTCTATCTCTTTAATCCAGAGCCGGAGAGACTCTTTCGAGCCTTTCGCCAACGGACGATTAATCGGGTTAGGATCTCTCAACCAAGTGCAAGCACCACTCATCAAGGGCAAGCCCAAGGAGCCGACTTGAACATTTCACCTCGAGAGACGGCCGGAGGGACCTTCATCAATCCCTTCGGTGATTCTTCTCCTAGTTCCCCCTCCTCTTCTACATCAACACCGTCTGCACCACCATCGTCTCCCTTACATCCAATCATGCCTAAGTTCTCTTCTCACTCAACCTTTACGGAAGACGTTTTTCCGGGTCCATCCACTTTACCGGAGGCATATACCGGAAATTTTGTGGCGAAAACGCAATTTATCCAATTGGTCGAGAGAAGTCAATTTAGCGGGTTACCAACCGAAGATCCTCATCAACACATGGAAACCTTTTCGGACTATTGTGACGCTATTTCACAAATGGGAATAACTCAAGACCAAATTCGGTGGGTATTATTTCCTTTCTCTCTTATCGGTAAGGCGAAGCAATGGTTCAAGGGGTTGGATAAAGCAAGACTTGGCATTGATACTTGGAAGAAGCTAGCCTTAGCCTTCTACCAACAATTCTATCCCCCGGAGAAGACAAATATATTGAGAGCCTCTATCACGGGTTTCCAACAACGCGATGATGAAAGCCTCTACGAATCGTGGGAAAGATTCAAAGCCTTGATCCGTTCTTGTCCACACCATGGCTTATCACAATGGTTCCTCGTGCAACAATTTTGGAATGGGCTATATGAAGAGTCGAGGGCCATACTCAATATGGGATCTAACGGTAGGTTTACCGAAGTGGAGGATGACCAAACTTGGTCAAGGATCGAAGAGATGGCGGTGCATAATTCACAATACTCAAGGCCTAGGAAGGCAAATCGGGGAGGTAGGCATGAGGTTGATGCCATTACACAATTGAGCATTGATCTTGGGGCTCAACTTAAAACACACATGGAGACTATTGACAAGAAGCTCCAAAGCCACCTCAACCAAGTCCAAGGCTCTAGTTCATCCCACCATCAACCGATTCAAGAAGTGAATGCTTTGGGGTTCGCACCTCCTACACCTTACTTTGGGATGTGCGACACTTGTGGAATCGTTGGACATGATCCTATGTTTTATCGTGGAAGTATCGAGCAAGTGAACGCCTTTCAAGCGTTCAAGCAAGGTACCTCTTACTCTAATCAATTCCAAGCTTCCCAACAAGTCCCCCAACAACAAGCCTTTCAACATCAACAACAACATCGTCCCTATGTTCCACCTCCCTTACGGGACAACAATGAAAGTTACCAAGGTTATGTGGGTAACCAAAGACCCTTCAACAATTTCAAGCAAAATAACCAAGGCAACTTCAACAACAAGCAAGGGTTCCAACAAGGGAACTTCAATCAAGGTGGTTTCCAAGGAAACCAAAATTTTCAAGGATATCAAAACCGCAACCATGGCAACAATCAAGGCCATCAACAAGGTAATTCTCATGGGTTCCAAGGGAACCGTCAACAAGCAACTCAAAATCAACAACAACAAAGCAAGCCTAGGAGCCGGTCTCCTACACATGATTATGACATTCCTCTAGCCATCACCGACACTCCACATAATCCATCGTCCCCATCTCGGGATTTTGACATTCAAAAAACTTTGACGGAAATACAAAGGAGTAATCAAGATTTGCAACAAAGTCAAGTGGACATGTCAAGGCATCATCATGAGCTCTTCACTTATATTTAAGGGGAAAACGCAATGAGAGATACCCGTATGAAGATACTTGAGAATCAAATATCTCAACTAGTTTCGGGGAGCTCCTCAAGGCAAAAGGGGCAACTACCCTCTCAAGGTGAAACACCGATATTTGAGCATGTAAATGCCATCACTACAAGGAGAGGTACCTCTTATGACTCCCCTCCATATCCTAATGAGCAAGAGCCAATGCAAGAACCGACAATGGAAATGACATCTCCAAATCAAGAAGAGTCAAGCTTTGACATTCCAATTGAGGAGCAAGTCTCAAGGGAGGCCGAGAAACCCCAAGAAGACAACCCTCCTCCTCTTCAAGAGAAAGACAAGGGAAAAAGGAAAGTGTCCTTTGAAGAGTCCACCCCGATTGATCAAAACAAGTACCAAGTCAAGTTGCCTTACCCATCGAGGCAAATGAAGACTAAGGTGGACACTCATTATGACAAGTTCCTTAGTATTGTGAAGAAATTGGATGTTAGTGTCCCGTTCACCGAACTACTTACCCAAATCCCGGCATATGGGAGATTTATGAGAGAAATCCTAGCTAGGAAGAGATCCGTCGATAAGGAAGAGACCGTAGCGTTCACGAGGGTGGTGAGCGAGCTCATACAAGGTTCCACGCTTCCGAAGTTGAAGGATCCGGGTAGTTTTTCGATTCCTTGCACCATAGGCAATTTCTTGATCAAGAATGCGTTATGCGACTTGGGCGCAAGTGTGAGCATCATCCCCTATTCTATTTGTTGCCGACTCGGAATGAAGGAGTTGAAATGTACGTCCCTCACCCTCCAAATGGCCGATAAATCATTCAATCGACCATTAGGAATGTTAAAGGACGTACCGGTACGAGTGGGGAAATACTTCATTCCGGTCGACTTCATCGTGCTCGACATGCCGGAGGATGCCAACACTCCCATTATTCTTGGGCGCCCATTTCTACACACCGCGGGTGCCATGATCGATGTGAAGAATGGTAGGATCACATTTGAGTTAGGTGAGGAGAAGATAGTGTTTGACCTCCAAGGCAACACCTCGCCTACTAGCGATGAGACATGCAATATGATCCAAGCCAAGAAAGACATCGATCTAGGGGGTGAACCGGAACAAAGCTTAAAGAAGTACTCTTATGTACTTGAGGATGACGACTCCGATATGGAGGAAGATGAATGCCCAATTCATGGGCTTGATGACAAGTTGAAGTGCAATGACAAGAAAGAAGATGAGTCTCCCTTAGGGCCGCATGAGGACCGGTGGACGTTTGGGTATATCCCCAAGGACCAAAAGTACAAGTTCAAGTCGTTGAACTTGGAAAGGCGGGATGCCCCGGGAACGTCAAGGCAAGGCCATGAGGAGCCTTGGGATGTGGTCGGCTATATGACATGCTTGATTGAAGACTTCTCAAGGGCCTTCGACTTGTTCTTACGTGCCCTTGATGGAGATGGAATGGATCATTGTTGTTGAAAAGGATTAAGGAAAGCACCACCTTGGTTTGACGGAGTTCCACAAGAACCGTCTCATTGTATATATCTCTTTCTTGTAATTTGTTGGATTTTTGTGAATTCTTGTTATTTGGATTGATTGATGAGCGTTGTGAGGGAGAGAGTTTGATGTGTGTTTGAGTAATGCTTTATAGGTGAAGTGAGAACGCTCCTAGAGAGGATTGGTGATGATATACCTTGGGTTGTAGGCACAAGGATCGGGTTTTTGAAGCTTGAAGCAAGCTTTTAGGGATTGTGGAAGTTGAAGAAGACCCATCCCGGCCGGGATGAGGCGTCCCGACCGGGAAAGGTAAGGCAACCCGACCGGGAAGGACCTGTCCCGATCGGGATGAGTGCGCCATATTTGGAGCTTCCTGTGAGTCCGTCCCGACCGGGATGAGGGCATCCCGACCGGGACGGGTGTGGCATCCCGACCGGGAAGGAGCCGTCCCGATCGGGATGGGTGCACCAAGAATTGAGCTTACTGTGGGTCCGTCCCGACCAGGACGGGTGAGGTAACCCGATCGGGATCAGTCTTCCCGACCGGGATAGTCCTCTGCTCCCCCTTTGTGATTCTTCTTCGCAAAACAAGTCCACCCAACCGTTTTATGCCCCCTCCCAACCTCCTTACTCCTCCTTGTTCCTATCATATGACCCATACACCTCACTTTACACCGAGATCCACATCAAATCCCACCCCCCTCACACCTTTACCACCTCTATCATGCGATGTTATTGAGAATAAAGCGGAAGAGCAATGATGAAGACAAGTGTGCCTTTATTGATCTATAAGACGATGGAGAGAATGAGTTGCTAACCTATGGTATGGCAACTATCCTTTCTTTTCCGTTTTTGTTGTCACTTGTTTTCCTTTGTTTCTTCCCTTTGTGTCTTGATGTCATGGTGGCCTTCGAGGCCTTGGTGTTGATTGCTCCCGACTCTCTACGACGTGATTGCGTCGAGAGTCAATCGAAAAAATCCAATCTTACAAGATTTTCACCCCTTTTTTGGAGTTAGTCGGATTTGGACGGAATCCAGGTTAGGTGACTTGATTACACCTAGCCCTCCCCTCCCATTTCCTTTTTATTTCTTTCTTTTTATTTTTCTTTCCCCCATCCATATCTCTTTCTTGTCTCGGCCCATGGTGACTTGACTACACCCCGGCCGGACACCTTCTACCTTTTTCTCCACTTTGTTTTCAACTTTTAGCTTTATTTTCGTAGTTTCTTTTTCTTTCTTTTGTCTCTCCGCACCCTACGATCGAGCATGAGGACATGGCTCGATTTAAGTGTGGGGGAGCGATATTCTAGTATAGTTAGTTTTATTTTCTTAGTTTTTCGGAAAAAATCTTGAAAAAACCCTAAAAATTTGAAAAAATTTCACAAAAATCAAAAAGATTTTCTCTTTTATGTTTTCATTTTGTGTCTTTGTTTCGTATATATTTTTTATGTGCGTGTTTTGCCTCCCTTTCCCTTATAGGTTGCTTTAATCGCCGTTAACTTTGGAAGGCTTTCAAGACTCCCGGTAACATCTTATCCCTTTTTTCTTCTTTACCTCGTATGGAGTTTGGAGGAGATTGTGATGTTGTGTGCTCGGGTGGAGCTTTGTGTATATCGGTGGGTGATTTGGTGACTTGTATGGAGTATCGGGGTGGTGTTTGTTATATGTTTGTTTTGTTATGTTTTGTTTTTGATGCCTTTTGTTTCTTTTTCGTTCGTTTTCGTCGTGTCTTTGTTTTTGTGTTGTTGTGTGTCTTGTGTGTAAACTCATTTTTCGAAAACCCGGTTTAGAGGCTAGTGTGTGAGTGTCTATTTTCCCTTTCTAGTTGTATAAATCGAGTCTTAGACTTTAATCTAGTAGAATGACCCTAAATCAATGAATTCGTTGGTCCTTTACCTTGAGTCCACCTAGCTTACTAGGGATTTACTACGGGATTTGCATTTTGACCATTATGACCACCCACGGTGAGAAAAGGCCTTGGTTACCGAGTCTCGTCCCTTAGGTGACCGTGTCTAGGATCGTTCGATTAGTCCAAGTTCCCCCCTTTTTTGTGGGTTTGAAGGGAAAGCACGCTCCCGACTCACCCATTTACCTACCTCCTACACATTCCACACAAATAAAATGCAATTTGTTGATTTCTATCTTTCTCAATTGTCAAAGAAATGCCAAATCTTGCCAAAAGGGCAAAGAAAAGAAAAAAAAGAAAAAAAAAAATGAAAGAAAGAAAAGAATGAAGAAAAAAGAAAAGGCACAAAAGCCAAAAAGAAAATAGAAAAGAAGAAAAAGAATGGCATGGCAACAAACAAATCAAAATATCGAAAAGAAAGAAAATGCCAAAATAAAACCCGTCTCACAAAAAGAAATCCCCACAAAAATAAGCCTTTTTCCGACTTTTGCCGTGAAGAGCCTACCAAAGGACCGAGTCCCGAGGAAGGATGATAGCGGCATTAGTCGGTCTTCCCTCATTTTGCATATTTCCACCTTTTTATTTGGACTAGTTAGGCGGTTTTGGACACGGGACGACCCTCTTGGCTCACGCTAAAGGGGGCGGGGTCTCACTTACCTACAATGTCGACTAACACCGTGGTTCTTCACTTTTCCACTCCGCCGATCGTCCCGTAGTACGTTTTTAGAAAGTTAGGAGGACCTAGGTAAGTTACCAACGTTTTTGTTGCTTGATCGTCATACTATTAGGGTTTAGCTCACCTTGGTTCGTATGTCTAGCTTGGGAACGTTGTCACTTACCTCGAGTCCTAAACCGGTGTTTCATTCACCGCTTTTAGAGGGAAGCGGTATTTCTTTTATTTTGGGTGCAACCGATTATGTGTTTGTTTGTGTGTTTGTTTGTTTATGTGCTTTGTGTCCGGTTGCATCCACAGTTTTGTCGCAAGACCCTACTTGCCTTGCGGAGTGCACTTGTCCTCTAAGTGCACTCGCGTGAGTTGAAGGGGCATAGGGTGCGCTAATACCCATTCGGCTAGTGTAGTAGTTAGTATGTGCTTACTCGAGGGCGAGTAAGGGTTAAGTGTGGGGGAGTTGATAAGTGTAGTTTGTAGTGCCTATTTGTTGTGTTTTGGTCCCTTTTTCCTTGTGGAATCGCTCCTTTGGAGCGATTCATGGGCTTCTTATGCTTCCTTTAGTTCGTTTCAGGTTCCCGAGGCCGAATTGGAAGAGTTGGAGCGATTCCGACTCAATACATACACATTTTGGAGCCAACGAGATAAAGGAACGATGACTCGAGACCTTGGAATCGACCCCGAGACCTTGGGACCCAATCCCGAGCCTCCGAGACCCGATCCCGAGTCCCGAGAATCGGTGGGAAGCCCATGAGAGGCAAGGAAGGACCAAAGAGTGTTTAAGGAAGGCATACAAGACCCATCCCGTTCGGGATGGCCTCATCCCGTTCGGGATGGGGTGCTACATTAGGATGGCTGCTGTGAGCCCATCCCGGTCGGGACCAACTCGTCCCGATCGGGATGACAGAGCCGTCCCGATCGGGATGATCCGTCCCGGTCGGGAAGCTACAGAGGCAGCACGGGCCTCTTCTTTTCTTCTCCTTCACTCTTGTACCCATATATATACTCCCTTTTTGTAATTTTAAGACATCTTATCTTAACCTACATTAGTTTAAGCCTCCAAAACCCTAGATTTACTCTCACTCATTAGCTTTAATCTTCCCTTAATCTTAGTTAATCCTTAGTTAATTATTGTAATTAGTTCTTGTATTAAGAGGATACTTGAAGAATTCTCCAAGATTGACAACCTTGGGTTTTATTTGGGTTCTTATTTATACAAGATTTCATCTTTTCATCTCCTTAGTGTTGGTATAACCTTTCTTACTCTTAATCTTGTTTATTTAATCTTGTTTCAATCTTTTCATATTGTTAGTATCATTGTTCTTGTCAATCATTATGGATGTTTGTTTAGTGATAATATTTTCTCTTGTTATGGTTGTTTTATTCTTGATAATGAGTGAGTAGTCTTCTTGTGGGGTTTAGTAGGGGGATTAGGGGTAGATTATGGATGATTAGGGTTGATTAAGGGGAAAAGGTTGTATCTTTGTTGTTAGTCACATTGTAGGCACTCTATGTGTTTGTTGATATGCTTGTGTGAGTTGTAGTGGCCATGCTTCCCATGCTTGTGTTCATCCTCTCATTAATTGCTTACTTTGTGGAAATGTTGAGAATAGTCATAGTCACGAGAGTGCCGACTAGGGTCTAAGTTGCGAGAGCCCGGACCCACCTTGACATCGGTTTAAGTTGCGAGAGCCCGGACCGACTCTAGCGATTAGGAGACACCTATACCCTTGATCACCCCAATTACCCTTCTACTCCTATGAACCCGACCTACCCCACTTCTTTCCATATTTGAGTTCATCGTCTTATTTAGCCATCGTTTACTCTAGTTTATTTGTTAGATCGATCATTAGCTTAGTCATACTCTTCCACCACCATAGATTATCGTTTATCGCTTTCTTTGTGTCGTTTTTGGTAGCATAGTCTCGTTGTAGGCCGACATAGTCTAAACCTTGATATACCGTCCTCGTGGAATCGATCCCGACTTACCCTAGCTACCCACTAGGTTAGTCGGTGTTATATTGATCGGCTAAGGACGTGACGAATCCCTACCATCAATTTGGCGCCGTTGCCGGGGACGGTGCATTGTTTAGACTTAGTTTGCTTATTTCTAGACTTAGTTACCCTTCTTTGTGTTCTCCCAACTTCTCTTGTGAATATTCTCTAGTTTTTCTTCTTTTTCTCTTTGTCTCTAGTTGTGTTTGTTTATTGTCGTTGCCTAGTGCCCATAAAGCACTAGGTGTTCTTACGTTTGTTCTAAGTGTGTAGTGCATGCCTAGGAGGGGAGGCGACTTCTATCTCTTTAATCCAGAGCCGGAGAGACTCTTTCGAGCCTTTCGCCAACGGACGATTAATCGGGTTAGGATCTCTCAACCAAGTGCAAGCACCACTCATCAAGGGCAAGCCCAAGGAGCCGACTTGAACATTTCACCTCGAGAGACGGCCGGAGGGACCTTCATCAATCCCTTCGGTGATTCTTCTCCTAGTTCCCCCTCCTCTTCTACATCAACACCGTCTGCACCACCATCGTCTCCCTTACATCCAATCATGCCTAAGTTCTCTTCTCACTCAACCTTTACGGAAGACGTTTTTCCGGGTCCATCCACTTTACCGGAGGCATATACCGGAAATTTTGTGGCGAAAACGCAATTTATCCAATTGGTCGAGAGAAGTCAATTTAGCGGGTTACCAACCGAAGATCCTCATCAACACATGGAAACCTTTTCGGACTATTGTGACGCTATTTCACAAATGGGAATAACTCAAGACCAAATTCGGTGGGTATTATTTCCTTTCTCTCTTATCGGTAAGGCGAAGCAATGGTTCAAGGGGTTGGATAAAGCAAGACTTGGCATTGATACTTGGAAGAAGCTAGCCTTAGCCTTCTACCAACAATTCTATCCCCCGGAGAAGACAAATCTATTGAGAGCCTCTATCACGGGTTTCCAACAACGCGATGATGAAAGCCTCTACGAATCGTGGGAAAGATTCAAAGCCTTGATCCGTTCTTGTCCACACCATGGCTTATCACAATGGTTCCTCGTGCAACAATTTTGGAATGGGCTATATGAAGAGTCGAGGGCCATACTCAATATGGGATCTAACGGTAGGTTTACCGAAGTGGAGGATGACCAAACTTGGTCAAGGATCGAAGAGATGGCGGTGCATAATTCACAATACTCAAGGCCTAGGAAGGCAAATCGGGGAGGTAGGCATGAGGTTGATGCCATTACACAATTGAGCATTGATCTTGGGGCTCAACTTAAAACACACATGGAGACTATTGACAAGAAGCTCCAAAGCCACCTCAACCAAGTCCAAGGCTCTAGTTCATCCCACCATCAACCGATTCAAGAAGTGAATGCTTTGGGGTTCGCACCTCCTACACCTTACTTTGGGATGTGCGACACTTGTGGAATCGTTGGACATGATCCTATGTTTTATCGTGGAAGTATCGAGCAAGTGAACGCCTTTCAAGCGTTCAAGCAAGGTACCTCTTACTCTAATCAATTCCAAGCTTCCCAACAAGTCCCCCAACAACAAGCCTTTCAACATCAACAACAACATCGTCCCTATGTTCCACCTCCCTTACGGGACAACAATGAAAGTTACCAAGGTTATGTGGGTAACCAAAGACCCTTCAACAATTTCAAGCAAAATAACCAAGGCAACTTCAACAACAAGCAAGGGTTCCAACAAGGGAACTTCAATCAAGGTGGTTTCCAAGGAAACCAAAATTTTCAAGGATATCAAAACCGCAACCATGGCAACAATCAAGGCCATCAACAAGGTAATTCTCATGGGTTCCAAGGGAACCGTCAACAAGCAACTCAAAATCAACAACAACAAAGCAAGCCTAGGAGCCGGTCTCCTACACATGATTATGACATTCCTCTAGCCATCACCGACACTCCACATAATCCATCGTCCCCATCTCGGGATTTTGACATTCAAAAAACTTTGACGGAAATACAAAGGAGTAATCAAGATTTGCAACAAAGTCAAGTGGACATGTCAAGGCATCATCATGAGCTCTTCACTTATATTTAAGGGGAAAACGCAATGAGAGATACCCGTATGAAGATACTTGAGAATCAAATATCTCAACTAGTTTCGGGGAGCTCCTCAAGGCAAAAGGGGCAACTACCCTCTCAAGGTGAAACACCGATATTTGAGCATGTAAATGCCATCACTACAAGGAGAGGTACCTCTTATGACTCCCCTCCATATCCTAATCTCAACTCGGCTCTCGCACATGAACTGAAATTTTACTAATTCTATTAACAAGTTGTGGCCTTTAACAAATTAATCGTCTTTAAGAGCATGTTAACAAGGCACTAGCATTTATATGAATTCATCAAATATTCAACAAGAACTTAAATTCTACCCATCGATCCCCCCCTGACCCTTGTAACGGAATTAGCTACTCATAATTAAATTCACAAGAAATAAACAATTGATAATGAAATGCATAATGATTGTTATGGAAAAAGGAAAACTAATAAAATCAATACTAGAAATGAAAATAGACAATCAAGAACATAAAAGATGAATAAGAATTGAAAACTAATTAAAATGATTACCGATTGGAAATTGTAGCAAGAACAAGAGTAAATCTTCCAACTAGAGAATGAAAAAAGTAATATTATTCTACTACTAGGCTTAGGGTTCTTAGGAATGAAAAAAAGGGTACGTTCAAAACTGATACAAATCATTCCTATATAGCCAAAGAAAGAAGAAGCTGAAAAGACACTACAGCTATGTCGTCCCGAATCGGGATGGGGTCCGTCCCGAATCGGGATTAAAGTCGTCCCATGGGATGAGGGTCGTCCCGATTCGGGACAACTGAAAAATCCACTTTTGCTCAATTTCTTCATTTTGCCGTGAGTGAGGGTGATAAGTGTAGTTTGTAGTGCCTATTTGTTGTGTTTTGGTCCCTTTTTCCTTGTGGAATCGCTCCTTTGGAGCGATTCATGGGCTTCTTATGCTTCCTTTAGTTCGTTTCAGGTTCCCGAGGCCGAATTGGAAGAGTTGGAGCGATTCCGACTCAATACATACACATTTTGGAGCCAACGAGATAAAGGAACGATGACTCGAGACCTTGGAATCGACCCCGAGACCTTGGGACCCAATCCCGAGCCTCCGAGACCCGATCCCGAGTCCCGAGAATCGGTGGGAAGCCCATGAGAGGCAAGGAAGGACCAAAGAGTGTTTAAGGAAGGCATACAAGACCCATCCCGTTCGGGATGGCCTCATCCCGTTCGGGATGGGGTGCTACATTAGGATGGCTGCTGTGAGCCCATCCCGGTCGGGACCAACTCGTCCCGATCGGGATGACAGAGCCGTCCCGATCGGGATGATCCGTCCCGGTCGGGAAGCTACAGAGGCAGCACGGGCCTCTTCTTTTCTTCTCCTTCACTCTTGTACCCATATATATACTCCCTTTTTGTAATTTTAAGACATCTTATCTTAACCTACATTAGTTTAAGCCTCCAAAACCCTAGATTTACTCTCACTCATTAGCTTTAATCTTCCCTTAATCTTAGTTAATCCTTAGTTAATTATTGTAATTAGTTCTTGTATTAAGAGGATACTTGAAGAATTCTCCAAGATTGACAACCTTGGGTTTTATTTGGGTTCTTATTTATACAAGATTTCATCTTTTCATCTCCTTAGTGTTGGTATAACCTTTCTTACTCTTAATCTTGTTTATTTAATCTTGTTTCAATCTTTTCATATTGTTAGTATCATTGTTCTTGTCAATCATTATGGATGTTTGTTTAGTGATAATATTTTCTCTTGTTATGGTTGTTTTATTCTTGATAATGAGTGAGTAGTCTTCTTGTGGGGTTTAGTAGGGGGATTAGGGGTAGATTATGGATGATTAGGGTTGATTAAGGGGAAAAGGTTGTATCTTTGTTGTTAGTCACATTGTAGGCACTCTATGTGTTTGTTGATATGCTTGTGTGAGTTGTAGTGGCCATGCTTCCCATGCTTGTGTTCATCCTCTCATTAATTGCTTACTTTGTGGAAATGTTGAGAATAGTCATAGTCACGAGAGTGCCGACTAGGGTCTAAGTTGCGAGAACCCGGACCCACCTTGACATCGGTTTAAGTTGCGAGAGCCCGGACCGACACTAGCGATTAGGAGACACCTATACCCTTGATCACCCCAATTACCCTTCTACTCCTATGAACCCGACCTACCCCACTTCTTTCCATATTTGAGTTCATCGTCTTAGTTAGCCATCGTTTACTCTAGTTTATTTGTTAGATCGATCATTAGCTTAGTCATACTCTTCCACCACCATAGATTATCGTTTATCGCTTTCTTTGTGTCGTTTTTGGTAGCATAGTCTCGTTGTAGGCCGACATAGTCTAAACCTTGATATGCCGTCCTCGTGGAATCGATCCCGACTTACCCTATCTACCCACTAGGTTAGTCGGTGTTATATTGATCGGCTAGGGACGTGACGAATTCCTACCATTAGAGGGAATAGGGACGGACCTCGGGACCAACAAAAAGGACTCCTCTAGTCTTCTAAACTTCATGATATGGTTCCAACTCGACTCGGGATCACTTCATGACATCCACGCAACCTCGATAGCAATACCTAGCTTGTGGATAAATAGTCACCGACCTCCATGTGAGCCATGATGAAAGGAAAAAGACGCCCATATCGCCTATTTTCCTAAAAAACCAACAAAGCACTACAAAGCGCACTAGAGGAGAAGATTAGTTCCCAAAACCGCTCCTAAGAGCGCATTTAACAAGATAAATACATGGGAAAAAGATGATAAAAGCATGTAAAATATTAACACATCTGTAATTTACTCTCCTGTACAATTCCATATAGAAGACAAAAGTTGTGTTCTCGTGTTAAATAGTATTCAACATTACTATAAGACAAAACCTGACCCGACATGCCCAATTCGTTTTTTTGTAGGTCAAGAGTCAAGATCTCTAAATCTTGATTTATGACTCGATATTTTAATTAAAAATATAAACTAATATTCAAATTAATTTTTTATCTTTTAATTATAAAAGAATTTTAAAAATTTATTGAAATATAAAGTCCGTGCGATGAATATTAGTTTAAATAATTGAAATATAACATGGAGTATAAAAATAATGCGAAGTACTATTAAAATAAATAAAAGAGGTAAAAAATCAACATTCGAAACTATCTGTATTCTGACCATAAACCGTTTCATATCCATATAACACGACCCATAATTAAACCGACCCGTATTCAGTATTTTGACCCGACATGTTTAAAGTTATTTAAAAAAAATTATGTACATAAAAAAATCCGTCGTATAAGGTTAGAAGTATGAATTCTACTTTCAATCAAAATTTATTATTTTATACTATTACAATAATCAATAATAATCAATATACTTAATATAATGATAATCATCTTTACGTGCTACATAATCAATCTAAGCCCATGCATTATTGTTATTGTTATACGGAGTATATAATATGACATATTACCCGTGTTGCGTATAGTAATTATCGTAATGTAATTAGAAATTAGTAGACTTGTATATATATATATATATATATATATATATATATATATATATATATATATATATATATATAGAGAGAGAGAGAGAGAGAGAGAGAGAGAGGTTCAAATAAGGGCACCATGTTTCAGTAAGTCTATATTAATGTTACAGATGACATACGATAAAGTTGCATTTGTTTAAAATTGATATGTAACTATAACATTCAGCTCTTTTATCACTTCAAGTGATAAAGTGCAACTTTGTCACTCATCTCGTGTAACTTTAAGCACTTTTTGTGTAACTTTAACACTTGACATTATGCCCTTAAAATATTTGTTGTCCTTATTTGAACCTACCTCTATAAGGGCAACAACTATTTTAAGGGCAAAAGGTCAAGTGTTAAAGTTACACAAAAAGTGCTTAAAGTTACACGAGATGAGTGAAAAAGTTGCACTTTATCACTTGAAGTGATAAAAGAGCTGAATATATATATATAGAGAGGTAGGTTCAAATAAGGTCCACAATTTTTTTAAGTCTATATTGAAGTTACAGATGACATACGCTAAAGTTGCATTTGTTCAAAATTGATATATATACAAATGCAACTTTAGCGTATGTCATCTGTAACTTCAATATAGACTTAAAAAAATTGTGGACCTTATTTGAACCTACCTCTATATATATATATATATATATATATATATATATATATATATATATATATATATATATATATATATATATATTTATATATATATATATATATATATATATATATATATATATATATAGAAGGGATCAAATAAGTTCACAACATGCAATTAAGTCTATATTAAAGTTACAGTTGACATACGTTGAAGTTGCATTTGTTCAAGGTTGATATGTAACTATAACATTCAGCACTGTTATCACTTCAAGTGATAAAGTGCAACTTTAACATTCATCTCGTGTAACTTTAAGCACTTTTTATGTAACTTTAACACTGGAACTTATGAACTTATAAGAGTTGTTGGCCTTATGTGAACCTATCTCTATATATATATATATATAGAGAGAGTGAGGATCCGGTGAGTCTCCCTCCTTAAATGAGTCCGTCCTTTCAATCTGGACCACACAATCAAACAAGATTGAATGGCTGAGATTGCACCACGTCATTAAGGTAAATCACTTTTCCTCTGCCACTTTTACTGTTAACGTACTGTGACACTGCTACTGTAATTCCTTATTACGGTGACAGTGTTACAACAAGATATTTCTGTTACTGTAACACTGCTACTGTTACTGTGACACTGCTACTGTTACTGTGACACTGCTACCGTAATTCCTTATTGCTGTGACATTCATTGATTTCGTATTACTGTGACATTATTACTGTGACACTGCTACTGTAATTCCATATTACTGTGACACTGCTACTGTGACATTATTACTGTGACACTGCTACTGTAATTCCTTATTACTGTGACATTCTTTGATTTCATATTATTGTGACATTATTACTGTGACATTATACACGTACGTTTAGAAGAACTCAAATCAAATTGAATAAACGCTAATTGAATAAATGTTGATTGATTTCTGCAAAATAACAGGAAAACTAACAGAGAATCACCTGTGAGAATCACCTGCAAAATAACGCTAATCAAACGATGATTTTGATTGAACGTGTTGCGTAAATTGATGAATTTGATTGAACGTGTTGCGTATTTTGATTGAACGTGTTGATGAATTTGATTGAGAAAAGTTGGAGAGAACGTAGAAAAACAGAGAAAAATTGAAGAAACAGAGGGGGAGAAGAAGTGAGCATAGAGAGGGAGTTTCGCGAGAGAGAAGAAGTTTATATATGTGCACAGGTACTCCGCGTGCTTTTCGGATCGTTGATCTGATCAAATCGAACGGTCCTGATTTGCAGGATGGACTCATTTAAGATGTGAGGACTCACATGATGCAATTTCTATATATATTTCTATAGAGAGAGAGAGAGAGAGAGAGAGAGAGGTCACCGTGTGTCAGTATGTCTATATTAAAGTTACAGATGACATACGATAAAGTTGCATTTGTTTAAAATTGATATGTAACTATAACATTCAGCTCTTTTATCACTTCAAGTGATAAATTGCAACTTTATCACTCATCTCGTGTAACTTTAAGAACTTTTTGTGTAACTTTAACACATAAGGCCAACAACTCTTATAAGTTCATAAGTTGCAGTGTTAAAGTTACACAAAAGATGCTTAAAGTTACACGAGATGAGTGTTAAAGTTGCACTTTATCACTTGAAGTGATAAAAGAGCTGAATGTTATAGTTACATATCAATTCTGAAAAAATGCAACTTTAATGTATGTCATCTGTAACTTTAATATAGACTTAATTACATATGGTGAACTTATTTGATCCCTTCTCTATATATGATTGATTGATTGTGAGACTTTCTTAATCTCTATTTAATACTTAAGTATTGTTTATTCCTTGTGCTAATTTTATGATTGTTGTTTGTTTAATCTTTTTGGCCAATTGATTATTTCAATCTTCAATCTATTGCAATTCTATGTATTTGAATCCGTAATTGTTCAATTCACTAGATAAAGTTGTAACCTTTAGACCTGATTATTTGTATGTGTTTCATCGTAATTGGGTAAAGGGAGGAATAAACATATAATTCGAACCAATAACCGCATGTGTTAAAGGTCGTTATTTCTATTGATTTATTCATATTATTCATGCTGTTATTAAATCTAAACATGTGGATTAGGTTGTTCAATAATTAGGTTGTTTAGTATCGCGTTTCGACCTAAGTAATATTATCTACGGAACAATTAAAAGTTTCAGTTGCTCAATAAAATACTCAAGGATTAAATAAAGATTAGTAGTCGATGATCAATTGTTTAACTAGTTAGTGGATTTTCTTTGAATCGAGTATCTTGATCATCTGAATTCATCTTTATTAGTTATTTTACTCTCGTTACTTTAATTATTAGTCAATTCAATCACAAACCTCCCATTATTCTTGTTACGGTTACTCTAATTAATCACACATTAATTACCTCGCCTTTTCTGTGGACTCGAAACCCGACTTACCTCTTCTATATTATTAAAGGTAATATGACTTAATTATCTATATTTGAGAGCATACGACGGCTCACCAAGTACAATTATTTACCATTTGCAAAAACCAAAACTAAGATGGTACCAATGGGAATTTCCCTTTCAAACGTAATATTATGGATGCATCACGAGTAGTGTTATTTTAGGGATTGAATATATGTCTAACAGAGATGAAATAGTTGGGGGAATACTTTTTACCGTCGGCGTTAATTACGTGAAATGACGACTTTTCCCTTGCTATTTACTCTCGAAATAATATTACTTTTACATTTTATAGATTATCGATTTATTAAAACTCGATAATAAAACCGTCTTTTTCGATTATCGTAATAAACCAAAACCGACTTCCTATATAGTTAATATATGGAATTACGCAAAATGACGAGTTCTCCTTTGCAATTAATTATCGAAATATTATCACATTTACATTTTATAGAGTATCGGTTTATTAGAACTCGATAATAAAACCATTTTTTCGATTATTGTTACGCCTCCGATTTTAAGCAGTTAATTAGATTAATTAACGACTTAATACAATTTAATAAACGTAATTAACAAATACGAGTAATATGCGAATTAAATCCTAATTAAGCTACGACAAGTCGACAATAAATATTTATTATACAAATTGATGCAAATTAAAAGAAAAAAATCCGGAAATGCGTCAGGTTGAGTGGGTTTTTCACCCACCCAAGGGTCGTATTATTTTCTCTATAATACTTGAAAGTTGTGAGAATAGTTTAAGTATAATATAAATCTTCCAAACATTTTATACAAGTGGCTCGGGTTCGAATCCTCCTGTTGACACATTTGCCTTGAAGGATCGAACCCTATACCTATTGATTAGGAGGCAAATGACTAAACCACTACACCACTATCAAAAAAATGATATTTTAAATGGTTGAAAACTTTCCTCTTTTAAATTGCTTTTCGAAACAAATAGTTTTCAACCATTTAAAATATCAGTTTGTTGATGGTGGTGTAGTGGTTTAGTCATTTGCCTCCTAATCAATAGGTCTAGGGTTCGATCCTTCAAGGCAAATGTGTCAACAGGAGGATTCGAACCCGAGCCACTTGTATAAAATGTTTGGAAGATTTATATTATACTTAAACTATTTCTCAAAACTTTCAAGTATTATAGAGAAAATAATACGACCCTTGGGTGGGTGAAAAACCCACTCAACCTGACCCATTTCAGGATTTTTTTTCTTTTAATTTGCATCGATTTGTATAATAAATCTTGATTGTCGACTTGTCGTAGATTAATTAGGATTTAATTTGCATACTACTCGTATTTGTTAATTACGTTTATTAAATTGTATTAAGTCGTTAATTAATCTAATTAACTGTTTAAAATCGGAGGCGTAACAATAATCGAAAAAACGGTTTTATTATCGAGTTCTAATAAACCGATACTCTATAAAATGTAAATGTGATAATATTTCAAGAATCAATTGCAAAGGAGAACTCGTCATTTTGCGTAATTCCATATATTATCTATATAGGAAGTCGGTTTTGGTTTATTACGATAATCGAAAAAGACGGTTTTATTATCGAGTTTTAATAAATCGATATAAAATTTAAAATTAATAGTATTTCGAGATTAAATAGCAAGGGCAAAGTTGTCATTTCACGTAATTAACTCCGACGGTAAAAAGTAGTTGCGAATAGTTGCAACAATAACGAACCTACGATGACCTCGTAGATTTTGCGTGACACAACCTTAGTTATAAATAAATGAATTATGTCATCAACTCATTTAACCTCATGTGGTTGCGTTAAACGAATGAATAAGCATTCATCAGACATCACCTTTTTTTGAGCAAAAAGATCATTTCATTAATAAAAAGTTATACAACATTTAAACCTTATATCGAAACTGAACGAATATAATACCATAAGATTTGAATAAAATAAATTCTCATTAAAACAAAGATCTCTCACTAAGATTTTGATCTCCGCTTCTGCCCATCAAATAAATTCTCATTAAAACAAAGATCTCTCACTAAGATTTTGATCTCTGCTTATGCCCATCATCTTTCAATATATCGCTGTTTAATGATACAGTTTATCACAAGAGGGTCTTCGGATCTTCCAAGGTTTTGAAGAGAATTGATTTTCCTAATAAAGTAACAAGTAAGAAGTTTTTTTTTTGAAACTCCCAATAGGGAAACTAATTAGGCAATTCAGCCTCGGCAATACAATTTGCAATTGTCGGGACCCTAGTACCCCAACCAACCGAAACATCCCCATCCGGAATAGCATGTGCGAGTTCATGTGCCATCCCGTTACAAGAACGATTCGTTTATATCCAACAAATAGAATGAAAATATTCACTAAGGCTGCTAATCTCATCTAAAATCAAATAAAGCCCACTACGACCCTTTTTCTTCGAGTTGATAGCATCAATTACTACTCGGGCATCGCTCTCCACTATAATGTCGACCTGACCTTGTTTCCGAGCTTCCTTCATCCCTTCCAATATGGCAGCTGCTTCTGCTATTTGCGGGTCCCAGACTTCCTGTCGACGGATTGTAAACGCCCATAGAACCTCCCCCCTTTCGTTACGACACACGCCCCCCAGACCAACTCCCCATCCTTCCTTCGACCCCGCATCCACATTTATCTTAGCCTTACCATCTCCTGGTCCACCTCTCTCCACCTCAATCACCACGGTCACGTGAGTGCAGTCCAGCTATGTCTCCGTCACCTTCCACTTCAGCTAACTCGATCATAATGTCTTGTATTATTCGCACAATATCCTCCCGACGCACCTGCTCATCTTTAAATATAGCTTTGTTCCTCACTTCCCAGATAGCCCAACAGGTCGTCATAAAAATCACGTACTTTTCCTCCCCGATTTCATTCCACCTCATCTCAATCCAATCCCGAATACCTAATATACTGTCATTGTCCCCCACCCCAATCCCGATTTCATCCCACACCCACGTAGCCAGACCACAACCACAAAACAAATGATGACTCGACTCAAAATTAGACTGACAAAAAAGACACATAGCATCCTCTGACCCGACTCGGTTCAAAATGTTTACCTTAGTTGCAATCGCGTCGCTGCACAGCTGCCGGAAAAAGAGCTTAATCCGTGGCCAAACCGGGACCTTCCACAATTTGTTCCAAATCCGCTTCTCCCGTTCCCAATTCGAGCATTCCTCCCCCTGTGTCTCCGTTCCTTCAAGGAGGCGATAAACAGTTCGGGTCGAGTAAATTTCGTTCTTCTCAGGCCCCCAGAACCATGTATCATGCCCTCCTTCGTCACATAGTCTAATTTTAGTAATGGCCTCTGCCTCGAAAGGTAGGAAAAGAGAAGCAAGCTTGGTCAGGTTCCATCTTCGTCCGTTTTCATGGGTAATCAGCTCCGAGACCTTCATATTACCCAGTCCCTCCTTGCATGGAGATATTACACGCCCTTCCCGGTTCCTTGTCAACCACGCGTCCTTCCAAACATAGGTTTCGTCACCCCCTCCGATACGTCTACGAAGACCCTTGGTAAGCACATCCCTAGCCTCGATAAACTCATGCCAAGTATAACTTGGGTTTGATCCCAAACCCGCGTTCAAAAAAGACGCCTCCATATAGTACCTGCTTCTTATCATCCTTGCCCAAAGTGACTCCAGGTCGGTAATGAGTCTCCAAGCTTGTTTTCCGAGAAGTGCTAGATTACTTTTTTTGAAGTCCCGAAACCCGATTCCCCCATAATTCTTCGCCCTACAGAGTCTCTGCCAGGATATCCAAGTAAGTCGGCGTTTCGAGTCAAGATGACCCCACCAAAATTTCGATATCAGCGAACTAAGTTCGGCACAAAAATGCTGTGGGATTTTAAACACACTCATAACATAGGTCGGAAGTGAATTGGCCACGGCCTTAATAAGAACCTCCCGACCCGCCCTAGACAAAATTTTCCCACGCCATGAATTTAGCCTTTTGTGTAGCTTATTTCGTATGATATCTGTTATAGCCTTTTTGGATCTACCCACCACCGTTGGTAAGCCCAAATATTTCTCTTGGACATCGACTTCCTCAACTCGTAGTACGCCCGTCACCATGTCTCGTCGGTCTCGTGAAACTCCCTGGCTGTACGAAACAGTAGTCTTTGAGAGGTTAACCATCTGCCCGGAGGCATTCTCGTACCGTCGTAGCACATCATTAAGCACGTGAGCTTCCTCAGGTATAGCTTTTAGGAAAAATATGCTATCATCCGCGAAAAAAAGATGGGAAATTATCGGGGCCGTGGATGCAATTTTAATTCCATGTAAAGCACTCTGTTCAATTTTTCTCCTGGTCATATTCAATAAAACCTCCGCAACAAGGATAAAAAGATAGGGTGAGAGCGGGTCACTTTGTCTTAAACCTCTAGATGGCAAAAATTCTTGTGTCGGGGCCCCGTTTACAAGGACAGAAAACGACACCAACGACACACAATCCATAACCCGATCAACCCATCTTTTATCGAAACCCATGACTCGTAAGATCTGCTCAAGGAAATCCCACTCAACCCGGTCGTATGCTTTGGCCATGTCCAATTTTAGAGCCATATAGCCTTCCTTTGCCTTCGAAGATTTCATAAAATGGAACAGCTCGAAAGCAATTAACACATTGTCCGTAATTAATCGCCCCGGAGTAAAAGCACTTTGATTCTCGGAGACAATCTCACCTAGGAAAAGCTTGAGCCGGTTGGCTAGGACTTTAGCTATCAGTTTATAGACAACGTTACAGAAGCTTATAGGTTGAAAATCTCGGATTTTGTCAGGTGCTTTCTTCTTAGGAATAAGAACGATGTTGGTTTTGTTTAGTTCTCGTGGAATCGGACTTCCCCTAAGGACACTCAAAACCGTTCGCAACACTTCAGGTCCAACAACATGCTAATAACTCTGGAAAAAGAGACCGTTCATTCCGTCCGTGCCCGGAGCTTTTAGCGGGTGCATCTGGTTCATGGCCTCGATAATTTATTCCTCCAAATATTCACGTTGTAGATGTGTGTTCATTCTGCTATTGACCCGACCTTCCATCCCTGCAAGAATGTCACCAAAATCCCTCGGACCTGCAGACAAGAAAAGTTGTTCAAAATACGAAACAGCAACCTCCTCCACATTTTCTTGTCCCGTCCTAGTTACTCCATAATCATCAATAAGAGCTCGGATATGGTTTTTTTTCTTACGTTCCCCTGCCTTCTTATGAAAATAGCTCGTATTCCGATCTCCCTTCTTGAGCCAAAGGGCTCTCGACCTCTGCCTCCAAAATCTTTCTTCTTGTCTATCAAGATCAGCCAATTGCGCAACAAGCTTTCGTCTCCTAACGACCTCGGCCTCAGTTCTCCCACCCCTGTTTAGCTGTGCTATTTGTTTACGTTTCTTAGCAATGTCCCTCTCAATCTTGCGAATACTAGTTTTCTTCCACCCCTGGAGTTCATGCCCACAATGACGCAAGGCCTCACTGAGATTACCCTCTCCTTTTCCGAACCCTACCCTGATTGCTTCTTCGCACCCATCTTGACCAATCCAGATTTGTTCGAACCTGAAAACACGGGGAGCTCATTCAAACTTTTCACGCTTATTCAGAATTAATTTGATGGGCGAGTGATCGGACCATTCGCGTTCCAAGTGAACAAGCTTAGCAAGAGGAAACAGGTCAATCCATCCTTCCGTGCATAGAGCTCTATCCAGTCGACATTGTCTATTTGCATCGCCCGCTTGCCCATTATCCCACGTGAAATCATACTCTTCAAAAGCAATATCTCGTACTTCACAATCCTCCGTAGCATCTAGGAAATTGTCCATTTGCCATTGAGCTCGACGACCCCCCCTTCATCTCCGAGGCTAGGAGGATCTCGTTGAAATCTCCAATACAAACCCAAGGCAAATTGTTCTATCTACTTAGGATCCGAAGAAGTTCCCACGATAAATGCCTATGCGAGACCGCAGGCCACCCATAGAAACCGGTAATACGCCATACACCATGTTCAGTAGTAATCTTGAAGTCCATATAATTAACAGTAGCCGATAAGAACTCACACTCTATTTCTTTTTTCCACATAAAAGAAAGACCGCCCGACCTTCCTACACTATCAACATCTAAGCCATCATACTCTTCAAACTTCAGTCTCACCCTCCCCATCTCACGACCACTTAGTTTCGTCTCGCTAAGAAACACCATGGCCGGGGCCTCCCTCCGGATTAGGTGCCGAAGGGCACCAACTGCATCGGGGTGGCCCAAACCCCGTCAGTTGATACTTAGGATATTCATTGGGCCCGGCGGGGTTGAGTCTTCTCAACCTCCGCCTCAGGTATATAGACGCCCCCGTCATTAGTGATTCTAACCTTCTTTGACCTACCTTTTGTCTCGACATCTCCCCTGCTCCGTTTCCCATGTGCATCACTTTTCAGCTCTCCCCGTCCCACTGTATCTTCTTTATGCTCTCGAGTTTGATGTTTCCATGTTTTACTCTTCCCTCCTTCAATACTCACCCCTTTCATCCCTCCCCCTTTTGACATGTCCATTGAAAGTTCAACAAGACTGTCCTCATCCATACCTGCTGGTATAGACTGGCTCACAGGACCCCCTTCCCCTACCCAGTTTGCCAACCATTGTCCCTTCTTCCCCTCTTCTTTATCTTTGCCCCTTCCATAGTTCGAGTCCACCATTTGTGTGGTGACATCGACTGCTTCTACCTCTCTTTCTTTTTGCACTACTCTCTCTTTCAAGACTTCATGCTTCCTCCCCTTTAGATCAACGGCGATACGTTGTAGCTTGTCTGTCATGTCTGCCACCGCCCTCTCGTTATCATACCTATCCACACTCTCAAACTCCTCCCCTTGCGATCGAGCTACCTTCCCCGAACCCCCAGTAGTATCCTTGATTGTCTTCCATGGTGAGGCCCTCACCCAATCCCCAAATTTGAGATCACCCTCTTCGTAGGGTCCATGTTCACAATCCTTCTCACCATGTCCCAGTATCCCACATCCATAGCAGTAGGTTGGGAGTTTTTCGTACTTCACATCAAAGTTTATGATTCGATGTTGTCGCATTATTATAGGGATCGAGGTACGAATGGGGTTCCTAACATCATGCAGAACCCTAATCCGTATAGAGCGATCGATCTCCGGGTTTGGCCCTAATTCCATCCCAACATACCCCTCCAGCATATCCCCTATTCGTTTCGCATTGGATTCGCTTCGACGACCCGAAATAGGGAGGTCGTAGATGCGAACCCAGAATGGAACGTGAAAAAGGGGAACGTCAGATATCTTACCAATGGCGTTTGGTTCGTTGAAACTCCATATGAATTTATCGAAGTGCCAGGGTTGGTTCTCGAAAACCTTGGCTTTGTCTCTGCTCGAATTGAAGCGAAACATGAAAAGTTTCTCCTTTGCGTCGAGTATACTGCCCATGACCTTCCCACTCGCATTCCATAACTTGATCATCGTATCGATGGCTGCCCTACCATTGACAGCTTTTGTTGCCCATATTTTCCCAATCACCATTAACCGCCCCTTCTCCAATTCAGCAATAGTTCCATCATCCCAGTCCAACGCTTCAAGGCCTTCAAGGCTTTGTTCCCCCACTTTCCTTTTCCCCTTGTCCGTAGGTTCAGCCATGGTTTCGCCCTTCTTTCCAGTACCTGTACAGAACAAACACAACAACAACGCAAGCAAACAAAACCGAAAACTCTCACGACGAACGTGAAAGAAGCCTCAAGACGGAGGAGGATGCAAAGACCTTGACACTAGGCTCAGAGAAACCCTAGAGGAACCCTAGGAAAAAAAGTCAGAAGTTTTTATTGCAACAAGAAGTTATAACATGTAATATTAATTTGATTTAATTTTTTTTATTTTATGTTGTATTTGTTGCTTTGTCCAACAATATCTCATTGCACAGGTGACAATTGCAGCACTACTGGGTGATGAAATGACCATTCCAATAATGAAATCGCTTTAAACAATATAGAGGGGACGACCGTAAGTAAATATTATTCCCTCCGTCTTAATAGATAGTTCACATTTTCTTTATACACTTGCTTTGTACACAAAATCTAAGACAGTGAGAAAAGAATTAATGTTTATTATTAAAAAGTAAAGTAGAGGGTAAAACTTACCCAAAAAAATGTAAACTATTGACTGAGATACCAAAAGAGAAAAGTATCAACTATTGACTGAGACAGGGATGTATTATTACAATAAAGCTAAAAACTCGTACATGTACTTGGAGTAACATTTTTTTTTCTGTTCACTTCTCCTTTACGAAGTGTCAATTTTTTTGTCAAGGAAATGCTCCACCAATTCTGTTTGATTAGAATACGGGTCAAGAATATACGAATGAACACATTCATTATTTATCAAAGGAAATTAAAACTTGGGTTAGACAATAAAGGAATATCCAAGATTGGTGATAATTTTAAAAGAATGGGAGAAGTATGAGGTTAGCTTAAAATTGAGGGAGTGATAATAGTGATGTGCAAGTAAGGTTGCTTTCTGTAGTAATGACCATTGAATCAATGATTACCTGACTTTTCAAGTCATTATTATACACTTAACTAAAAATACCAATAACTTCATTTAAACGGCACATATTGACAATTTTGGCGTTAAATCAAGAGATATCAATTCTCTCTTTTATCAACACATTTCAATATGACATTAACAACCTCCCTCCCCCCAGCAGGCTAGTGATGTCTAGAAGAAAAAACCTATACTTTTCTTGCTTGCGTGAAGCTCGGATGCCACCATTGTCATTTTCAACCTCTTAAAAGGCCCACATTTCTTATATTTGCTAGTTTGCTACTCCTAAATATATTTGATACGAGTAACAAGTTTTTCAAAATGCATTTCAAGTATCAGCGACGGTGGAGTCTAGTGGTTAAAATTCGGGTGAAAGTGTGAAACCAAGGGTCTAAGTTCAAATCCAGTCTTCTAAGAGTGATCTTGTGAAAGTTGTACACGTTTAAGATAACGGCGGTTGGTTTGCTTGTCATCCATAAAAAGTAATCTAAACCATTATCAATCAAATAAAAATGGACTATCAGCTTCTTCTTATGAATGTATTGTAGAGTTTCAATTTCATTTTGGTCTTTCGCTTGTATCGTAGAGTTTCAATGTTGTCCGTCAGGTCATTTACGTTTCACCTCTTACCGAGGGTGATGATGTAGATTATAGTGACCGATCTAGATCTCCAAAATCGTTTGCGAGATCCGAAGATGCGTATCGTTTTTGCAAAGAAGTTGCACTCACAAAATGATTTTTTTTTGTCGTCGAAGAGTTATCATCTTGAAAACTCCGCCGTATAAAATTATCATTTGTGATAGAGTGGTCGGCCTAGAACAACAACGAAAGATCCAAGTAAAATAAGAATGTATATATATATAGAGAGGTAGGTTCAAATAAGGTCCACAATTTTTTTAAGTCTATATTGAAGTTACAGATGACATACGCTAAAGTTGCATTTGTTCAAAATTGATATATATACAAATGCAACTTTAGCGTATGTTATCTGTAACTTCAATATAGACTTAAAAAAATTGTGGACCTTATTTGAACCTACCTCTATATATATATATATATATATATATATATATATATATATATATATATATATATATATATATATATATATATATATATTTGAAACTTTTTTCGAGCGATCTCATTGGTCCGTTTCATCAAAACTCAAATTACAAAAGTATCTTAAATAATAAAAAAACCAATTAGAGAATCTTGTAATTATTATATTATATATTTAATCTATTATATTAATGTGATGTTTTACAATTCTTAGGTACTTTAGAGGTCATTTTATAAAAACATTATCGTAAAATACATTATAAAAATAAAATAACTAGATTCGTGGTAAAAAAATGTTTTCGTTAGAATATAAATTTTTATATTATTTGTTTCACATCATGTGATGAATTTATTACATATAACAGTTGTAAAATAATCCCACATCGACAAATTATAATATGATGATGAAATTCTATATTATTGTGGACATGACATAGGTCCACCCCGACGCGGCCACGCGCGGGTTTGGGGAGGCGAATGAATCTCCATGAGATGGTCAAATGGAAATTTAAATCGAAGTCGGAGTCGCCACCGAATTTTATGGTTATTCGGAACCGTTCGAGCCCACTCTATGTCGTAGTGGGCCGTATACAAAATACGGCCCATTTCCGATGTCAGAGTTTATTGGGCTCGTCCCTTTGCATATCGATATAGATGCCGACTTGGGCGGTTAATCGTATATTGAATGACTCTCGTTGCCAATGATTTCGGACATCCGGAAACCACGGTTCTGAGTAAGGGGTGAGGGTACGTGTTGGGAAGTTCACTAAGAACACCCAACCCCGCCCGCACATTAGCGGCCTCTACTAGGATATCGAATGATGTTTTAATACGCGCGTTAGTAATACGATGAATGATATGCAAACATTGTTTTTCCTAAGCATGCGAGGAATTGAATGGGTTGCTAAGTCGATTTAATGCATGAAAAATTAACGTCAAAGTTGAATTTAGCATGTGAGATTCGTTTTAGTATAATAAAACAAAAGATGAAAAAGATGTGAATTTGCTACAAAATAAACAAACGAGTTAGTATCGATTTGTAAATAATAATATAGCAAACGAAATAAATATACGAAATCGAAAAAATAAATATTAATCGAAATCTGAAAAATATTGCTAAAACGCTGTTTTGTATAAAAAACGAAGTTCGAAAAATAATAAAAAAAATGAGAAAAGTGTACCGTGGCAGCCGACCGCGCGGCTTGCCCGGGCTGCCGGCGAGTCGCGTGTCGGTCTGTTTTTGAAGACGGTTTTCGAAAACTCGATGTTTTTATTAAACCGCGTATGAATATTGCATAATTCGTACTCGATTCAATATTTTCGATATTCGTTATATTTGATAATTGACTACGAAATCAATAACAAATATTTGGAATAGTTTTAGAAAAGATATAAATTTTGAAATCGTTTTGTAAAAAAAGTTTGAATAAAAAAGATGTAACGATTTTTAATATCGTCGAAATTTTAATATAATTCTTTTTAACGCGATATTCAACTATAGAGTTGATATCGTATTGTTAAGAACGTTCGAAATATGAAAATAGTTTTTTTGATATTATCGATATTAGAGATAATAAAAAACTCGACGAATGACTAAAAAAAACGACTTGACCCGTATAAAAAAAAACGACGAGGAGGAGAAGAGGAGGGAAGAGAGAAGTCGGGTTTTGGTACACCCTCAACTTACATGCTTTAGTCTACTCGGATCGGGGCTCGTCGGGACGTGGCTTGGGCACTGGAGCGTCGAGTATGCGTCGGTGAGGTGGTGGCTCGGTTTGGACGAGTTTCGGTGAAGGGTTTCGGGTTTAAATGGACCGGTTTTCCTTCGGGAATATTATCGGTTTCTAGATGTTAAGTTTGGTGCTTATGTGTGATGTGAATAATTCTGAATTTTGATGATATATGATGATAATTTCTGAATATTTGTGAATGTTAATTGATGATGAATGATAATTGATGTGTAAAAGTGTGTGTGCAAGGGGCTATTTATAGGGAATTCCCGACCTTGGCTAGGAAAGTTTGAACTACCGCTAGAGATAGGAAATATAGGAAGCTGTAAGGCATGAGAATTCCGCTTTCTTGTCAAGGAAGAAAGGGAACACGGCTGGAATATGCTGTTCGGCCGAGTATTTGCACTCGGTCGGGTGTCTGAATCGGTTTTCGGATAGGATTCCTACTTGAGATCGAATTCCATCCTTAAACGGATTTGTTTAATATTTTATGTAGCTGATTTTTCGTAGGATTGGAGTATGAATCAGCCGTGTGAGGTGTCACGGCTGACTCACGTGTCTCGGGAAAATCTTTGACCGGGTTTTGACTCGGTCGCTAAAAGACGGTTTTACCCCTGGTGTCGGAATCGACCCAAATTAGTCTTATTTGACTCGAAACGACCCACTGGGCCTGATTTTGAGGTTGGTTTTGTGAGATATGTACTCCATAATGAGCCCAAGCCAAATGCCAATGATTTTGAGCCCGTTTCTGAGTATTTAAAGCACGTTTGTGTCCGATCATCATCGGGTGTTTGTCGGAAACTGCTATAGACACCTGGCGGTCAAAATGTGGGTGTCTACAATTATAAATAAGAGTAATAATTCGTTCTTTGATATCTACCAATTAAAAGTCTTTTGAATTTCAAAAAGAGTTCTTAAGACTATAAACCTTAAGTAATTATCCTACATGAAAAATTATGTTGAGGTGATGAAATTTTATATAATAAATAAGAGTAATCATTCGATTTTAAATATCGACCAAGAAAAACTTTTAAATTATCCTACATCGAAAAATTATGATGGGGTGATAGAATTTTATATTATAAATAATACTCCGTAGTAATCATTCGGTTTTAAATATCGACAAGAAACTTTTGAGTCTTAAAAAAGCTTTTAATATATAAGACTACAAACTTGAAATCATCTCACATTGAAAAATTATCGTATTATAATCAAGAGTATGGTAATGTATGATGTACTTTTTTTAGTTTTAAAAAGACCTCTTAATACTATAAGCTTAGTAAATTATCTCACATCGAAAAAAAATTGACAAGCTGATGAAAGACTATAAACTTAAATAAATTATACTACATCGAAAAATTATGTTAAGTTGATGAATTCTATATTATAAATAAGACTAATCATTCGTTCTTAAATATCAATAAAAAAACTTTAAGTCTTAAAAAGTCTCTTAATAAGACTACAAACTTAAGGAAAAATAATCTCACATCGAAAAATTATAATAAGGTGATGAAATTTTATATTATAAATAAGATCATCATGTGCTCTTATAGATGTTAACCAAAAATATTTTGAGTCTTAGAAATATATTAAGACTATAAACTAAAATAAAACTATCTCACGTTTGAAAAATTATAAAGTTTCATCAAACAAAAATCCTTTAAGTCTTAAAAAATTTCTTAAGACTATACACTTAAGTAAAAAATTATAATAAGATGATGAAATTTTTTATTTTAAATAAGATTAATAATAATAATTCTTCCTTAGACATCAACCAACTTAAGGAATTCTTCCACATCGAAAAATTATGATAAGAGTAATCATTGTTTTTAAATATCAGTCACCAACAATATTTTGAGTTTAAAAAAGGTCTTAATAAGACTACAAAGTTATAATTATCCCACATCAAAAAAATTAAAATAAGGTGTAGTGATGATTCTATATTATAAATAAGACTACAAATTTTAGTTAAATTATCTCACATCGACAAATTAGAATAAGGTGATGGATTTCTATATTATAAATAAGACTAATTATTTTTTCTTAGATATGATATCAATCAAGGGACAAACTAACGAAGAAGTTGCAAGGGTGGAGAGGGATGTTACTTTCGAAGGCGGGTAGGGAAGTGTTGATAAAGGCGGTGGCCCAATCAATCCTTACGTGCTATGAGCGTCTTCAAACTACCTCAAGCCTTCTGTGATGACCTACGTTCGATTGTGTCGCAATTTTGGTGGGGAGTCGAGGGTTGGAAAAGAAAAATATTGTGGCTTGCCTGGCAGCAATATGTAAACCTAAGAGTTTGGGAGGACTCAGATTTAGGGAATATCACGAGTTCAATAGGGCACTACTCGGAAAACAAGCATGGAGAATGCTAACGGAGCGTGATGGTCTGGTGGTTCGCGTCCTCAAGGCAAAATATTGTCCAGATAACACCTTCTTGCGAGCCGAACTAGGTCACAATCCAAGCTACACCTGACGAGGAATATGGGAAGCCCGAGATATTTTGCAATTGGGTTTGAGAAGGAGAATTGGGGACGGTTTAAGCACTTTTGTTTGGAAGGTTCCTTGGATCCCGTGTACTCAGTCAAGGTGCATTTTATCCCCGAGGAGGGGAGCTAATGAAGGGATTTTGGTTGCAGAATTGAAGAGTAGTTATGGGGATGGATGGGACACACATAAGATCAGGCAATTGTTCCTGCCTTTTGAACAAGAATGAATTCTCAATATCCGTACCGGTAAGACGGAGGATAACGACATATGGTGCTGGGATTTGGAGCGAGATGGTAGATATTCGGTGAAGACAGTTCACCGCGCTATCACGGGGGGGGGGGGGGGGTGGGCTGTAATACTGAGGAAGGATCGACTAGAACACGGGAGGAGTATTTATGGAGGCAAATCTGGAAGGTGAATATCGTGCCACTGGTTCAATTGTTCTTCTGGCAATTTTGTCACGACGCTCTAGCTACTCAGAGTAATATTGCCAGAAGATTGAAGTCTTTCGACCCAATATGCCCGATATGCAATTGTAAGGATGAGACGGAGCTTCATTTGGTTAGGGGATGTGGATGGGTTGGCGACATATGGAAAGGACTAGGTCTCAACATCAAATCGGAATGGGATTACGAATGCACGAACGTGGGTAGAAGAAATATGGAGCAAATTGGAGGAGGAGGAGGACAGAAGGAGATTTATGATTGGGTGTTGGGCAATTTGGGAGGCCCGTAACAAGTTAGTCTTTCAAGGGCGAATACCTTGGGAGAAGGATGTTCTAAGACGGATAAATGAGATGGAGAAAGATGTAGTGTTGGAGGACATGGAACATCAGGTGACAGTTTCGGAATGCAGGAATGTCGAAAAACAGAGGTGAGGAAACCGGGAATGGGATTTTGAAAGATCAATTGTGAAGCTGGAGTTCGGGCACAAGGAGGGGTGGGATTGGGAATAGTCTGCGGAAATGATGAAGGTTCGGTGATGTGGGGGCTGCCATGGGACGTAGAGGGGCGACGGAGGTGCGTATCGCGGAGGGTGAAGCTATTTTACATGAGATGAAGATGGCGGGTCGAAATGGTTTGAAGCGGATTGTGGTGGAGAGTGATTCTCAAGTTCTTATTAAGGCTTTGACAGAAAAGAAAGGCGGGCGACAAGAGTTCCATCAACTCGTCCAAGAAATTCTCAATGTCGCACAACAGTTTACGGTTATTGATTGGTCTTATACTAGTAGGCAGTCGAATAAAGTAACACATGAATTAGCTTGCTTGGGTCTTCGTAGTTTGGCTCTTCATACTTGGTCGGGATGCTTACCGGGGTATATTATGAACTTTGTATTAGATGATATGCATAGTATTAAATAAACCCGTTTGAATATTCAAAAAAAACTTTTAAGTCTTAAAAAACTCTTAAGACTATATACTTAAATAAATTATCGCACATCGAAAAACTATACTCCCTTTCTTTTGAGTCTTAAAAAACTCTTAAAACCATAATAAGACGATGGAATTCTATTATAAATAAAAGTAACCATTTCTCCAAATTATGATGAGATGATTAAATTCTATATTATAAATAAGACTAATCATTCATCCTTAGATGTCAACAAAAAAACTTTTAGTCTTAAAAAAAGTTCTTTATAAGACTACAAATAAAGTTAAATTAAAACTATCACATATCGAAAAATTATAATCAGGTGATAGAATTCTACGTAATCTTTCATTTTTAGATATTAACCAACAATCTTTTGAGACTTACAAAAAAGTTCTTAAGTCTAAGACTATATAGTTAAAGTATAATTATCCCGGATCGAAAATTAAGATGGGGTGATGGAATTCTATATATTATAAATAAGAGTAATCATGTATTCTTTTGAGTTTTAAAATAAGTTATTAAGACTATAAACTTAGCTGAAATTAAGTTTGATTAATAGTATTCATGTGATAATCTTATTTATTATAATGATATAGATTAATTAAGTTTCTTATTTAACGAATATACATCATCAATGTAATTAAGCCAATTAACACGTGCAGCGCATGGGCTTTAATCTAATATATATATATATATATATATATATATAGATCTAGGATCCTTTGAGGTAGCTCAACTCGCCGCACCCATTGAGGCACAATCTCAACCATTAGATTAAAATCAAATTAAAGGCTAAGATTAAAACAAAAACTCATACATAAAAAAAAAATTCTCCAATTTTTTTCCCCGGGGAAAAAAAATCGATATTTTTCGGAAAAAAAAAAAAAAAAAAAACCGGAATATATTTTTCCAAAAAAAAAATATTTTTTTCCGAAAAAAAAAATTTCCAAAAAAAAAAATCGGAATTTAAAATAAAATTGGTGTATATAAAAACAATTTCAGTGTACATAATAACTGTTTTAAGGTATATAACAATTCTATTATATCAAATAATTAAGTACATATGCCAATTATTTCAGTGTATACATGTTGATTAATTGGTGTACATAGTAACCATTTGAGTGCATATAACAATAACTATTTTACTATATATATATTTAGTTCTTAAGTGTATATATATATGTAGTGAGTTTAATAGCGTATATAAAGAGTTTTTTAGTGTATATAACAGTTATTTTGATGTATGTTCCATTGTTGATTAACTGATGTACATATTAATTATTTGGGTGTATATAACAATTATTTTACTGTATATATTGAGTTCTTAAGTGTATATATGCAGTGAGTTTAATAGCGTATATAATGAGTTTTTTTAGTGTATATAACAGTTATTTTGATGTATGTTTCATTGTTGATTAATTGGTATACATAATAACTATTTGAGTGTATATAACATTTTTTTATTTGAGTGTATATAATATTTTTTTTACTGTATATATTGAGTTCTTAAGTGTGTGTACATAGTGAGTTTAATAACGTATATAATGAGTTTTTTTAGTGTATATAACACTTACTTGGATGTATGTCCCATCTTAATCTAATGGTCTAGATTGTGCCTCAATGGGTGTAAGGAGTTACCTGCCCCACCGGAACCCACCTATATATATATATAGAATCCTTTGAGGCAGCTCAACTTGCCGCACCCATTGAGGCACAATCTCTACCATTAGATTAAAATCAAAGTAAAGGCTAAGATTAAAACAAAAACTCATACATAAAAAAAAATTCCCCAATTTTTTTTCCCCGGGAAAAAAAATTGATATTTTTCGGATTTTTTTTTTTTTTCCGAAAAAAAAAATTTCGAAATATTTTTTTCCAAAAAAAAATATTTTTTTTCCGAAAAAAAAAAATTGGAATTTTTTTTTTCCAAAAAAAAATATCATAATTTAAAATAAAATTGGTGTATATAAAAACAATTTTAGTGTACATAATAACTGTTTTGAGGTATATAACAATTCTATTATATCAAATAATTAAGTACATATGCCAATTATTTCAGTATATATATGTTGATTAATTGGTGTACATAGTAACCATTTGAGTGTATATAACAATAACTATTTTACTATATATATATTTAGTTTTTAAGTGTATATATATATATATGTATGTAGTGAGTTTAATAGCGTATATAATGAGTTTTTTTAGTGCATATAACAGTTATTTTGATGTATGTTCCATTGTTGATTAACTGATGTACATATTAATTATTTGGATGTATATAACAATTATTTTACTGTATATATATTTAGATCTTAAGTGTATATATATATGGAGTGAGTTTAATAGCGTATATAATGAGTTTTTTTAGTGTATATATAACAGTTATTTTGATGTATGTTCCATTGTTGATTAATTGGTGTACTTAATAACTATTTGAGTGTATATAACATTTTTTTTACTGTATATATAGAGTTCTTTAAGTGTGTGTATATAGTGAGTTTAATAACGTATATAATGAGTTTTTTTAATGTATATAACACTTATTTGGATGTATGTCCCATCTTAATCTAATGGTCTAGATTGTGCCTCAATGGGTGCAAGGAGTTACCCTGCCTCACCGGAACCCATCTCTCTCTCTCTCTCTCTCTCTCTCTCTCTATATATATATATATATATATATATATATATATATATATATATATATATATATATATATATATATATATATATATATATATATATATATATATATATATATATATATATATATATATTTGAAGCTTTTTTCTAGCGATCTCATTGCTCTGTTTCATCAAAATTCAAATTGGAAAAGTATCATAAATAATAATAAATCAATTAGAGAATCTTTTAATTATTATAATATATATTTAATCTATTACTGTCTTCATTCCATTCATTTATTTGTCTTTTATACTTATTGTGAAGAGTATTTTAATCAAAAGCAAACAATTGAATGGAACGGGGGAGTATATTAATGTGATGTTTTACAATTTTTAGATAAAAACCTTTAAAGTTTATTTTTTTAAAAAAAATATTATAAAAATAATTATATAAATGAAATAAGTAGATTCGTGGTAAAAAAATATTTTCATGGGAGTATAGATTTCATATTATTTGTTCGAAACAAATGTGATGAATTTACTACACATAGTAGTTGTAAAATTATCTCACATTGATAATCATATATAAATATATATTTGAAACTTTTTTCGAGCGACGTGAGAGAATCCAACTTTTTTAAAACACTAAAATATATATTATTAATATTAAAAGTAATGTTTTCTTATCCTAATAGAATTATATCTATTTTTAATTTTATCCTAATACAATTTAAATATTATAAATATTAAAATTAATGTTTTTTTTATCCTAATAGAATTAGATTTATTTTAATTTCTCTTATTTGTAATATATAATTTCTTGGTCTATTTTTATGTATTATATGAATTAAATTTCCCTCCGAGAACATATAAGAGAAATATAAATTAAAATACCCTCCGAGAAATTAAATCTTTTATGTAAAAACCTTTACATTTTCTTTAACAAAAAACTTATCGTAAAACATTTGTAAAAATGATATAGTAACTAGATTTGTGATGAAAAATGATATTCTTTTAGTATATAACTTTCATATCATTTGCTTTATGTGTTTTTTTAGTACCTGGTAATGGTAAATCTATTACGGAGTATATATATAAACAGTAAAAAAAATACACATCGGAAAATTATAATATATGATGAGATTTTTTTAATTATAAATAAGAGTATCATTGGTTATCAATAAAAAATGTTGAGTATATTTTTCAAAAAATTATTTTCTGAACTACTTCAATATTATATCTTGACTATATAATTTATTAAATAACTTTATACATGTTTAGTCAAAATACGGGTTGGTTCAAATATGGGCCGAGTTTTACTGGTCATGAGACGTGTTACGGTGAGAATAAGGATGAAAAATAAATTCGAACACCGAATTTTTTATACCGCTTTTTAAGTAAAAAAAATATTTTTAATATTAAGTTTTTTATTTAATTTAATAGTATTATTGTTATATTCTTTAATCATACTCCATAATTATTTCATTGAATTTTTAAAACTATTTTAATACTCCGTAATTATTTTACTATTAAAAGATAAAAAAAGTTGTATTAAATTAAATATTATTTTATATTTGTAATTTAAAATATCGAGTCACTGATCAAGATTGGAGGCTCGGACTCTTGATCTGTCAAAAACGGGTTGGACGAGTCAGGTTTACAAGTCGGGTAAGTTTTGTCAAGTCTAACAATAACTTTACTATTTAACACGAGAATATAATTTTAGTCTCCCTATGTACCACCGTACAGAACTAACATTTTAGACTGAGGTTTTATAATCTCTTCTTTCCAACGAGTTGAACATGTCGGGTCTGGTCATGATCATATATAAATTAATGGGTCATTTAGGATTCGGGTCAAAAGAATAAGGTCATGACCCTAAAAACAATAGGTTGGGCCGGGTGGGACGGGTTTGCGAGTCAGGTCAAATTTAGAGAGATGGTTTGATACATACAAACATATTCGATGCGGAAAGTCAAATGGTTAGCGAGTAAAAAGACATGTAAACTCAATGTTTGCAAGAACATATCAATATTGCTCATGGACACAAGACCTAAGATTTTTTATAAACATCATCTGTTTAACCGAGGTAACTATTTATGCACTGGATCTGTCGGCCGGGTCGGGTCAAATACGGGTCATGTATCGGGTTATGGTCAGAATACGGGACAAATAATTTCAAATGTCTACCTTTTTTTTTATAGTTTTTTAAGTAAAAAAATTATTTTTAATATTAAAATTTTATTTATTTGAATAATATTATACACTTTAATTATAATTTTTATATTTAAAAAATTAATCATAATCTTCTTTACCCGTCTCACTTCTTAATTTCTATCCTAGTTGTCCCCGTATGATAAATATTGATAAATAGTGTTACTTCTTCCAAATCACAATTATTTGAAATAATCCTTAACCACTTCATCACAGTCAATGATTATAAAGGAAAGTATTATGGTCGATTTAGCAACGTTATTGGTGCACCCGTGTGAAATTTCAAATAATTAATTTAATTTACACAATATTTTTTTGCATACACAATTAGGGATGACAGTGGGTCTGAGACCCTGCCCAGACCCGCCGGGTCTTACGAATGGGTCGGCTATGGGTCCTCTATTTTTAGACCCTGTGGGTACGGGTCGGGAAAGGGTCCTTCAAAATAATCAAGATCCGGATTCGGGTCCTAAAAGTTAGACCCAGACTCGACCCTCGGACCCGTTAAAATTATAAAAAAGAAAAAGAAAAATAACTTATATGTAATTCATTAACATCAATTCATTTGTGGATGGGTACATCTAAAAAAAATCCCGGAATATACGACATTTAAATGTAGTTGGGTAGCAATGTATGATTTGTTGCATTTTATCAGTGCTGATCTTTATATATATATACGACGACGGTCAGACCAATTATAGATCATTCAACTTTGTTTAAAGTTCACTAAATTTTTTACTTTGGCTATTAAGTGTCCTGTGTCCGTTAAAAGTCATATATGGAGTATATAATAAAATAATTATACGGACTACATATTAAACTGACGAGTATTGGACTCGTGAGGACCCAAACCCTACCCGTACCCATCGGATCCGGGTAAGGGTCTAAAATTTTTGGACACTTATGGGTCCCGATCGGGTCTGGGTTCAACTTGTGATACATGGATCCGGGTCCGGATCCTGCGGACCCGACCCATAACCCTACCCGTTGCCATCCCTAGGTACACAATCAAATTAATAACATACATTAAAATTTACACATTTATCAATAATTGTTTTAGTAACCGTGCAACGCACGGGCATCCATCTAGTCTATAATATAATGAAATTCTATAGGGTTTTTCTACGTTGTACCCTCATGTTTTTCCGTTGTCTACCATGTGCCCCTCTTATTTTCAAAAGTCTCACTAATAATTAGTTGATTAACTTCATGAAACGTGACCTAATCACAATTATCCGTCTAATATCCCGTTAGATGACTGACAGTGGTTCTAGTCTATGACAATTTTGACGACCTTGACTTGTATTTCTTTCACTTTCCCCAACCTTTCCCTTCATTTCACTAATTTCTTCCATATTCTCCATTTCATACATAAACTTCTTTTTTTTTACCTTATTGATTTTACTCCACCTTCTCCCCAACTTATTCTTTTGCTTAAAATAGTGATATTTTACTGATTTCTAACGAAATTAATTTAATCACATCAACAAACAAAACATTGATGTTGCACTTAAAATAAAGAATGAAATAATTATGATAAAATGAAGAAAAAATGAAGAAATTATGAATGCAAAATTAGAATTGGAGAAAACATAGGAGAAGGAGATGGAAATTAATTAGGATTTTTGAGTAGAATAATTGTAATTAGGTCACGTTTAATGAATTAATCAACTACAGGGGTATAAGTGGGGATTTAGAAAAGAGACGGTCTCTCATTAACTTTACTGAGAGACTAGATACAAACAGAAGTAACAGTGGTACCAAACCTAATAGAAGTAGGTACAATTAACATAAAAAGTATACAAATATAAAGAGGGTACGCTTCTTATAAAAACGGGTACAAAACAAAGTTGTCATTTAAGGGTACGAATAGAGTACTGAAGAGTGGTCTCTCAATAAGTTATTGAAAGACCGTCTCTCCCAAGAATTTGTGTTTAGAAAATAGGAGTGGTATATGGTCACAAATAATAAGACCGCAAAAGATGTACTAAAAAGAAAAGCTGAAGATTATAAAGAAATTGCCAAAATAGGAAATGTAGAAGATCATAAAGAAGGGGAGGGAGTATATATATATATATATATAGGTGGGATCAGGTGAGTCCACTTATATATGTTGAGTCCGTGAGTCCCCATCTTAATCCTTAATTCAAGGTTATATTAATGGACAAGATTTAATCTCATAATTAAGGAAATAACTAACAAATTTGGTAAATATATTATTTCTCTCTCTCCTCCTTAATTATCTCAATAAAAATCTTTTATCTCTCTTATCAATCTTTTTAAATGTTTTTTCTCTCATACAACAAGTTTTTTCAAAATTAAGTTTTTTTCATTTTCACCAAAAAATCATTATTTTCCTACTGCCATTGTACGTATGTTACTATGTTACTGTCATAATCCATAAACTATGTTACTTTAACTCATATAACGTGTTACTTTAATTCATGAACTGCGTTACTTTAACTCATAAAATCTGTTACGTTGTTTAATATATTCTCCTGCAAAAACTATTACTCTAACTCATACAATGTGTTACTCTAATTCATGAACTGTGTTACTTTAACTCATAAAATCTGTTACGTTGCATAGTCTCTTGCAAAAACTGTTACTCTAACTCATACAATGTGTTACTTTAATTCATGAACTGTGTTACTTTAACTCATAAAATCAGTTACGTTGCATAGTAGTCTCTTGCAAAAACAGGAGTTTCAATTAATAAAAAGAACAATGTTTGTTTTTATTAAGATACTCCAAAACAAAAAGTGGTACAAGATTCCAACCAAATCAACTCCATTACAATTCCAATGTTTCACACTTGTTACTCATAATGTCCTACTTATAATTCTGTTTCTTCTTCATCCTTCTCGTTCTCTCCGTCTTTCTTCTTTTTCATCTTTTTCATCATCATCTCAGAAGCTTTGATTTAATCTCACCACCCCACAATGGAGGAAACTCTCACCCACATCCCTACATCATTCATGTGGATTAAAGTAACAGATAACAAGAGTTAAAGTAACAGATGAAGTGCATTGAAGTAACATTGAATTAAATTAACAGAGTATGCTTATACACCAGATATAAAGTAACAGAGGTCAGACATTAAAGTAACAGATAGTATGAATTAAATTAACAGATAATGTTCATTAAAATAACACCAGATATAAGTTAGTGCAAAAAATTCATATAATGATAAAAATGAGAGTATGACGCAGTATATTACTATTTGATATTGTTTCCTATTTTGAAGTCATCACGTCCCATAATTATAGGAAGTAATATTTTTTTTCTTTTTTTTATATGGCGTTACTCTTTGATGTTGTTTCCTATTTTGGTGGCAATCACGTCCCATTATTATAGGAAATAATATCTTTTTTTTTATTATTTTTTTTTAATATGGCAGTTTCCAAAATTCTTAGGACACTACAATGCACTACAATAACAGATGAAAAACACTAAAGTAACAACTGGAGTGTATTAAAGTAACACGACATATAAAGTAACAGATGATAGACATTAAAGTAACAGATGCTTTACACTAAAGTAACGCAGTATATGAACTACAATAACTCAATATATTGTAAACGTAAAAACTAATAATTGAGTAGCATCTTAATGACTTTCATGGCGATTTCAGTATAAATTACAAAACATATATACTCACCGTGTGTTCTACGATTTGCATATGAATCTATGATGAATAACACGACCATGAAAACAATATCAACATGAAAATTGACGCAAACATGAACACAAATTGACGCAAATTAATCAAAATAATGAATAAAAATTGACGCAAAACATGAAAGCAATATCGAAACTCACCATTGTTATACTCGATGAATTGTTTATCAACAGTTAATGAAGATGTCGCGATCATTGAATTCATAGTAACGGAATTTCGAGCACAGATTTGATTGAATGAATGAATGAATGTGATGATCGATGGGAGCGTTTTTTTTTTAAGGTTTTGATAATGAACCTGTAACGTGAATGAATGAATGAATGAATGAGGAATGATTGTGATTATGGGAGTTATTGTTTCCTAAAATCATGAGAGTTATTTTAGGAGATATTGTTTCCTATTTTGGTGGCAATCACGTCCCATTATTATAGGAAACAATATCTTTTTTTTTATTATTTTTTTAATATGGCAGTTTTCAAAATTCTTAGAACACTGCAATGCACTACAATAACAGATGAAAAACACTAAAGTAACAACTGGAGTGTATTAAAGTAACACGACATATAAAGTAACAGATGGTAGACATTAAAGTAACTAATGATCTACACTAAAGTAACGCAGTATATGAACTACAATAACTCAATATATTGTAAACGTAAAAACTAATAATTGAGTAGCATCTTAATGACTTTCATGGCGATTCCAGTATAAATTACAAAACATATATACTCACCGTTTGTGTGTTCTACGATTTGCATATGAATCTATGATGAATAACACGATCATGAAAACAATATCAACATGAAAATTGACGCAAACCATGAACACAAATTGACGCAAATTAATCAAGATAATGAATAAAAATTGACGCAAAACATGAAAGCAATATCGAAACTCACCATTGTTATACTCGATGAATTGTTTATCAACAGTTAATGAAGATGTCGCGATCATTGAATTCATAGTAACGAAATTTCGAGCACAGATTTTATTGAATGAATGAATGAACGTGATGATCGATGGGAATGTTTTTTTTTTTAAGGTTTTGATAATGAACCTGTAACATGAATGAATGAATGAATGAATGAGGAATGATTGTGATTATGGAAGTTATTGTTTCCTAAAATCATGGGAGTTATTTTAGGATAGTAAATCTTCCTCTCTTTTTTTTTTTTTTTTTAATACAAAATATTAGGATGCATCTTGTCCATCCATCCTCATCCCATCCAACGGATGGGATGAGGACTTAGGGACTCAACACTTATATAGGGACTCATTAGAACCTACCTCTATATATATATATAGAGGTGAGATCAGGTGAGTCCACTTATATATGTTGAGTCCGTGAGTCCTCATCTTAGCCCTTGATTCAATGTTAGATTAATGGACAAGATTTGATATCATAATTAAGGAAATAACTATAATATCTATAATATCTATTAAATATATTTTCTCTCTCTCTCTTCCTTAATTATCTCAATACAAATTCTCTCTCCTATCTAATTTTTAATTGCCTCTTTTTCTCACCCAACACATTTATTTAAAATTAAGTTTTTTTTCATCTTCAGCAAAAAATCATCTGTTCCCTTCTGCCATTATACGTATGTTACCATGTTACTGTCATAAATCATAAACTATGTTACTGTAACTCATACGTTGTGTTACTCTAATTTATGAACTGTGTTACTTTAACTCATAAAATCTGTTACGTTGCATAGTCTCTTGCAAAAACTGTTACTCTAACTCATACAATATGTTACTTTAATTCATGAACTGTGTTACTTTAACTCATAAAATCTGTTACGTTGCATAGTAGTCTCTTGCAAAAACAGGAGTTCCAATTAACAAAAATAACAATGTTTGTTTTCATTAAGATACTCCAAAACAAAAAGTGGTACAAGATTCTAACTAAATCAACTCCATTACAATTTCAATGTTTCACACTTGTTACTCATAATGTTCTACTTATAATTCTGCTTCTTCATCCTTCTCGTCCTCTCAGTCTTCTTCTTCATCATCATCTCAGAAGCTTTGATTTAATCTCACCACCGCACAATGGAGGAAACTCTCACCCACATCCCTACATCATTCATGTGCTTTTGCGTCTACTGAAAAACAATAACAGTGCCAATAAACGTGACGGGGAAAAACAATTAAAACTTGAAATATGGATTAAAGTAACAGATAAGAAGAATTAAAGTAACAGATAAGAAGAATTAAAGTAACAGATGAAGTGCATTGAGGTAACATTGGATTAAATTAACAGAGGATGCTTATACACCAGGTATAAAGTAACAGAGGTCAGACATTAAAGTAACAGATAGTATGAATTAAAGTAACAGATAATGTTCATCAAAATAACACCAGATATAAGTTAGTGCAAAAAATTCATATAATGATCAGAAATGAGAGTATGACGCAGTATATTACTATTTGATATTGTTTCCTATTTTGAAGTCATCACGTCCCATAATTATAGGATGCAATATCTTTTTTTTTATGGCGTTACTCTTTGATATTGTTTCCTATTTTGGTGCCAATCACGTCCCATTATTATAGGAAACAGTATCTTTTATTTTAATTTTTTTTTATATGGCGTTACTCTTTGATATTGTTTCCTATTTTGGTGGCAATCACGTTCCATTATTATAGGAAACAGTATCTTTTATTTTAATTTTTTTTTTAATATGGCGGTTTCCTTTATTCTTACGACACTACAGTACACTACAATAACAGATGAAAAGCACTAAAGTAACGAATGGAGTGTATTAAAGTAACACGACATATAAAGTAACAGATGGTAGACATTAAAGTAACAGATGCTATACACTAAAGTAACGCAGTATATGAACTACAATAACTCAATATATTGTGTGCGCGCAAATTTCATATGATGAATATGCAGTTCAACCTAGAAAATTAGAAAATAAACCAATAGCTTTTTCCTATTTTGTTGGCAATCACGTCTCACTATTATAGGAAACAAGATCTTTTTTTATTATTATTTTAATATGGCGGTTTAATATATCCCCATGACTCTTTAATGCGTTACAATAAAAGACATTATTAACCAAAGTAACATCTCCAATGAATTAAAGTAATAGACCATAAAAATAATATTCCGTAGATGTTTGTCACTAAAGTAACAGACACTCCACACTAAAGTAACACAGTATGTGAACTAAAATAAACCAATATGTTTTCGTGTGCGCAGATGAATATGCAGTTCAAGGTAGAAAAGTAGAAACTAATAATCTAATATCATCAATGACTCCCATATACAATCCAGTATAAACTACAATGTATATATACTCACCGTTTGTGTTTACTACGATTTGCATATCAGCCATTGAATGAAAAGTAGAAGCCGGATTGATCGAACGTATAATACAGCGCGATGAAGACGATTACTTATTGAATGTGGTCTTGATTGTGTGGTTTTGAAGGAAGAATGAATGATTGAATGAGCGAGAGAACGATGAAGAACGATGAAGAAAGTAATGGAAACTGAATTGATGAACGAGAGAACGATGAAGCAATATATCTTTTTTTTTAACGAAAGAATGATGATGAACGAGAGAACGATGATGAATGAGAGAGTAAATGATTGAATGAATGTGAATGATAGGTTACTGAATGATATTTTCCTTCCTATTTTGTTGGAAGCAGTATCGTTTTTTTTTTTTTTAATAATATAGTGATTAATCTCGTCCCTTCATCCATCTCCCATCCAACGGATGGGATGAGGACTTAGGGACTCAACACTAATATAGGGACTCATTAGAACCTATATATATATATATATATATATATATATATATATATATATATATATATATATATATATATATATATATATGAATGGAATGAATATTGAAAGCAAGGTTGATTGTGTGAAGCTGACAAGAATGAGAGTAGGAATGTTGCCCTTCAGATATCTTGTGGTTTCCATCTCCCCAAACGACTCTCAGTGTTGGATTGTGCTACTCTCACTTACAGAATTGTGGAACGTACTCGGAGCTTAGAGACAAAGCTAAGCATCTTTCATATACAGGTAGACTTGCGCTAATACAATCTGTGTTGAGCAAGTTACATACATATTGGACCATAATATTTATCCTGCCCTCAATAGTCTTGAGAAAAATTGACACAATATGTGGAGCGTTCTTATGGGGTGGAAATGCCATGAACAATAGCCCCGCGTTGGTATCATGGAAGGAGGTTTGTACTGCAAAAGATAAGGGAGTGTTGGGCCTCCTAAACATCAAAATCTGGAACAGAGCATGCCTAGGGCAATATTGTTGGTGGATTCATAGTAATGCTGAAACATTGTGGGTCAGTTAGGTTCATACAACTAATATAAAGGGCAATGAATGGATGGATTATTTACCTAGTAGCAGTGCTAGTTGGACGTGGCGTAAGATATGCCAAATTAAAGATGAGATGAAGGCTGGATATGTTGAGAACTGGTGGAGGAATTCTGAGCAACCATATTCAGTACAAGCGGGCTATGAATGGTATCTACCAGTACCGAATTCAGTACCTGACGCTCAATTGAACTGGAATGCTATTAGTCTACCTAAGCAGCGGTTCATCAGCTGGCTAGCCACCAAAGGCCGACAGTTAACTAGGGACAGAGTTCACAAGTGGATGCCTACAGGTGACACTCTTTGTGTGCAAAGATGCCTGAGACTCATAACCATCTATTTTTTGAGTTTGTTAACAGCAAAAAGTGTATTAATATGTTGTAGCAATGGATGAATATAAGGATACTTGATGCAGATTAGATGCAGCTGGACCAACGTCAACAAAGTAGGATGAAGTTGGTTGAGGCGCTAATTTGTGTACTCATGTATCACATATGGTGGGCTTGAAATAAGAGTCTTCATGATGGTACATTAGTTATGCCTAGCCAATGATAACTAGGATGAGGAAAATGTTACATGATCGTCTTAATTTTTGTTTAGCTAAAGGGAACCTTCAAGATGAAACAGAAATGATTAGTAAGCTATTATAAGATGAGAAGTCATATACTGTATAAGAAAGGGCCAAGAAGCCAAGTTTGTAAGGTTTTTAGTGTCATAATATAATTCTTACATTTCAACCAAAAAAAAAAAAAGATAACGTGTACCCGAAGTTATTGACCCATTTGCCATATCAAAAGGAGTTTTTTTCACTTTACATCAACGAATGAATTTGGCACTAGCATCACAGCAGTATATGAAATGAACAAAAACTGTACATCACCATTTACCATCAAGTTTTATGTTTAGAAAGAGGGGTTGGGTCCATATATACCCGAGCCTAGTGCTAGAGCCTAGAGCAATGTCATTGCCTCTCAAAAATCGAATCATGCCAACACTCGGACAGGCCACGTCTGAACTAGTAATCCTCTGAACTAGTAACATGGAGTATGACGTCTGAACTAGTAACCAGCCGTGTGTAAACAGAGGCCATTTACACATCTCGGACCCTATTTACCATAACAAGAAATCCTCCGAACTAGTAACATGGAGTATGACGTCCGACCTAGTAACCAGCCGTGTGTAAACAGAGGCCATTTACACATCTCGGACCCTATTTACCACAACAAGAAATAAGCCAATCTACACATCTCGGACCCCATCACATTAATACACAAACGAGAAACAATACGATCAACACAAAATAGCATTTTCTTTAAGAAGAAAAGGACCATCAATTCATTCGATAATACCAAAACAATTCATCAACGCACAAACAATAGCCGTGTATGGGAAAACCATCATTCAAGCACAATAACACAACTGAAAAAAATGGGTGAAAATCTCAGATGAAACCACAAAAGGCAAAATCTAGATTAAAACCACAACATTTTATTTTTTAAAACCAACTAAACAAATAAAAAACGCTAAATCTTCTTCTCAACAATTTGCTAATCAGCTTAGCAGGGAACCCTATTCAATCAAAGGGTTTGTTCTACAAATGTTGCATACAACATAGAGCATACACTACAAATATATAGAGGACTTTGTATCAAAATTCACAATGAAGACCAAACCTTAGAGAAGATTGCAACAGCAAACACTAAGCCTGCCACGCAACATTAACAAGGAAGCAAATGCAAGCCAATCACGCTCCGTAATTCAAAATGAAGATCAAACCGAAGAGAAGACAGTAACAACAATAAGCCTACAGCACAGATACATCACCAAGGTAGCAAATGAAAATCATTAACATAATCATGCCCCGTAACATACAAGTATATCATAACCAGAATAGGCACATCATCAACAACGAGCACAGAATGTAACTAAGGAGTAACATATTCATATGTGATCAATCACTGTAAACTACAGCTAACACAGCCCTTCAACAAAAATGCGGCTAACTAGAGATTCTCAACAACAATTTAAACAAATTATACTCTTGAAGAATTTAATACCACATAAAGAAGATAGTTCCCAGGATCCTAACAAACAAATTTAGGTACAGAAACATACTACCCAATAGTCATCCCAATTTAAAACACAAGTAACCATATTTAAGGGTAAAAAACAATTTGCACAAAGGTAAGCCAAACTCATCATCGTCGGATCAACATACTAACATGCCAAAATAGAAGTACTCCCTAACACTTGGATACAAAGTCCTACTCATGTAAGATACGATCAACAAAGGCCATAACATACAATAAAAACAACAAAAATAACGAGGACATAACAAACGCATTACATTTTAGGCTAACATTAAATTCTTTTGGGCAACACATCAGTGTGAAACCATTTTACACGAGACAAGTAGATGGGAGAACTAAGGATGAAGTAAAGCATGCTAAACCTCGCAAAATATGATAGCATCTCAATGCCCACGTATTCATCATCAAAACACAACACAGAACATATTTCCATAAAACCACGACATATTTTCCCTAAACACTGAACTTCCAGTCTAGAAAGGGTTCGTCAACAAAAGAACAAAGCAAAGTATCGCAAAACAATTAAAGCAAATGTGGACCAGACCAGGGTCCCTATTCTCAGACCAAGTACATACATCCCAAAATGATTGTGGAATTCCAACAATTGGATAGAATAATCGTGCCAGATACATGAACAAAGGCCATCACACACACTTAGAAGATTATAACCAAGAGATCACAAATAGCTTTACATTTTAGCACAACACACATTCCCAGGGCAACAGATTACATCGGTACAAAACGGTTTCACGCAAGCGAAATAGCTACAAGAAATAAGGACCAACTATAGCACGCTAAAGCCACCAATCAAACAATCAAAGCAAACATTGAACAGGATTCATCAACGAGCATTTTTACCATTACCATTCTTGAGGCATATTGTACCTAAACACCGATTGAAGGAGAGTACCTAAAAACACAGCATCAAAACAACAAAAACAACAAAAACACAAATACCTAATCACGCATTTTTCAGCAACAACAAAAAAGATCACAACGCTACTACATATAAACAGAGAATCAAAAACAACCATATAACAACGAAAAAGGGAAGAAGACAATCTGAAAAGACGATTAAATGGTTCAATAATCTCAACAGAGGATGATAACATTCCATCAGATCTACTACATAATACCCAAAACAAAAACATTCTTAGTAATTAATAAAACAAAAACACTTAAGCAGTGAGTAGAACAGCACCACCACCCTGCTTAATCTTCTTCTCAGCAATCTTACTAATCAACTTACTCTTGACAACAACGGCCTGACCCTCTGGCAAAACCCCCTTCCCAAGAACCTTGAAGAATCCAAACTGAGTGACGTCGACCACGGGCGCCTTCCCTTCCTTAGCAGCCTTCTCCTTGACGTCAGCAGGCACCATGGACCAGATCTTGTCGAGGTTGACGGTGGGGCAGTGGAACTTGTTGCGGAGTCGGTGGAAGTAACGCATACCCACCTTGCCGAAGTAACCGGGATGGTATTTGTCGAACAGGATGCGGTGGTGGTGCATTCCACCCGCGTTTCCGCGTCCTCCGGGATGCTTGCGGTGCTTTCCGATACGACCGTGACCTGCGGACACGTGGCCTCTCTTCTTGCGATTCTTGCGGAGTCCGGTTGTCATTGTGGTTGCGGCGGTTTGGGAATAAAGGAGGTTAGGGTTTGGGGGAGAAGTAGGGTTTTTTAGCGGAGTCTGAGTTATATAAGGGTAGGGTTTGGTGGAGATTGGGGATTTGGGTTGCTTGTCATTGGGCTCAAGCCCAAAGCTTTTGTCTTTCACTTGGAGTACTTCTTTCGTTTGTTGATTTTGATAATCTGTGTTATTTCGATGATCAAACAAACTATTACATCTCGGTATATAAGCCGAGTCGAGTCCTAAATACAATGAACATAATTAGCTCTACTAATTTCACGGTAATCGAAAGGTTAGCTCTACTAATAACGAATACAGAGAGACATACTCTAATTACATTATAATTACTAAGACACCCCCGTAGTCGGAACAGTAGGAGGACGGACGTTCAGGATGGACCAAAAACGAGTGAATAGGTACCTGGGCAGACCCTTTGTGAAAATATCGGCATACTGATAGTCGGCGGGGACGTGGAGAACACGGACCAAACCGAGGCGAACCTTCTCGCGAACAAAGTGAATGTCAATTTCAATGTGCTTGGTTCGTTGATGTTGGACCGGGTTACCTGAGAGGTAGATGGCCGAGATATTATCACAGTAGACAACGGTGGCATGCCGTAGAGGAACATGAAGCTCAAGAAGTAAATTGCGAAGCCAACACGTCTCAGCGACGACATTAGCTACGCCTCTGTATTCTGCTTCAGCACTTGAGCGGGAGACATTAGGTTGGCGTTTGGAGGACCATGAGAGCAAATTGTCACCGAGAAACACACAATAACCGGAAGTGGAGCGACGAAGGTCAGGACAACCGGCCCAGTCAGCGTCAGAGTAAGCGGTGAGTTTATCGGAAACGGATTTCATAATGCGGAGCCCATGAGCGAGAGTGCCCTTGACATAGCGAAGAATACGCTTGAGGAACTGAAAGTGAGGCTCTCGAGGGGCGTGCATAAATAGGCAAACCTGTTGGACGACATATGAGATGTCTGGTCGAGTAATAGTCAGATACTGTAGGGCGCCAGCTAAACTGCGGTAGAGAGTGGAGTCAGGGAGGAGCGCCGGAGGTGGCACTAAGTTTGGACCCGGCTTCAACGGGTGTAGAAACCGAGTTACAGTTGGACATGTCGGCCCGAGCAAGAATATCGCGAGCATACGATTCCTGAGAGAGAAATAGACCTGTCGAGGTACGGGTCACCTGAATGCCAAGAAAATGGTGCAGGGAACCCAGATCGGTCATAGCAAATTCCTGTGAAAGAGTAGCGATAATGCGTCGTAGCAAGCTAGTACTAGACGCGGTTAGAACGATATCATCAACATATAATAATAGATAAGCAATGTCGTGCCCGTGATGAAAAATAAAAAGAGACGGATCACAGGTGCTACTCTTAAAGCCCCGGGAGAGAATAAAATTCGCAAAGCGTTGGTACCATGCCCGAGGGGTCTGTTTGAGGCCATACAGGGACTTACGGAGACGACAAACGAGACCAGGAACCGAGGGGTCAACAAATCCCGGGGGCTGGTGCATAAAAACGATCTCAACAAGGTCTCCATGTAAGAATGCATTTTTGACGTCCAACTGGTGAATGGGCCAGACCCTATTAACCGCGAGACTAAGAACAGTCCGAATGTTGGTGGGTTTGACCACAGGACTGAAAGTCTCATCACAGTCTGTTCCGACTTGTTGACTCTTCCCATTGACTACAAGACGGGCCTTGTACCGGGCAAGGGAACTGTCTGAATTAAATTTATGGCGATATAACCACATACTTATGCCAAATTAAATTAAAGCTTATGACCGATCTTAGTAATTATAATGTAATTAGAGTCTGTCTCGGATTTAAACTTTATAGGGTAAACCCAAACAAATTACGAAAAATTGTCGATAAGCACGAGGTAATATTTATAGCCGGATTTACTAGTTACGGGAGATGTCCAAAGGTCACTATGAATTATGTCAAATGGGGCCACCGTCTGAGAGAATGACTTGGTAAACGGTAAGCGTTTATGTTTGCTTATTTGGCAGGAATGACAAAGGTGTGAGCGATGCTCGATTTTATTATAATCAAGGGAAAATTTATTACGCAAAATATCCAAAATATTCGGTCCGGGATTTACTAGTCGAGAATGCCAAGTGTCAGAGGACAGGGTGACAAGATGCTGATTAGAGGAGGTCGAGGTGGTTGAGGTGGAACACACAGGGTATAACTCACCGTCACTATTACTTCTCAGAATCAAATTCCCGATCACAAAATCCTTGACAGAAAATCCATACGGGTCAAACTCGACGGAAACATTATTTTCTTTCGTAAATTGACGGACGGAGATAAGGTTTTTAATAATGTGCGGAGTGTATAAAACATTTTTGACTTGAAGGGGTCGGGTTTTAGTGGGTAGGTGAGAGGTTCCGGACCCGAGAACCGGAATACTAGAACCATTCCCGACATAAATTGAACGAATCGAGCTAGAATTAAAAGGGGAACAAAGGTTACCTGGATCGGCACTCAAATGAGAGGATGCACCCGTATCCATGAACCATGAACTGTTTTTAAATTGTTGGTGAATGGTGTGGGCCTGAAATGTTTGGCCCAAAGGAAGTTGTGCACACTTAACAGAATTGTGACCTGTTGGCAAACCCCAACAATATGAAGAAGGCACAGGTGGTGGTGGCGGCTGGTGAGGAACAGCCGGCCAGCAAGCGGCGGCAGCAGGCCAGTGGGGGGCGGCCGGCGGCCAGCAGGTGGCGGCAGACGCGGTAATGGAGGTCCTCGGTCCACTTTGGACGGAGGAAGTAGGCGCACACCACGGACGGTGAGGGGCGGCGCACCTGGCTTCACCAGGGCAGGCGCCGAGCACGGTGGCGGCGAGCGGCGGCTCCGTCCGGGGTCGGTGGTCGGCGGCAGGCGGGGGTATTGGTGGTGGTGGCTGACTGTAACCGAGTTTGGATCGGGAAAGGGGTGGGCTCGACGGGGCGGACTTGGCCATGGGCATGGGTCGACGGTCCCGGAGACGGTCACTGCCGTGGGCAGGGATGTAGGATCGAAATACTTTTTTTTTTTTGATCGTGAGGATCGAGTTTAGCCTGATACCATGATAATCTATGTTATTTTGATGATCAAACAAGCTATTACATCTCGGTATATAAAGCCGAGTCGAGTCCTAAATACAATGAACATAATTAGCTCTCCTAATTACACGGTAATCGAAAGTGTAGACACCCGCATTTTGACTGCCACGTGTCTATGGTAGTCTCCGAAAAACATCCGATGATGATCGGACGCAAACGTGACTTGGTATGCTCGGATTTGGGCTCGGACTCAGTAATATCCGACATTGACTTTTAGCGGAGTAAAAATCTCACAAAACAGACCTCAAATCCAGGCGCAGTGGGTCGTTCCGAGCAAAATAAGACTAATTTGGGCCAAAACCGACACCAAAAATAAATCCCGTCTTTTGGCGACCGGGTCAAAACTCGGTCAAAGACGAAACCGTCTCAGAAATCAGCCATATTCATTCTCGAAAACTGGCGCGCAAAATCCAAATTCAAAAAACCAATCAAATCAATCAAGGATAATCTTTCCTTATTTGTCTCGCCCAATTGATCCACTCGATCGAGTGGAGCGTCTTGAACCCGGTTTGACCCGTTTGCAAGGGCACTCGATCTAGTGCACTAGGGCCACTCGATCGAGTGCCCCTATGTCGTGGGGTAACGCCTATAAATACCCCACGACTCCCATTCATTTGCCAAGATTTTTCCCAAGGCATTAACCCTACATTTCCAACCCTAATTCACCTATACTCTCTACACTACATCCCTAGTGATACTACACAAAAAAACCGAGCTTTTCGTCCCTCGAAAGCCGACGTAACACACACCTACACACCATAACTCGCATACATCCTCGTTACTCCGGCGTCCTGTCGCTATTTACGAGTCCATTTCCGAGGCCTATACCTAGCATGTATGTTGAGGGTGTCCTAAACCCCATCTCGATCTCTTTTATCTCGTCTCATTTTCATTTAATTTATCGCATTTTGTATCGTAATCGTAATCATAGTTGCATTAGTAACACTAACACTAACACTAACGTTTTTATACTTTTTGCATTTTCATTTTTGTATCATCTTTTCATTACTAATATCGTTATTATACCGCGTATACGTAAACTAGTATCAAAATCCGGTTTTAAATCCGTTTGACTACGATGTTTGCCTAAAGTCCGTCTAATCCCTTTACGAGCAACGACGGAGCTGGAGCCCTTTCGAGGAGCCCCGCCCCAACGTACTCAAGGGCGTGACGCGATTGCAAACGGTCATAGTTGAACGTATTTAATCCCATTTTTATAATTAGTGCGGAACCCGTTGACACGAAAACCGACATCACATAACTTGAAAGAGTTAGTTCCGATGTCGTGACGTAGAGGGAAGCATTTCGTCACTAATTCAAATTTTCTAGTATAACGATAAACATTTTCCTAAAACTCCGATAACGGTATTATAATCGTTCATACACGATTATAGTACCGGAGGCCAAGTTAAATACGAATCATGCGATATTCGTATTTGGTTTGGCCGACCATCGATTTTTAGTCATAAAACGAAACGAGTTATCACTCGTATAGGGGCTACTCGACCGAGTACGTATGCTACTCGATCGAGTAGCACCCAAAAAAATGGGCAGTAGCTGCGTAAAGGACGCACTCGACCGAGTCAGCCCGCGACTCGATCGAGTGGGTCCTGTAACCCATAAAACCGAGGGGTTTGACACACATTTCAAGCCCCGTCCTTTTATCGAATTTAGTCATCACGTGTAAAGACCATCACGTGACCTTCCTATTTTCAAAACCATGCACATCACGACACGTAGAACGACTTTGATCAATTTTTGACATGATAAGTCGGGACAAGACTACGGGATATGAGATCGGGCTAGCAATATGCCACAGTCTCATGTTTCCGTCCTTCGTTTAGTACACGACATAATGTGTATTTAATCGGGGTTAGTCCATTTACATATTTCGCGGTCTAGTTTACATACGGGTCCGTTCCTATCATTATATTGCGTTATTTTTATTTTGTTTATTATTTTTACGTAATGTTGTATTGTGAATTTCTGGTTGTATTTCCGCCCGTGTAACTTGTACGTTATTTTATTTCCTTTCGAGCTTTATTTATTTATTTGCTTTACGCTTTATAAATGAACCTCGCATGCTAAATCACTTCGACCATAATTAAGATGCATTAAATGACGTAGTTAACGCAAAATTCACATGCTTAGCCCGAAAACGCTGTTTGCATATCATTTAGTCATTTTACTAGCGCGCGTACACGAACACGAACGATGTCTTAGTAGAGGCCGCCATGTGCGGGCGGGGTTGGGTGTCCTTAGTGGGCTTCCCAACACGTACCCTCACCCCTTACTCAGAACCTTTGGTTTCCGGATGTCCGAAACCCTTGGCGCACGAGAGTCATTTTATATACGAAAGCCGGTGTAAACGGTACCGATATAACAATGCAAAGGGACGAGCCCCATAAACTCTGAAATCGAAGTGGGCTTACTTTGTGTGTAGCCCATGACGATATAGAGTGGGCTCGTATGGTTCCGAATAACCATAAAATTCGGTGGCGACTCCATTTTGACTTAAATTTCGAACCTGAGAACAATCTTTCCACGAGATTCATTCGCCTACCCAAACCCGCGCGTGGCCGCGTCGGGGTGGACCTACGTCATGTCCACAATTTGGCGACTCCACTGGGGATACCTGATGTACCACATGTCATCGGGGTTCCTAGAGTGAGACTCGAAGAGAAATCGTTCGTAGATTAGTGTGCGCGCATTAGTTTAATGATTCATGCATAACCCAAATTTGCCCGGGCCGGTTACTTGTGACCGACGTCCCACTATACCACGGTGCATTCCTACATGGGTGCGCTAAAGACATCGATGGTGGAACTCATCTAGGTTTTGCGGCATGTCCAAATACCAACTCGGCTTAGGGAGTCCGTCCTCAATACGAGAAAGCCATCGTTGTTGGTATAGACCCTATTTTGACCGACCGAGACTTAGTGTAAAGCATACATGAGCGTCGTTATAATGCTTGTTTGACTACATACTACTTGGTTTCCGTGTCAATTTTCAAAAAACCTTCATTTCAAAATTGCATCTTTCCAAAAATACCCACTTTTCGAAAAACCCGAAATACTATCCATTTTGGGACCCGTCTTTCCAAAACGCCCAAATTTGAAAAAACCCGAAATGCTGCCCATTTCGGGACTCATCTTTTTCATAATATCCAATTTTCAAAACTCGGAATGCCACCGAAATTTAGGATCGACGATTTGACTCAAAATATCCTTTTCTTTAGTCGGCATGCTGTCCGTTTTAACTCTCGAATTTCCGACACCGTTTTGATTTTCTGAATTTTCTTCAAAATTCTAATCTTGGTTTTTGAAATTTCGCTTTTCTTTTTCGAACTATCGGAAATTCATCCTTTACCTATTCCAACTTCAAACCTCCAACTTTCCTAAAATAGACCTTCCCTATTATAGGACCTACCGTCTATCCGTGTGTCAGGTCTTTGCATAGTACGTAGAGGGTTTATAGCGTCGAAACTCCGTCGATCTTATATCACGAGTTTCCCCCCCTTTCCTGAGTCCGCCTTATTTGTCAAGGCACGACCAACCCGCGTGGGGCATACCCCTACAAAGGAAAGTCCGTCCATACACTCGAGTCAAAAGTCTGGGGAATAATCTCACGTGGACCTTCCTTCGAACGGGACTAGGCCCACTAGGCCAAAATCCTAAGGAAGTCATACCACCTACGAGTCATCCGTCTAGGTGTCTTTCTCGAGTCTTTTCCACTCAGTCCTTTTTTTTGGGTCGCTCGGGATGTACTTCTTTCTATGGTTCCAAGATCTGGGTTTGGTTTCTGATTACGTGGTGTTCTTACAGACAGGCCACCGGCAACCAGACACACTCGCAGGATATAAGCTACTTTAGGCAGTCTGAAAACCTCTGTGGACGCCATGGTCGACAAACAGGCCGACATCGAAGCCCAACTGCATGAAATGAAGGCTGGTCAAATTGCTATCATCACTCGTTTGGCTGCAGTGGAGCAAAGGACTCCAAATACTGGGGTTACGGAACCTTTGGCTGAACTGGTTAGCTCGGTTCGCCGATTGGAAGAGCAAGTTCATTTGACTGGGAGTAACAATATCCATCGGGAGAATAGTCGTGAGTATAACCCGTTAAGTGACAAGCTGCCCGCAAACCTGAACCTCACCGGTTTGCCCATGTTTGAAGGGACTGAAGACCCGTTACTACATGTACGGGCCTTCAAGGAGTTCATGGCCATCAAAGGGGTAGACTCTACCATGTTCAAGAGCCTTTTTGCTGCGTCTCTTGAAAAGCACCCTCGGGCCTGGTACTACAGGCTAGACCCGAAGAAATACCCTACTTGGGATGATGTGGCCACCGAGTTCGCTCGGAACTATGCTGACAACACCGAGATCCAAACCACAATGAGATCTCTGGAGGTTATGGCCCAAGAGCCGAAAGAAGGTTTTACCAAATACCTTCAACGCTGGAGGGCCGAGAGTGTGAAACTGGTCGATAAGCCCAGTGAGAAGACTTTGGTGGAGGCTTTTGTCAAGAACCTCCTCCCATCCTACCGGGTTCACCTCCGATATGCTGTCATACCCAATTTCACCACCCTTACTGAAATGGGTATGAGGATCGAAGATGACTTAAGACTGGAAGGCCTCACTAAGGCCGCTGCCAAAGGTTACCAAGGGGCTTCTTCCTCCACTACCAAGCCTCAAGCTGCAACCCGCAGCATTTTCGACGCGGTTAATCTACTAGATGCCCCGTCCAAGAAGAACACTCCACCTCGGGTTTTCACTGATATAGGTACCACCTATACTTATGCCTTACAAAGGCTATCCTCTAAAGGCCTAATCCAACCGATAGGCCCAACTCCTGAAGTTCCGGTCGAGCGACGCTCCAAGAACTACAATGCCCAAGCCTATTGCCAGTACCACCGAGGCAATGGGCATGATACCGAGAAGTGCTGGAAGCTGAAGCACTTGATTCAGGACTTGATCGAAAGCGGTAAAATCCCGTTACCCGGAGATAAGCCCAACAACAAGGAGAACCCTTTCAGCTCCCACGCCATCTTTACCGGAGAGGTGATTGATTGCTCTCACCTTATCTCTCCATTTATCCCACAAGTGAACGGGATCTGGTTCGACGACGAGGATGACGTCTACCTCGCCAAAGGGGAAGCTGTCCCCATCACCTCCGAGGAGATTCGAAGGACTAAATCCCGAGTCCTAACCAGTAACCACCTCGGTCATCCCTATCAAGCCACTAGCTCTAGGGACACTCCTATCCCAACAACCGTCACTGAGCCATTCAGGACGGAAGTCGCCCCCGAGGAGCCAACTGCTGAAACGGCCCTCGTAAAGCAGCTGAAGAAGACCCGAGTTGACCTCACTATATGGCAACTCCTAGTCAGCTTACAAGAGCATCGAGAAGCACTTACAAAGGCTCTTGATCAAATTAAGGTTGACTCTTTGGTTACCCCTGCTGAGATGGTAGCCACGGTCCTGCCCCACCTGAAGGGCAAAGCCAAGAAAGGAGGTCCGATGATCACTTTCTCCGAAGCCGACCTACCGCCATTCGGGGCCTCCCATAATCTGGCCCTCTACATTACGGTGGTTTGTCGAGGAAAATACCTCCCTATGACCCTGGTTGATGATGGGTCCGCTGTGAATGTCCTTCCTCTAAGGACCGCAAAAGCCCTCGGCATTACCAAGGCTGACTATAACCCGACTGCTCAGACCATCCAAGCCTTCGATGGGAGCCCAAAGTCGGAAGCTGGGGCCGTGAAACTGACCGTCATAACGGGCCCGATAGAGAAGGAGCTCGAATTTCAGGTGATCGACGTCACCTCATCATTCAACTTGCTCCTAGGTAGGCCTTGGATCCACGCGGTCAAGGCAGTATCTTCCACCCTTCATCGAAAGATCAAGATGCCTCTGCTCAATGATGTTATTACCTTAGAGGCAACCCCAATGACTGTGGCTAGCTGTAACGCCACAGGACGCACGGACCTCTGGGGGTTCGATTTTGTGGGGATGATCGAGGAAGAGTACCTCTTTAGGCCTTACTTCACTACAAGCATCGACACGATGCTCCAAAACCTAGGGTACTTTCCGGGGGCTACCTCTCGACCCGATCTTCCAGCTGGGAAGATCATCGAGGTTCTCAAAGATGAAGAGTCTCACTTTGGTCTCGGGTATGCCATAACTCCCGACAATGTCGTCCGAGCAGGAATTGAGAAGGCCTGCAACATTATTAAGGGTATCCACTTGAGCCCTTACAGCCCACGGTTGGCTGACTACTTTGTCACACCGGTATTCGGGGCTATTCAGGTTGGTCTATACCAACCCAATGCTGTGCAGCTCGGGACCCACTTGGCCCGGGACTGCAACTATATTCCGGATGATGTGTTCGCCCTCATCCAATCCAATGGAGCTGAAGATGCTGAGCCCGCGCTAGGGCTACTATTTGGGGAAGACACCATAGCCCCAACTCCAAAGGAAGACCTGGTCAACCTGATCCTCCGCAGCAACAGGTTTGACCCGACCAAGCTGATCTCGGATGTTGGTTCCGAGACAGGAAATAGGGCCTGGAGGAAGGCTGTCAAGTGGACTGACAGTCAGGGAAGGATCTACAAGCTGGTCACCGGAGAGGGAGACATGCCTGAGTCTGAGTCTGAGTCCGAGTCTGAGTCGGAGTCTGAGTCTGAGTCGAGGTCGAGTCTAGGGAAGTCGGTGCTAGAGTCACTCCTGTAACCCCTCTCCCTTTTATCATTCCTGCTACTGGCACTTCGGGGTCTGTCCCGAGTGCCCTACCAATTCCGCCACTGACCAATGATCAGATGGTTGCTCTCTTTGAGCTGTTCTCCAAATTTTCAATCAATAATAACAACCGTTCTGCTTACGACTTGTCTCTTTCAAATTCTGCTTTTAAAAATGTTTTATGCTATGACATTGAGAAACCAGACGAACAGGTACCCCTACCTCCGCATCTGATCGAGCAACTAGAGCAAAGGGAGTCCCGAAACCCGGTGATCGAAGAAACCGAGTCCATAAATGTGGGAACAACCTTAGAGCCTCAGACACTTAAGATAAGGTTATCCTTAGATCCCGAGGAGAAACAACAGTTCATAAGCCTCCTCCAAGAGTTCAAGGATGTCTTCGCATGGTCCTACAAGGACATACCGGGGATAGACCGGGAAATAGCCGAGCACCACATACCAATCAAAGACGGGTGCAAACCGGTCAAACAGAAACTTCGCCGAATGAGGCCCGAGTGGTCTCTCAAGGTAAAAGAAGAAGTCGACAAACAATTCAAAGCCGGCTTCATACAAGTGTCCGAGTATCTGGACTGGGTGGCAAACATCGTGCCGGTTCCTAAAAAGGACGGTAAGGTGCGGGTATGTGTTGATTTTCGGGATCTCAACAAAGCGAGCCCAAAAGATGATTTTACGTTACCACACATCGACATACTGGTGGATAACACGGCTGATCATGCCCTTCTATCATTCATGGACGGGTATGCCGGGTATAATCAAATCAAGATGGCGGAAGAGAACATGAGTAAGACTACCTTCACAACACCTTGGGGTACTTACTGCTACACCGTCATGCCGTTCGGCCTCGTTAATGCCGGAGCCACATATCAGAGGACCGCTATCACTTTATTACACGACATGATGCATAAAGAGGTAGAAGTTTATGTAGACGACATGATCGTCAAATCCAAAGAACGGGACGGTCACATCACCGCCCTAAGAAAATTCTTCACTCGACTGCGCAGGTACAACATGAGGCTAAACCCTCAAAAGTGCAGTTTCGGGGTGACATCAGGCAAATTACTGGGTCATATCGTTAGCCAACGAGGTATCGAAGTCGACCCAGCTAAAATCAAAGCCATTACCGAGATGCAATCTCCCAAAACCGAAAAAGAAATAAGGGGATTTCTCGAGAAAGTCCGGTATATTAGTCGGTTCATTTCCAAGCTGACCATGGTGTGCGAACCAATTTTCAAGAAACTGAAAGTGGGAGAACGGGTACTATGGGATGACAAGTGCCAAGCTGCTTTCGACAGGATCAAAGAAATATTGTCTGCTCCGCCAGTCTTAATGCCACCTTAACCCGGTTTGCCTCTGTCGTTATACCTAACGACGATCGAGACAGCCATGGGGGCTATGCTGGCTCAGACGGTTGACTCCGAAGAAAGAGCCATTTACTACATCAGCAAGAAGTTTTTAGAGTATGAATGCAAATATACCATGCTCGAAAAGACGTGTTTGGCTCTAGTCTGAGCCACCAAGAAACTCCGACATTATATGCTCAGTTACGAGGTCCATGTGCTATCCAAGATGGACCCCATCAAATACATCTTCGAAAAGCCCGTTCTCAACGGCCGAATCTCTAGATGGACTTTAATGCTGGCAGAATTCGACCTGAAATTTGTGCCACTGAAGGCTATCAAGGGGCGAGTAGTAGCTGAATTCCTCGCCGACAGCCCGATAACCGAAGAAGAACACACCGACACTTGGTCCTTCCCAGATGAAGATATTTTCCATACCGATACTGAAATGTGGGACTTATACTTCGATGGAGCATCTAATTTTCGAGGGTTCGAAGTCGAGATCCTCTTAATTTCACCAAAAGGGGAGCACACTCCCATCTCCATCAAGCTGGACTTTGATGTTACCAACAATGCAGCAGAATACGAAGCATGCATTTACGGGCTACAAGCCGCCGCCAATCTGGGGATCACAAATTTCCGGGTACATGGTGACTCATCCTTGGTCATTAACCAAGCACTCCAAAAATGGAAGACTCGGAATGCTAATCTCGTGGCCTACCAGGCACGAGTAAGGGATCTCGAGAAACAATTCCAAAAGGTAGAGTACATATACCTACCCCGGGAAGAAAATCAGTTTGCAGATGCACTCTCAAAATTGGCATCTTTACTGAACATTCCCGACCACATGACCAGTATGCCGATTTGCGTCGAAAGACGCTCCGAGCCGGCGTACATTTGCGATATCGAGGATATTGAGATAACTGATCCCGAACCATGGTACCAAGCTGTGTTAAAATACCTAACAAACGGAGAATACCCTCCTGGGACGGAAGGCCGAGCCAAGAAAGCCTTACGAAGGCTAGCCACCCAGTTCATCCGTACCGACGACGGACAACTGTACAAAAAGACGGAACAGGGGGCTCTTCTCCTTTGTGTTGACAAGTATAAGGCTGAAAAGGTTATGGCCGAAGTACATGATGGTGAAAACGGCCCACATATGAATGCCCACATGCTGGTCCGGAAAATCATGAGGCTCGGTTATTACTGGAATACCATGGAAGCCGACTGCCGGTTGTATGTCAAACATTGTCATAACTGTCAAATCTTTGGCAATGTGCAACATATGCCGTCGTCACTACTGTATACCATGACGTCACCCTGGCCATTCTCAACATGGGGTATCGACATAATCGGGAAAATAAATCCCTCAGGTACTGGTGGGCACTGCTTTATTTTGGTAGCTATCGACTATTTCACCAAATGGGTCGAAGCTGAATCATATCGCATTCTCAATGCTAAGCATGTCGCCAAGTTTATCCAGAACAAAATAATATGTCGATATGGGATTCCTTATGAATTTATCAGTGATCACGGGACTCATTTTCAAGCCGAGACTGCGGCCCTGCTGACCAAATATAAAATCCAAAGGCATACTTCCTCGCCTTACCGCCCCCAAACAAATGGAGCAGTAAAGGCGGCCAATAAAACAATTGTCACCATACTCAAAAAGATGGCTGATAATTACCGGGACTGGCCCAATAAAATACCATTTGCCCTGTGGGGATACCGAACGTCAATTCGCACCGCAGCCGGGGCGACGCCGTATTACCTAACCTACGGGATGGAGGTAGTCCAACCAGTTGAGCTGGAGGTACCGTCCCTCAGAATTCTGCTAGAAAGCCAAGTACCCGAAGCTGACTGGGTTCGAGCACGATATGACTCGTTGGATATACTAGACGAGCGACGATCTCGTGCCCTCAATAATATCCAAATCTACCAGAAGAGGATCCAACGGGCCTTTAACAAGAGGGTAAGGCCCAGACACATTAAGGAAGGCGATTTAGTCCTTAAGTCAGTTCGAGCTCTACTACCAGTTGACCCAAGGGGAAAGTTCAAACCCAATTGGGCTGGACCATATCTGGTGAAGAAGATCCTATCAGGGGGAGCAGTGATGCTGACGGACCTAGACGGGAATGAGTTTGTCAACCCAACCAACCTGGACCAACTGAAGCGTTACTACCCCTAGCCTCTTCTCAATGTCATTAGCAAATTTTATAAAAATCATTCTTTTCAAAAAGCAAATTTAATAAGCTAGAATTACTTATTCTACTGTCACCAACTCTTCATCCCAGTAAGCTCGGTTTATTTGATGACTCGAGCTTATCCGTCGCCTTCGAGAGCTAATCTGACTGCTCCGATAATTGGGAATGCTCGGAGGGGTCTCTATGATCGACAACCGCTCCGACAGCCATATCTGAAAAGAATACACAAATTTTATAAGCATCGGAATGGTTCGCCAGGGTCCACTCGATCGAGTGCGGCAGATGACTCGATCGAGTTAGTCCTCTGAAAACAGGCAGTAGCTCGATATGAGTGTCACTCGATCGAGTGACAGGTCCACTCGATCGAGTGACTTACGGACATCAGAAAAATCGCACAAAAAAAAAAATCGAGATGCATACTTGCAGAATACGGGTACTCCCCGTCAGTGGTCGAGTTGGGTCAAGCCGCCTAGCATCCAGACCCATGATGATTTCTCCAGTGGCTAGCCAAGCAGGGCTATGACCAGTCTCCATCTGGTCAACCACTCCAATCAGCCTGATTTGACCCCTGCATGAGTCAAGTTCCATCAGCCCTTCGAAAACATAGCAGTGCAGCATGCAAAAGGCGAATGCCCTACGCCTGTGAGCAGGGGTGGCCCTCACATCCCGGGGATTCATGAACTTGTCGGCCAGGTCAAACAGGGAAACGGTATCTCCCCGCACCATCCGATTTGTCTCAGCATGAGACAAACCCAAAAACTCCCTTAATCTCCTTATTGGATCCGGGTAGAACGAAGGAATAGCAGGCTGAACAGCAGGGCTCCAACCACCTATGTGTCGACATGACGAATGTCCACCCCGACGCGGCGAAGCGCGGGTTTGGGTAGGCGAATGAATCTCGTGGTAAGATTGTTCTCGGGTTCGAAATTTAAGTCAAAATGGAGTCGCCACCGAATTTTGTGGTTATTTGGAACCATACGAGCCCACTCTATGTCGTCATGGGCTATACACAAAGTAAGCCCACTTCGATTTCAGAGTTTATGGGGCTCGTCCCTTTGCATTGTTATATCGATACCGTTTACACCGGCTTTCGTATATAAAATGACTCTCGTGCGCCAAGGGTTTCGAACATCCGGAAACCAAAGGTTCTGAGTAAGGGGTGAGGGTACGTGTTGGGAAGCCCACTAAGGACACCCAACCCCGCCTGCACATGGCGGCCTCTACTAAGACACCGTTCGTGTTCGTGTACGCGCGCTAGTAAAATAATTAAATGATATGCAAACAGTGTTTTCGAGCTAAGCATGTGAATTTTGCGTTAACTATGTCATTTAATGCATCTTATTATTTGTCGAAGTGATTTAGCATGCGAGGTTCATTTATAAAGCGTAAAGCAAGTAAATAAACAAAGCTCGAAAATAAATAAAAATAACGTACAAATTACACGGGCGGAAATACAACCCGGAATTCACAATACAACATTACGTAAAAGTAATAAACGAAATAAGAATAACGCAATATAATGATAGGGACGGACCCGTATGTAAACTAGACCGCGAAATATGTAGATGGACTAACCCCGATTAAATACACATTATGTCGTGTACTAAACGAAGGACGAAAATATGAGACTGTGGCATATTGCTCGCCCGATCTCATATCCCGTAGTCTTGTCCCGACTTATCACGTCAAAAGTTGATCAAAGTCGTTCTACGTGTCGTGATGTGCATGGTTTTGAAAATAGGAAGATCACGTGATAGTCTTTACACGTGATGACTAAAGTCGATAAAAGACGGGGCTTGAAACGTGCGTCAAACCCCTCGGATTTTTGGGTTACAGGACCCACTCGACCGAGTCGTGGTGTGACTTGGTCGAGTGCACCTTTTACGTGGCTACTGCCCATTTTTATGGGTGCTACTCGATCGAGTAGCATATGTACTCGGTCGAGTAGACCCTGTACGAATGATAATTCGTTTCGTTTTATGATTTGAAATCGATGATCGGCCAAATCAAATACAAATATCACACGATTTGTATTTAACTCGGCCTCCGGTACTATAATCGTGTATGAACAATTATAATACCGTTATCGGAGTTTTATGAAAACGTTTACCGTTACACTAGAAAATTTGAGTTAGTGACGATTGCTTCCCTCTACGTCACGACATTGGAACTAACTCTTTCGAGTTATGTGATGTCGGTTTTCGTGTCAACGGGTTCCGCACTAATTATAGAAATGGGATTAAATACGTTCGACTACGACCGATCACGATCACGTCACGCCCTTGAGTACATTGTGGCGGGGCTCCTCGAAAGGGCTCCACCTCCGTCGTTGCTCGTAAAGGGATTAGACGGACCTTAGGTGATCATCGTAGTCCAACGTTTTCAAAACCGTTTTTTAGTATTAATATATATATACGCGGTATTATGGTGCTAGTAGTAAAATGATGATACAAAAATAAAGATGCAAAAGTATAAACGTTAGTGTTAGTGTTAGTGTTACTACGATTATGATACAAAATGCGATAGTTTAAATGAAAATGCGACGAGATAAAAGAGATCGAGATGGGGTTTAGGACACCCTCAACATACATGCTAGGTATAGGCCTCGGAAATGGACTCGTGAATAGCGACGGGACGCCGGAGTATCGAGGGTGTACGCGAGTTGTGGTGTGTGTGTGTGTTGCGTCGTTCTCCAAGGGATAAAGGGCTCGGGATTGGTGTGTTTGGCTTAGGGTTTCTAAGGCTTGATGTGTAGGTGTATTAGGGCTGAAAATGTAGGATGAAATATAGTGTGTAAAGTTCTGAAAAAAGTTGTGAATTGCATGGGGGTGAAGCGGTATTTATAGGCTTTTCCCTCGACATAAGGGCACTCGATCGAGTGGCCCTAGTGCACTCGATCGAGTGCCTCCGCAAACGGGCCAAACCCGGGTTCAAAAGGCTCCACTCGACCGAGTGGGGTCAATCCACTCGATCGAGTGGGTCAAACGGGTGAGACAAATAAGGGAAGAATTGATCTTGTTGTTGTGATTGATTTTTTGAATTTTATTTTGTGCGCCAACTGAACTTGGTTGATTTATGAGACGGTTTCGTCTTTGACCGGGTTTTGACCCGGTCGCCAAAAGACGGGATTTATCTTTGGTGTCGGTTTTGGCCCAAATTAGTCTCTTTTTGCTCGGAACGACCCACTGGGCCTGGATTTGAGGTCTGTTTTGTGAGATTTTTACTCCGCTAAAAGTCCATGTCGGATATTATTGTTTCTGAGCCCAAATCCGAGTATACCAAGTCACGTTTGCGTCCGATCATCATCGGGTGTTTTTCGGAGACTACCATAGACACGTGGCAGTCAAAATGCGGGTGTCTACAGAGCCCCCACTCTGACTGAGGCTTGGACAAGGCGAAAGTCAGAGTAGCTACCAAGCTTGTTAAGACCTGGTAGACTTCCGGTCGGGTCGTTTATAGTCCAGTGGACTCGCGTGAAGGGCTCGCCAGCCATAAGCAGAGGGTCATACCTGTCCTGATGATGATAGCTTCGCGGGGAGTCAGACTTGTAGCATAAGTCTTGGGCGCGCCTATATGTGGGCCCATCCCGTACCATTTCGGGAAAATGCCGCCTTGGGCGTTCCGCTGGGGAAATATGTGAGCTGTACGGGCTTGCTTTTGAAGCCTTGAGTCGTACCTGAGCTGATGATGATGCTCCGTGGGGAGTAAAGCTTGCCTCTCTTGGGGAGTAGGTGTACCCGTATGCCGACACATCGTACCTTGGATGTAGCATACCGGGGAAATGCTGACTCTGTTGGGGAATTTAATAATTTCGCGGAGACTTGCTTTTGAAGTCTGGAGTGTACCTGTATGCTGACACATAACAACTTGTATGTAGCATGTAGGCAAAACACTGACTCGTGCTGGGGAGATAAAAATATTTGAATTTTCAAAGGGACAAAATTTTGAAAAGAACTTTTATCGCGAAGGAATTTTATCACAGAAAAAATTTAGAGACTTTTAGGAAAGCTCGGGACAGCTTGACTCCTATTTTGGGTTCTAATTTGAAATCAGGCCTGCGCGCGCATAGGGCCCAGTTTGCTGAGGAGGCAGAGTAGTTAGGTTTTCAGTTAGGTTTCCTCATTATAAATATGAGAATCCGTGCTTCAGTTCTCTGCATCTCAACTCAAATTCTTCTTTTCCTTCTCAAAATCTTTTAGACTTTCAAGAAAGTTAGAAATCTCCGCTATGGGTATCGACCATTTGACGGCTATGCTTCTCGCCTGGTCCCAATACTTTCGGGATGAGGAGAAAGTCCGACTGACCCAGATGGGAATTGTCAATTTATTCCCTTTCCAGCGTCTAATAGTTGACTCGCATTTCCTGAATGCCTGCTTGTCGTTTTGGGACACCACCCATCACATATTCGCGTTCCCACGGGGAGAAATGTGTCCTTTACCCGAGGAGGTTGCAGCCATAGGCGGTTGGGGCCTTGCTGTTCAGCCAGCTATTCCCCCGTTCTACCCGGATCCAAGGAGGAGATTAAGGGAGTTTTTGGGTTTGTCTCATGCTGAGGCAAATCGGATGGTGCAGGGAGATACTGTTTCCATGTTTGACTTGGCCGACAAGTTCATGAATCCCCGGGACGTGAGGGCCACCCCTGCTCACAGGCGTAGGGCATTCGCCTTTTGCATGCTGCATTGCTATGTCTTCGAGGGCTTGATGGAGCTTGACTCATGCAGGGGTCAAATCAGGCTGATTGGAGTGGTTGACCAGATGGAGACTGGTCATAGCCCTGCTTGGCTAGCCACTGGAGAAATCATCATGGGTCTGGACGCCAGGCGGCTTGACCCAACTCGACCGCTGACGGGGAGTACCCGTATTCTGCAAGTATGCACCTCGATTTTTTTTTTTCGTGCGATTTTTCTGGTGTCCGTAAGTCACTCGATCGAGTGGACCTGTCACTCGATCGAGTGACACTCATATCGAGCTACTGCCAGTTTTCAGAGGGCTAACTCGATCGAGTCATCTGCTGCACTCGATCGAGTGGACCCTGGCGAACCATTCCGTTGCTTATAAAATTTGTGCATTCTTTTCAGATATGGCTGTCGGAGCGGTTATCGATCATAGAGACCCCTCCGACCATTCCCAATTATCGGAGCAGTCAGATTAGCTCTCGAAGGCGAAAGATAAGCTCGAGTCATCGGATAGATCGAGCTTACTGGGACGAGGAGCTGGTGTTCCACGGGGGTCCCTTGATCAGGTGGACCGTTGCTTGGTGGTTTCTTTCGAAGTTGACCGGATTGGCCAAGAGGGACCAAGCTCGCTACCTGGTGATCTTGTCCCTTGACTGGACAGTTCACATTTATCCGGATCGTCTCCTAAGACAGTTCGGTTCGTCTCAACGCATCCCTGAGACTGAAGCCATTATCAGCGTCTCGCTCCAATTGACGGACGCTATGTGCGACACCTGGTTGCAGAGATGGTTCACTCGTCCTACATGGACTATACCCAGCCCTTGCCAATCCGCTTGGGTGTCACGGGCTTATCAGAAATGGACTTCTGAGGAGTCCGAGGAAGCTCGAAAGGCCCTGAAGCTTGAGGAGGCCTTTGAATTGGTTCATCGCGAGTCGGCGAAGGACAACAGGGACTTTATCACCGGGGAATATATTCCTGAAGCCACAGTCCGGGGAGAATCGGGTCTTAAGTCACAAACTAAGACTCGATCTAAGGAAGTCGGTTCTAGCAGCACACGGGGACAGACTGACTTGGAACGACGACTTGGGCCAAGGCTGGCGGTCCGGGACCGACTAGGTCCGCGTGACCGGCTCCCTGAGCCCGTGAGGGCCCGACTTGGGCCTATTGATGTGATAGAGGAGTCGGGCTCAAACACTCGAGCCCGAGCTAGAGAGGTTCCTGTGGTGATTCGGGAACGCTCCCCTCCGCGTCGTCGCCAGTGGACGGCTAAGGAGGCTAAGGACAAGGGGAAGGGCAAGATGCCCTAAGTGCCGAGTCCTTTTTATTTAAGTATTATTATTATTTTTTGTCGTGTGCTTTTTGTATTTTTGAATTCCTGCACTTTTTGTAATTTCCCGAGTTTATCGATTTTTTTTTTTTTTTGGAATTAATAAAAGAAGTTTATTATAAAACCGTTCCTGTCTTTTCTCGATTGCATTGGTCGTACCCTTTTGAGGGGTTGCCTACGTATCCGCGATTAGCAGAATCAAACCAAACGTAGTTCAGGCTTAGGAAACTTGTAATCTCGAATTACACCAAGACTATTGGTTCAAGATGTTTTTTGACAGTAGAATAAATAATTCTAGCTAATTGACTTGCTTTTTGTAAAAAAATGATTTTGATAAAATTTGCTAATGACATTGAGAAATGGCTAAGGGTAGTAACGCTTCAGCTGGTCCAGGTTGGTTGGGTTGACAAACTCATTCCCGTCCAGGTCCGTCAGCATCACTGCTCCCCCTGATAGGATTTTCTTCACCAGAAATGGCCCAGCCCAATTGGGTTTGAATTTTCCCCTCGGGTCAACTGGTAGTAGAGCTCGAACAGACTTAAGGACTAGATCACCCTCCTTAATGTTCCTGGGCCTTACCCTCTTGTTGAAGGCGCGTTGGATCCTCTTCTGGTAGATTTGGATATTATTGAGAGCACGGGACCGTCGTTCGTCTAGTAGAACCAATGAGTCATATCGTGCTCGAACCCAATCAGCTTCGGGTACTTGGCTTTCTAGCAGAATTCTGAGGGACGGTACCTCCAGCTCAACTGGTTGGACTGCCTCCATCCCATAGGTTAGATAATACGGCGTTGCCCCGGTTGCGGTGCGAATTGACGTTCGGTATCCCCATAGGGCAAAAGGTATTTTGTCGGGCCAGTCCCGGTAATTATCAGCCATCTTTTTGAGTATGGTGACAATTGTTTTGTTAGCCGCCTCTACTGCTCCATTTGTTTGGGGACGGTAAGGCGAGGAAGTATGCCTTTGGATTTTATATTTGGTCAGTAGGGCTGCAGTCTCGGCTTAGAAATGAGTCCCGTGATCACTGATAAAATCAGACGGAATCCCATATCGACATATTATCTTGTTTTGGATAAACTTGGCGACATGCTTGGCATTGAGAATGCGATATGATTCATCTTCGACCCATTTGGTGAAATAGTCGATGGCTACCAAAATAAAGCAGTGCCCACCGGTACCAGAGGGATTTATTTTCCCGATTATGTCGATACCCCATGTTGAGAATGGCCAGGGTGACGTCATGGTATAAAGCAGTGATGACGGCATATGTTGCACATTGCCAAAGATTTGACAGTTATGACAATGTTTGACATATGATCGGCAGTCGGCTTCGATGGTATTTCAGTAATAACCGAGCCTCATGATTTTTCGGACCAGCATGTGGGCATTCATATGTGGGCCGTTTTCTCCATCATGTACTTCGGCCATAACCTTTTCAGCTTTATACTTGTCAACACAAAGGAGAAGATCCCCCTGTGCCGTCTTTTTATACAGTTGCCCGTCGTCGGTACGGATAAACTGGGTGGCCAGCCTTCGTAAGGCTTTCTTAGCTCGACCTTCCGTCCCGGGAGGGTATTCTCCGTTTGTTAGGTATTTTAACACAGCTTGGTACCACGGTTCGGGATCGGTTATTTCAATGTCTTCAATGTCGTAAATGTATGCCGGCTCGGACCGTCTTTCGACGCAAATTGGCATACTGGTCACGTGGTCGGGAATATTCAGTAAAGACGCCAATTTCGAGAGTGCATCTGCAAACTGATTCTCTTCCCGGGGTAGGTATATGTACTCTACCTTTTGGAATTGTTTCTCGAGATCCCTTACTCGTGCCTGGTAGGCCACGAGATTAGCATTTCGAGTCTTCCATTTTTGAAGTGCTTGGTTAATGACCAAGGATGAGTCACCATGTACCCGGAGATTTGTAATCCCTAGATTGGCGGCGGCTTGTAGCCCGTAAATGCATGCTTCGTACTCTGCTGCATTATTGGTAACGTCAAAGTCCAGCTTGATGGAGACGGGAGTATGTTACCCTTTTGGTGAAATTAGGAGGATCCCGACTCCGAACCCTCGAAAATTGGATGCTCCATCGAAGTATAAATCCCAAGTTTCAGTATCAGTATGGAAAATGTCTTCATCTGGGAAGGACCAAGTGTCGGTGTGTCCTTCCTCGGTTACCGGGCTATCGGCGAGAAATTCAGCTACTGCTCGACCCTTGATAGCTTTTAATGGTACGAACTTTAGGTCGAACTCTGCCAGCATTAGAGTCCATCTAGAGATTCGACCGCTGAGAACGGGCTTTTCGAAGATGTATTTGATTGGGTCCATCTTGGATAGCACATGGACCTCGTGACTGAGCATATAATGTCGAAGTTTCTTAGTGGCCCAGACTAGAGCCAAACACGTCTTTTCGAGCATGGTATATTTGCACTCATACTCTAAAAACTTTTTGCTGATGTAGTAAATGGCTCTTTCTTCGGAGTCAACTGTCTGAGGCAGCATAGCCCCCATGGCTGTCTCGGTCGTCGTTAGGTATAACGACAGAGGCAAACCGGGTTGAGGTGGCATTAAGATTGGCGGAGCAGACAGAATTTCCTTGATCTTGTCGAAAGCGGCTTGGCACTTGTCATCCCATAGTACACGTTCTCCTACTTTCAGTTTCTTGAAAATTGGTTCACACACCATGGTTAGTTTGGAAATGAACCGACTGATGTACTGGACTTTCCCGAGGAATCCCCTTATTTCTTTTTCGGTTCTAGGAGGTTGCATCTCGGTAATGGCGGCTTTGATTTTAGCTGGGTCGACTTCGATACCTCGTTGGCTAACGATATGACCCAGTAATTTGCCTGATGTTACCCCGAAACTGCACTTTTGAGGGTTTAACCTCATGTTGTATTTGCGCAATCGGGTGAAGAATTTTCTTAAGGCGGTGATGTCACCGTCCCGTTCTTTGGATTTGACGATCATGTCGTCTACATAAACTTCTACCTCTTTATGCATCATGTCGTGTAATAAAGTGGTAGCGGTCCTCTGATATGTGGCTCCGGCATTAATGAGGCCGAACGGCATGACGGTGTAGCAGTAAGTACCCCAAGGTGTTGTGAAGGTAGTCTTACTCATGTTCTCTTCCGCCATCTTGATTTGATTATACCCGGCATACCCGTCCATGAATGATAGAAGGGCATGATCGGCCGTGTTATCCACCAGTATGTCGATGTGTGGTAACGGAAAATCATCTTTCGGGCTCGCCTTGTTAAGATCCCGAAAATCTACACATGCCCGCACCTTACCGTCCTTTTTAGGAACCGGCACGATGTTTGCCACCCAGTCCGGATACTCGGACACTTGTATGAAGCCGGCTTTGAATTGTTTGTCGACTTCTTCTTTTACCTTGAGAGACCACTCGGGTCTCATTCGACGAAGCTTCTGTTTGACCGGTTTGCACCCGTCTTTGATTGGTATGCGGTGCTCGGCTATTTCCCGGTCTATCCCCGGCATGTCCTTGTAGGACCATGCAAAGACATCCTTGAATTCTTGGAGGAGGCTTATGAACTGTTGTTTCTCCTCGGGATCTAAGGATAACTCTATCTTAAGTGTCTGAGGCTCTAAGGTTGTTCCCACATTTATGGACTCGGTTTCTTTGATCACCGGGTTTCGGGACTCCCTTTGCTCTAGTTGCTCGATCAGATGTGGAGGTAAGGGTACTTGCTCGTCTGGTTTCTCAATGTCATAGCATAAAACATTTTTAAAAGTAGAATTTAAAAGAGACAAGTCGTAAGCAGAACGGTTGTTATTATTGATTGAAAACTTGGAGAACAGCTCAAAGAGAGCAGCCATCTGATCATTGGTCAGTGGCGGAATTGGTAGGGCACTCGGGACAGACCCCGAAGTGCCAGCAGCAGGAATGATAAAAGGGAGGGGGGTTTACAGGAGTGACTCTAGCACCGACTTCCCTAGACTCGATCTCAGACTCTGACTCAGACTCCGACTCAGACTCGGACTCAGACTCAGACTCAGGCATGTCTCCCTCTCCGGTGACCAGCTTGTAGATCCTTCCCTGACTGTCAGTCCACTTGACAGTCTTCCTCCAGGCCCTGTTTCCCGTCTCGGAACCAACATCCGAGATTAGCTTGGTCGGATCAAACCTGTTGCTGCGGAGGATCAGGTTGACCAGGTCTTCCTTTGGAGTTGGGGCTATGGTGTCTTCCCCAAATAGTAGCCCTAGCGCGGGCTCAGCATCTTCAGCTCCGTTGGATTGGATGAGGGCGAACACATCATCCGGGATGTAGTTGCAGTCTCGGGCCAAGTGGGTCCCGAGCTGCAGAGCATTGGGTTGGTATAGACCAACCTGAATAGCCCCGAACATCGGTGTGACAAAGTAGTCAGTCAACCGTGGGCTGTAAGGGCTCAAGTGGATACCCTTAATAATGTTGCAGGCCTTCTCAATTCCTGCTCGGACAACATTGTCGGGAGTTATAGCATACCCGAGACCAAAGTGAGACTCTTCGTCTTTGAGAACTTCGATGATCTTCCCAGCTGGAAGATCGGGTCGAGAGGTAGCCCCCAGAAAGTACCCTAGGTTTTGGAGCATCGTGTCGATACTCGTAGTGAAGTAAGGCCTAAAGAGGTACTCTTCCTCGATCATCCCCACAAAATCGAACCCCCAGAGGTCCGTGCGACCCGTGGCGTTACAGCTAGCCACAGTCATGGGTGTTGCCTCTAGAGTGATAACATCGTTAAGCATAGGCATCTTGATCTTTCGGTGGAGGGTGGAGGACACCGCCTTGACCGCGTGGATCCAAGGCCTACCTAGGAGCAAGTTGAATGACGAGGTGACATCGATCACCTGGAATTCGAGCTCCTTTTCTATCGGACCGGTTATGATGGTCAGTTTCACGGCCCCAGCTACCGACTTTGGGCTCCCATCAAAGGCTTGGATGGTTTGAGCAGTCGGGATGTAATCGGCCTCGGTAATGTCGAGGGCTTTGGCGGTCCTTAGTGGAAGGACATTCACAGCGGACCCGTCATCAACTAGGGTCATAGGGAGGTATTTTCCTCGGCAAACCACCGTAATGTAAAGGGCTTGATTGTGGGAGGCCCCGAATGGCGGTAGGTCGGCTTCGGAGAAAGTAATCATTGGGCCTCCTTCCTTAGCTTTGCCCTTTAGGTGGGGCAGGACCGTGGCTACCATCTCAGCAGGGGTAACCAAAGAGTCAACCTTAATTTGATCGAGAGCCTTTGTAAGTGCTTCTCGATGCTCTTGTGAGCTAACCAGGAGTTGCCATATAGTGAGGTCAACTCGGGTCTTCTTCAACTGCTTCATGAGAGCCGCTTCAGCAGTTGGCTCTTCAGGGGCGACTTCCGTCCCGAATGGCTCAGTGACGGTTGTCGGGATAGGGGTGTCCCTAGAGCTAGTGGCTTGATAGGGACGACCAAGGTGGTTACTGGTTAGGACTCGGGATTTAGTCCTTCGAATCTCCTCGGAGGTAATGGGGACAACTTCCCCTTTGGCGAGGTAGACGTCATCCTCGTCGTTGAACCAGATCCCGTTCACTTGCGGGATAAATGGAGAGATAAGGTGAGAGCAATCAATCACCTCCCCGGTAAAGATGGCGTGGGAGCTGAAAGGGTTCTCCTTGTTGCTGGGCTTATCTCCGGGTAGCGGGATTTTACCGCTTTCGATCAAGTCTTGAATCAAGTGCTTCAGCTTCCAGCACTTCTCGGTATCGTGCCCATTGCCTCGGTGGTACTGGCAATAGGCTTGGGCGTTGTAGTTCTTGGAGCGTCGCTCGACCGGAACTTCAGGAGTTGGGCCTATCGGTTGGATTAGGCCTTTTGAGGATAGCCTTTGTAAGGCATAAGTATAGGTCGTACCTATGTCAGTAAAAACCCGAGGTGGAGTGTTCTTCTTGAACGGGGCATCTAGTAGATTAACCGTGTCGAAAATGCTGCGGGTTGCAGCTTGAGGCTTGGTAGTGGAGGAAGAAGCCCCTTGGTAACCCTTAGCAGCGGCCTTATTGAGGCCTTCCAGTCTTAAGTCATCTTCGATCCTCATACCCATTTCAGTAAGGGTGGTGAAATTGGGTATGACAGCATATTGGAGGTGAACCCGGTAAGATGGGAGGAGGTTCTTGACAAAAGCCTCCACCAAAGTCTTCTCATTGAACTTATCGACCAGTTTCACGCTCTCGGCCCTCCAGCGTTGAAGGTATTTGGTAAAACCTTCCTTCGGCTCTTGGGCCATAACCTCCAGAGATCTCATTGTGGTTTGGATCTCGGTGTTGTCAGCATAGTTCCGAGCGAACTCGGTGGGCACATCATCCCAAGTAGGGTATTTCTTCGGGTCTAGCCTGTAGTACCAGGCCCGAGGGTGCTTTTCAAGAGATGCAGCAAAAAGGTTCTTGAACATGGAGGAATCCACTCCCTTGATGGCCATGAACTCCTTGAAGGCCCGTACATGTAGTAACGGGTCTTCAGTTCCCTCAAACATGGGCAAACCCGTGAGATTCAGATTTGCGGGCAGTTTGTCACTCACCGGGCTGTACTCACGACTATTCTCCCGATGGATATTATTACTCCCAGTCAAGTGAACTTGTTCCTCTAGTCGACGTACTGAGCTAACTAGATCAGCCAGAGGCCCATTAATCCCGGTATTGTGAGTCCTGTGCTCCACCGCAGCCAATCGAGTGACGATAGCAACTTGTCCAGCCCTCATTTCATTCAGTTGGGCGTCGATGTCGGCCTGTTTGTCGACCATGGCGTCCACAGATGTTTTCAGATCAGCTAAAGCAGCTTCCATTTTGCGGGTGAGTCTAGTGGATGGTGGCCTGTCTCTAAGAACACCACGTAATCAGAAACCGAACCCCAGTCTTGGAATCAAAGGAAAAAAGTACATCCCGAGCAACCCAAAAGGAAAGGACTGAGTGGAAAAGACTCGAGAAAGACACTTAGACGGATGACTCGTAGGTGGTATGACTTCCTTAGGATTTTGGCGGAGTGGGCCTTGTTCCGTTCGAAGGAAGGTCCACGTGAGATTACTCCCCAGACTTTTGACTCGAGTGTATGGACGGACTTTCCTTTGTAGGGGTATGCCCCACGCGGGTTGGTCGTGCCTTGACAAATAAGGCGGACTCGGGAAAGGGGGGAAACTCGTGATATAAGATCGACGGAGTTTCGACGCTATAAACCCTCTACGTACTATGCAAAGACCCGACACACAGATAGACGGTAGGTCCTATAATAAGGAAGGTCTATTTTAGGAAAGTTGAAAGTTTTGGAAAGGTTGAGGTTTAAATGCAAAATGAACGAATTTATGAGAGTTTTGAAAACTGAAAACGGAATTTCGAAAACCGAGATTAGAATTTTGAAAAGGAAAATTTCGAAAATCGAGGTGGTGGGGGTGGAAATTCGAGAATTAAAACGGACAGCATGCCGACTACAGAAAAGGATATTTTGAGTCAAATCGTTGATCCTAAATTTCGGCGGCATTCCGAGTTTTGAAAATGGGATATTTTGAAAAGGTGAGTCCCGAAACGGGCAGCATTTCGGGATTTTTCAAATTTGGATGTTTTGGAAAGATGGGTCCCGAAACGGACAGTATTTCGGGTTTTTTGAAATTTGGTATTTTGGAAAGATGCAATTTTGAAATGACGGTTTTTGAAAAATGACACGGAAACCAAGTAGCACGTAGTCAAACAAGCATTATAACGATGCTTATGTATGCATTACACTAAGTCTCGGTTGGTCAAAATAGGGTCTATACCAACAACGATGGCTTTCTCGTGTGATGGACGGACTCCCTAAGCCGAGTTGGTCTTAGGACATGTCGCGAAACCGAGACGAGTTCCACCATCGATGTCTTTAGCGCACCCATGTAGGAATGCACCGTGGGATAGTGGGACGTCGGTCACAAGTAACCGGCCCGGGCAAATTTGGGTTATGCATGAATCATTAAACTAACGCGCGCACACTAATCTACGAACGATTTCTCTTCGAGTCTCACCCTAGGAACCCCGATGACATGTGGTACATCAGATATCCCCAGCGGAGTCGCCAAATTGTGGACATGACGAAGGTCCACCCCGACGCGGCGAAGCGCGGGTTTGGGTAGGCGAATGAATCTCGTGGTAAGATTGTTCTCGGGTTCGAAATTTAAGTCAAAATGGAGTCGCCACCGAATTTTGTGGTTATTCGGAACCATACGAGCCCACTCTATGTCGTCATGGGCTATACACAAAGTAAGCCCACTTCGATTTCAGAGTTTATGGGGCTCGTCCCTTTGCATTGTTATATCGATAACGTTTACACCGGCTTTCGTATATAAAATGACTCTCGTGCGCCAAGGGTTTCGGACATCCGGAAACCAAGGTTCTGAGTAAGGGGTGAGGGTACGTGTTGGGAAGCCCACTAAGGACACCCAACCCCGCCCGCACATGGCGGCCTCTACTAAGACACCGTTCGTGTTCGTGTACGTGCGCTAGTAAAATAATTAAATGATATGCAAACAGTGTTTTCGAGCTAAGCATGTGAATTTTGCGTTAACTACGTCATTTAATGCATCTTATTATTTGTCGAAGTGATTTAGCATGCGAGGTTCATTTATAAAGCGTAAAGCAAGTAAATAAACAAAGCTCGAAAATAAATAAAAATAACGTACAAATTACACGGGCGGAAATACAACCCGGAATTCACAATACAACATTACGTAAAAGTAATAAACGAAATAAGAATAACGCAATATAATGATAGGGACGGACCCGTATGTAAACTAGACCGCGAAATATGTAGATGGACTAACCCCGATTAAATACACATTATGTCGTGTACTAAACGAAGGACGGAAATATGAGACTGTGGCATATTGCTCGCCCGATCTCATATCCCGTAGTCTTGTCCCGACTTATCACGTCAAAAGTTGATCAAAGTCATTCTACGTGTCGTGATGTGCATGGTTTTGAAAATAGGAAGATCACGTGATAGTCTTTACACGTGATGACTAAAGTCGATAAAAGACGGGGCTTGAAACATGCGTCAAACCCCTCGGATTTTTGGGTTACAGGACCCACTCGACCGAGTCGTGGTGTGACTCGGTCGAGTGCACCTTTTACGTGGCTACTGCCCGTTTTTTTGGGTGCTACTCGATCGAGTAGCATATGTACTCGGTCGAGTAGACCCTGTACGAATGATAATTCGTTTCGTTTTATGATTTGAAATCGATGATCGGCCAAATCAAATACAAATATCGCACGATTTGTATTTAACTCGGCCTCCGGTACTATAATCGTGTATGAACGATTATAATACCGTTATCGGAGTTTTATGAAAACGTTTACCGTTACACTAGAAAATTTGAATTAGTGACGAAATGCTTCCCTCTACGTCACGACATCGGAACTAACTCTTTCGAGTTATGTGATGTCGGTTTTCGTGTCAACGGGTTCCGCACTAATTATAGAAATGGGATTAAATACGTTCGACTACGACCGATCACGATCACGTCACGCCCTTGAGTACATTGGGGCGGGGCTCCTCGAAAGGGCTCCACCTCCGTCGTTGCTCGTAAAGGGATTAGACGGACCTTAGGTGATCATCGTAGTCCAACCGTTTTTTAGTATTAATATATATATACGCGGTATTATGGTGCTAGTAGTAAAATGATGATACGAAAATAAAGATGCAAAAGTATAAACGTTAGTGTTAGTGTTAGTGTTACTACGATTATGATACAAAATGCGATAGATTAAATGAAAATGCGACGAGATAAAAGAGATCGAGATGGGGTTTAGGACACCCTCAACATACATGCTAGGTATAGGCCTCGGAAATGGACTCGTGAATAGCGACGGGACGCCGGAGTATCGAGGATGTACGCGAGTTGTGGTGTGTGTGTGTGTTGCGTCGTTCTCCGAGGAACAAAGGGCTCGGGATTGGTGTGTTTGGCTTAGGGTTTCTAAGGCTTGATGTGTAGGTGTATTATGGCTGAAAATGTAGGATGAAATGTAGTGTGTAAAGTTCTGAAAAAAGTTGTGAAATGCATGGGGGTGAAGCGGTATTTATAGGCTTTTCCCTCGACATAAGGGCACTCGATCGAGTGGCCCTAGTGCACTCGATCGAGTGCCTTCGCAAACGGGCCAAACCCGGGTTCAAAAGGCTCCACTCGACCGAGTGGGGTCAATCCACTCGATCGAGTGGGTCAAACGGGTGAGACAAATAAGGGAAGAATTGATCTTGTTGTTGTGATTGATTTTTTGTATTTTATTTTGTGCGCCAACTGAACTTGGCAGATTTATGAGACGGTTTCGTCTTTGACCGGGTTTTGACCCGGTCGCCAAAAGACGGGATTTATCTTTGGTGTCGGTTTTGGCCCAAATTAGTCTCTTTTTGCTCGGAACGACCAACTGGGCCTGGATTTGAGGTCTGTTTTGTGAGATTTTTACACCGCTGAAAGTCCATGTCGGATATTATTGTTTCTGAGCCCAAATCCGAGTATACCAAGTCACGTTTGCGTCCGATCATCATCAGGTGTTTTTCGGAGACTACCATAGACACGTGGCAGTCAAAATGCGGGTGTCTACACTATGGCAGCAACCTCCTCGGGTAAAGGGCATATTTCTCCCCGCGGGAACGCGAATACGTGATGGGTGGTGTCCCAAAACGACAGGCAGACGTCCAGGAAATGCGAGTCAGTTATTAGACGCTGGAGAGGGAATAGATTGACAATTCCCATCTGGGTCAGTCGGACCTTTTCCTCATCCCGAAAATATTGGGACCATGCGAGAAGCATAGCTGTCAAGTGATCGATACCCATGACAGGAATTTCTAGCTTTCTTGAAAGTCTAAAAGATTTTGAGAAGGAAAAGAAGAATTTGAGTTGAGATGCAGAAAACTGAAGCAGGGATTCTCATATTTATAATGAGAAAACCTAACTGAAAACCTAACTACTCTGCCTCCTCAGCAAACTGGGCCCTATGCGCGCGCAGGCCTGATTTTGAACTAGAACCCAGAATAGGAATCAAGCCGTCCCGAGCTTCCCTAAGAGTCTCTAAAATTTTTCCGTGATAAAATTTCTTCGCGATAAAAAAAATTTTTCTTTTCAAAATTTTGTCCCTTCAAAAATTCAAATATTTTTATCTTCCCAACACGAGTCAGTGTTTTGCCTATGTGTTACATACAAGCTGTTATGTGTCAGCATACATGTACACTCCAGACTTCAGAAGCAAGTCTCCGTGAAACTATTAAATTCCCCAACGGAGTCAGCTTTTCCCCGGTATGCTACATCCAAGGTGTGATGTGTCGGCATACGGGTACACCTGCTCCCCAAAAGAGGCCAGCTTTACTCCCCACGGAACATCTTCATCAGCTCAAGTACGACTCAAGGCTTCGAAAGCAAGCTCGTACAGCTCACATATTTCCCCAGCGGAACGCCCGATGCGACATTTTTCCCGAAATGGTACGGGATGGGCCCACATATAGGCACGCCCAGGACTTATGCTACAAGTCCGACTCCCCGCAAAGCTATCATCATCAGGACAGGTATGACCCTCTGCTTATGGCTGGCGAGCCCTTCACGTGAGTCCACTGGACTATAAACGATCCGACCGGAAGTCTACCAGGTCTTAACGGGCTTGGTAGCTACTCTGACTTTCGCCTTGTCCAAGCCTCAATCAGAGTGGGGGCTCTGTAGACACCCGCATTTTGACTGCCACGTGTCTATGGTAGTCTCCGAAAAACACCCGATGATGATCGGACGCAAACGTGACTTGGTATGCTCGGATTTGGGCTCGGACTCAGTAATATCCGACATGGACTTTTAGCGGAGTAAAAATCTCACAAAACAGACCTCAAATCCAGGCCCAGTGGGTCGTTCCGAGCAAAATAAGACTAATTTGGGCCAAAACCGACACCAAAAATGAATCCCGTCTTTTGGCGACCGGGTCAAAACCCGTTCAAAGACGAAACCGTCTCAGAAATCAGCCATATTCATTCTCGAAAACTGGCGCGCAAAATCCAAATTCAAAAAACCAATCAAATCAATCAAGGATAATCTTTCCTTATTTGTCTCGCCCAATTGATCCACTCGATCGAGTGGATTGACCCCACTCGGTCGAGTGGAGCGTCTTGAACCCGGTTTGACCCATTTGCAAGGGCACTCGATCGAGTGCACTAGGGCCACTCGATCGAGTGCCCCTATGTCGTGGGGTAACGCCTATAAATACCCCACGACTCCCATTCATTTGCCAAGATTTTTCCCAAGGCATTAACCCTACATTTCCAACCCTAATTCACCTATACTCTCTACACTACATCCCTAGTGATACTACACAAAAAACCGAGCTTTTCGTCCCTCGAAAGCCGACGTAACACACACCTACACACCATAACTCGCATACATCCTCGTTACTCCGGCGTCCCGTCGCTATTTACGAGTCCATTTCCGAGGCCTATACCTAGCATGTATGTTGAGGGTGTCCTAAACCCCATCTCGATCTCTTTTATCTCGTCTCATTTTCATTTAATTTATCGCATTTTGTATCGTAATCGTAATCATAGTTGCATTAGTAACACTAACACTAACACTAACGTTTTTATACTTTTTGCATTTTCATTTTTGTATCATCTTTTCATTACTAATATCGTTATTATACCGCGTATACGTAAACTAGTATCAAAATCCGGTTTTAAATCCGTTTGACTACGATGTTTGCCTAAAGTTCGTCTAATCCCTTTACGAGCAACGACGTAGGTGGAGCCCTTTCGAGGAGCCCCGCCCCAACGTACTCAAGGGCGTGACGCGATTGCAAACGGTCATAGTTGAACGTATTTAATCCCATTTTTATAATTAGTGCGGAACCTGTTGACACGAAAACCGACATCACATAACTCGAAAGAGTTAGTTCCGATGTCGTGACGTAGAGGGAAGCATTTCGTCACTAATTCAAATTTTCTAGTATAACGATAAACATTTTCCTAAAACTCCGATAACGGTATTATAATCGTTCATACACGATTATAGTACCGGAGGCCAAGTTAAATACGAATCATGCGATATTCGTATTTGGTTTGGCCGACCATCGATTTTAAGTCATAAAACGAAACGAGTTATCACTCGTATAGGGGCTACTCGACCGAGTACGTATGCTACTCGATCGAGTAGCACCAAAAAAAATGGGCAGTAGCTGCGTAAAGGACGCACTCGACCGAGTCAGCCCGCGACTCGATCGAGTGGGTCCTGTAACCCATAAAACCGAGGGGTTTGACACACATTTCAAGCCCCGTTCTTTTATCGACTTTAGTCATCACGTGTAAAGACCATCACGTGACCTTCCTATTTTCAAAATCATGCACATCACGACACGTAGAACGACTTTGATCAATTTTTGACATGATAAGTCGGGACAAGACTACGGGATATGAGATCGGGCTAGCAATATGCCACAGTCTCATGTTTCCGTCCTTCGTTTAGTACACGACATAATGTGTATTTAATCGGGGTTAGTCCATTTACATATTTTGCGGTCTAGTTTACATACGGGTCCGTTCCTATCATTATATTGCGTTATTTTTATTTTGTTTATTATTTTTACGTAATGTTGTATTGTGAATTCCGGGTTGTATTTCCGCCCGTGTAACTTGTACGTTATTTTATTTCCTTTCGAGCTTTATTTATTTATTTGTTTTACGCTTTATAAATGAACCTCGCATGCTAAATCACTTCGATCATAATTAAGATGCATTAAATGACGTAGTTAACGCAAAATTCACATGCTTAGCCCGAAAATGCTGTTTACATATCATTTAGTCATTTTACTAGCGCGGGTACACGAACACGAACAATGTCTTAGTAGAGGCCGCCATGTACGGGCGGGGTTGGGTGTCCTTAGTGGGCTTCCCAACACGTACCCTCACCCCTTACTCAGAACCTTTGGTTTCCGGATGTTCGAAACCCTTGGCGCACGAGAGTCATTTTATATACGAAAGCCGGTGTAAACGGTATCGATATAACAATGCAAAGGGACGAGCCCCATAAACTCTGAAATCGAAGTGGGCTTACTTTGTGTGTAGCCCATGACGACATAGAGTGGGCTCGTATGGTTCCGAATAACCATAAAATTCGGTGGCGACTCCATTTTGACTTAAATTTTGAACCCGAGAACAATCTTACCACGAGATTCATTCGCCTACCCAAACCCGCGCGTGGCCGCGTCGGGGTGGACCTACGTCATGTCCACAGAAAGGTTAGCTCTACTAATTACGAATACAAAGAGATAGACTCTAATTACATTATAATTACTAAGAGATTTCTTAATCCAATCCCTCGCCAGAGAAGAAGGTTCAGCTCACGTGGCTAGAGCTCCCTTATCCTAGTCGAGAGGTCAGGGGTTCGATTCTCATTTGCGACTAAGTGCGCGCTTCGTTATACCAAAAAAAACCCAATCCCTCGCCATGTTTGATTTGTCGCTTGAATTGACCTGATTTCATCTGATTTGATTTGAATGTTATGAGTACTATCATATACGGATCACGTTTTGCAAAAAACACATGATAAAGAGTAAAGACGGGCGGGGAGACTTGGGAAAAAACTCGACTAAAACTACACCAACCCAATCAACCCGATGTGGTGCAAATTTTTCTTTGGAGTTATTGACATAAGACGGGCTAGAAATGTAGATGAAATGAAAAAAAATAATGCTTACAAAAAAATAGAAGGAAATTTTTTTCTCATTTATTTATATGGGATAATGCTTAACTTATCTTAAGTTCACGTGTAATTAGTGGCGAGCAGTAATTTGTAAAATAAATTAAGAATAAAAAGGTACTCTAACTTGTAAAATAAATTAAGGATAAAAAATATTGAAAATTGTTCAAAGGTTTTGAGTTTTGATCGTTCTACTTAGAGCATGTCCAACGTTGCTGAACTCACCCAGGATAGATATGCTGATGTATTCAGCAATACCTCCATCTTGTTGTTGCATCATCAACAAATTAATGAGCGTGGCGCTGAGCGAGAACTTGATGAGTGTGTTGAGCTGAGCGTCACACGTTGATTCATTACTTCTTTTTTTAACTAGATAAACCATTTGGCATGTGACAAGTGACAAGCTAATTTCCACTCCTTTTATTTTTTTTTGTACTTGTATTTTGTTTTTTATAAAAAAACTTTTTATTTTTTATTTTTTCAATTTAAAAATAAAATAAAGTATTTATATTGGAAATTATTGTTCTCTATAAATAGAATATACTCTCTTCGATTCGAAAGATCTTCTCCTTTGCTTTTGGGAAAAGAAAATAAGGATAAAATATTATATTATTAAAAGTATTATGGTGTATTGAAAAAAGTCGGAGAGAGAAATATTATACTCCCTCCGTATCTATATGTTCGTCCACTTTTAATATAATATTTCACCCATATATTAAACAAAGTGGACGAACATATAGATACAGAGAAAATATTAATTAAATGAGAAAAAATGGATTGGAAAAGTATGAAAGATGATTATTACTCCCTCTTTCTTCTTGAATTAGCCCCATATTCCTCTTTGGGCCTTTTTTTGGGTTAGCCCCATTTCCAAATAAAGTAAAGTTATAACTTTTTTTTTTACTATTTTACCCTCATATAATTTCTCGTATTCCTCTCCACCTTCACTCATTTAATACATTTAATCTACCCCACCTCATTTCCTCATTTCCTAAGTACACTCATCCCCTATTTACTTATCCCATCACCCCTCATTTACTGACTTTATTATTCTCACCAACCCATTCTTGAATGTTCTACATTCATCTTCCCCATTTACTGACTCTTTCCCTTCATTATCTTCCCCTCATCTACTGACTATATTATCTTCCCCTCATTTTTCATTATTCTCCTCTCAACTCTAACCCTAAAAAAAATCCGCCTCCTCCCCTCTCATCCTTTCTCATCTCACACTCACCCTATTCATTCATGACTGAATCTAACGATTGGTCATATGGATCTTGGAGTTTCGTCCCCGAGACCGAATTGGAGATCCATTCACCTGAGGATGACGATGAAACGCAACCTCATGATGTACCATTCGACATGTCTACACCATCCAAGATTCCTCCTCCTACTGCGTTGATCTTCACCCCAACGCCAAAAAAATTGCTTGCCTGCTGTTTCGATCGTCACACCAACACCTAAAAAAATCACTCATGTGTCGACGCCTAATCAAATCACTATTGTGTCAACGCCTAAGGTGGGTTCTGTGAAGAGATCACCCACTTATTACTTGCCTACAGTAGAGGATACTCCAGATCGAATCCTTGAAGTGGAAGATATTTGGTATGAGGAGAAAATGAGATAATGGAAGACTAAAAAAAGGCTACACTTCGCCTGTTTTTGGTGAATTATGACATTGTGTGAGGTTTGATGCTTCATCTTCTTCATTAATTAAGTTTCCATTTGCATTTTGATACTTTGGATGATTTTAATACAAACCAATTGGATGAATGTGCATAATTAGGGAAAATTCATCCATACATACAATGTATACTTGCATACAAAAGAGGCCTTCATATACAAAAGTGACCTGGGAATTAGCTAAACATAAAAAGCATTAATACTAAGACACCAAGCAAGCTAGATTTATGTTCAGATTTCCCATAATTGAACATTCATCAAGCATTCTTCAATGTGATCTTTCATTCGTTCATATTTGACGAACTTGTTCACGAGAAGTACTTGCTTCGACTTCATTGTCTTGTTGTAAAAACTGAGAAGCCAATGTCACCAATTCTTTTGTTGGATTAACTTCTGTCGGTAGAATACCCATTCTGTCCAGCCTTTTTTTCCCCACATGTGGCAACTTGTAACAATTGTTTCCTTTGACTTTTAGAATTTCATTCATACAGTATTGGAGTGTTAGCCAATTGTAGTGTAAATTCCTAGGAGAGCATTCATCATAGGCCTTCATTACTGCATCCACTAAGGCACATACTGTTTTTGGAGCTTTTTCTTGCTGAATTTTCATTATGGACCTAAAAAACCCTAAATCTAGTATGTTAAGATCAGGGGAATTTGGAGGTTGGCATTCAAGTTGGATGTTAAAACCTTCAGCTTGGGCAGCAGCTACAAATTGTGGGTCATTTGGTTTTAAGTGAGATTTGGCATTGTCTTGTTGAATGACAATGTTTTTGCTTCGAAATTGGGGCCATTTAGCCTTGATTGCAGGTATAACCTTCTGCAGAAGGCATTCTCTAATGACTTCTTTTGTAATGCTTGCTATGGGCTTTACCTCCAATTCCCCTCTTCGTCTATTTTTACTACCTCTCTTGGCTGGAAGTGTGACAGTGAAAGGAAATATTCCAATTTTTCCATCCCATAATAATGTGCCATCGGCTGAAAACTCGGGTCTTCCTATTGCTGCCATGAACATGATCTTAGTGATGAATTTTTTGGACTTTAAAGTCCTATGTGGTTCATCCTCATCAGCCAAAAGGTAGTATCGTTGTGATGCATTGGTCATATAAAACCACTTTTCATCAATGTGCACATACTCCTTCATTTGTTTAAAAACCGGAGTATCATTAAGTGAATTTGGTTCAATTTTTTCTAAAACAAATTTCACTCTTTTTTTCATGTTTTCGGGGGTTAGGAACGGTTTAGCAGCATTTGTGTGAGATCTAATCTTCCCCTTTCTAACCAGGGTGTGTACATGTGAAATAGAACAACCTAATGCCCTTGCTAGTGATTCTAATTTAGTTCTACATTGAAGAGGTATGGACCTTACCTTTTCCAAGTCGATTTGTATCCTTTGTTGTCTTCCTTTGTATTGTCGGTCAATGTTTGGTTCTTTACCTTCCATGATTTGAGTCCGAATTTTGCTCCATAGTCTTTGAATTGCCCACCTTTGTACACCATGATCTGCTGCGATTTTCTTTACTGTTCCTCTTTTAAGTTTCAAGTTACGTGATTGAAGTACTAACTTGTTTTGTATGGATTTTCTTTCCTTGTTGCTCAATCTTTTGGTATTTCTTCTACCCTCTCTTTCCAAACCTCCCTCTCCATGAACCGCTCCTACTGATGTTGCTCCTACTGACGTTGGTCCTCCATTTAATGATGCCAAAGAAAAAGAATGGGACGTTGAAGATGCATTAAGGGGGTGATCATTTGGTGGCATATTAGTTTAATGTAGTTTTAATATAATGTAATTATAACCTCATTAATTTGGGTAGTAATTGTATGAAGTTGGAGTATGTGAATGTTGTAACCTCATTAATGAGGCAGTGATTCCCCCTTATATAGGGTGTTAAATGTAAGAAAAACCTGGACACTAAAATGTCATTTTAGATTTTGGCGGGAGTTTTGTTCCCTCCATTTTTTTTTCAGAAAAGTTAAATATGGTGAATTATGGCGCCTGAATTTTCAGTTTCAGAAGTGAAAGTGTAGTATGGGCCCTACAATTTTTTTTAATTACAGTAGAAAAGTCCACTTTGGACTCCTTAAATTTTTGCTTTTGTGTTTGCTTTAATATTCTTAAAAAGACATCAACTATCCCTACTTTACCCCATTTTCTTAATATGCGTGCCCAACCCTATGGGGACTTATTCAAGAAAATGGAGGGAGTATATTAATTAAATGAAAAAAAAGTAGTGTAATATAAGGAAAATAGTGAGGGTAAAAGAGTAAAGTTGCAAAAAAAAAGTAAAAGACTCAAAATAGAAATAAAACAAAAGAGGTGTTTCAGCCCGATTATATAGGAAACAAGGACGATCATTCGAAATCAGAGGAAGTAAAATTGAGTACTATTGGGCCTATTGGCACACCACTTCTTCTCTCTATTTCATTTTGTTAATCACATTTAATACAAATCAATATTAAATCTATTTATTTCAAATCACATTTAATAATCCGAGTAGTGATAATTATAATAGCAGTAGTAACAACTTCAAAAATCAAATGTTAGAACTTCTTCAAAAAATGAGAGACAAAATTTTTATGGCTCCTCAATCAAATATGGCTAACTCTGATAATTATCAAAAACAACAAAATAACACATATAACCCAAATTAAAATAATTATGAAAGTCCACAATATAATTCTCAATACCCGCAAAATTTTCATCCTTTCCAACAGTTTGACGATAACTATTATAATTATTCTGATACTTATCCTCGTTACAGTTTGCAAATCTCATCAAATAACTCGTTCAAATGCAACCTATCCCAACTTCAGAGTATGGTAGAGATAACGTACTTGAAGAAAGCGATGAGGTTGAGGTATCTGTGAGGGTCACTGAACCGTCTGGTTCAAAATGTACGACTAGGAGGAAAAATATAAGGTCTATTCAGAAGAATGAAGCTCTCATATGTTCGTTTATGAGGCACTCAATTGATAACATCATTGGAACCAATCAAAAGAAAGATGCATTATGGGTGAAAGTCGAAGCGTTGTTTGGTAAAGCACGTGAAGCTAACCCTAAGAAGATTAGGCAACGTACTGCAAGTAAGGATGGCAATGGGTCGGATTCGGATCGGGTGAAGCCTCACCCGCATCCATCACCCGTCTTTATCCGCTCACCCGATCCATCCATCATCCACTAGGAGTGTCATCCATATCCGATCCACCCGTCATCCACGAGTGAAACAGGTGGTTCGGGTGATTTAACGGATGACTCGCTTGTATTACGAAGTATTATTTTGTGAAATAAATACCAAATCGAAAATAATTTCTTGCGAGACCTATCTTGCGACTTGACACCTCTCGTTGCCATGGTAGTATTATTTAAGTTAGGTCTAGTCTAGGAAATAAAAATGAATAAGGTTTTAGGAAAACAAGGACATTCTCTTATTCTCGGATAATTTTATAATATACATTTTTTAAATGGATGGATGTCGGGTGGTTAACGGATTACGGGTGGAATGATGCTCCACCCGCATCCGACCCAATCCATCACCCGCTATTCATCCATTATTCGGGTTTTCACCCATTTATTTTTCTCGGGTGGATCGGGTGCGGGGTGGATGCGGGTGAAATTGCCATCCCTAACTGCAAGCATGTTGGGCACTCGATTTCGATGAATATCAGTCTCTGTTATGAAATGGGTTGGATGTTACGAAGAAGCTGTCAGAAGGAAGGTATAGACACCCGCATTTTGACTGCCACGTGTCTATGGTAGTCTCCGAAAAACACCCGATGATGATTGGACGTCAACATGACTTGGTATACTCGGACTTGGGCTCGGAATTCATAATATCCGACATGGACTTTTTAGTGGAGTAAAATCTCACAAAACAGACCTCAAATTCAGGCCAAGTGGGCCGTTCCGAGCAAAATGAGACTAATTTGGGCCAAAACGGACACCAAAAATAAATCCCGTCTTTTGGCGACCGGGTCAAAACCCGGTCAAAGACGAAACCGTCTCATAAATCAGCCACATTCATTCCTAAAAGCTAGCGCACAAATCAAAATTCAAAAAATAATCAAAACAAACAAAATCAAATCTTTCCTTATTTCTCTCGATTTGCTTGACCCACTCGATCGAGTGGATTGACCCACTCGGTCGAGTGGAGCGTCAAAAACCGGGTTTGGCCCGTTTGCAAAGGCACTCGATCGAGTGCACTAGGGCCACTCGATCGAGTGCCCTTATGTCGTGGGGTAACGCCTATAAATACCCCACGACTCCCATTCATTTGACAACCTTTTTTACACATACTTTGCCCTACATTTTTTCAGCCACAATCTAACCTACATACCTACACATCAAGCCTTAGCAACCCTAAGCAATACACACAAAAACCGAGTCCTTCGTCCCTCGAAACACCGACGTAATACACACACACACCCATACACACCATAACTCGCGTACATCCTCGATACTCCGGCGTCCCGTCGCTATTTACGAGTCCATTTCCGAGGCCTATACCTAGCATGTATGTTGAGGGTGTCCTAAACCCCATTTCTACCTCTATCGCTCCATCATTTTTATTTTTTTATCGTATTTTGTATTGTAATCATAATCGTAGTAACACTAACACTAACATTTTTTATATTTTCGCATCTTTATTTTTGTACCATTTTTACTACTAACATCGCTAATAATACCGTGTATACATATATATATATATATACACTAAAAATCGGTTTTAAAATGTTGGACTACGATGATCACCTAAGGTCTGTCTAATCCCTTTACGAGCAACGACGGAGGTGGAGCCCTTTCGAGGAGCCCCGCCCCAATGTACTCAAGGGCGTGACGTGACCGTGATCGGTCGTAGTTGGACGTATTTATTCCCCTTTTCATAATTGGTACGAAACCCGTTGACACGAATACCGACATCACATAACCTGAAAGGGTTAGTTTCGATGTCGTGACGTAGAGGGATGCATTTCGTCACTAATTCAAATTTTCTAATCTAACGATAAGATATTTTTACAAAATCCCGATGACGGTATTATATTCGTTCATACACGATTATAGTACCGGAGGCCGAATTAAATACAAATCGTGCGATATTTGTATTTGGTTTGACCGTTCATCGATTTCAAGTCATAAAACAAAACGAGCCATGCCTCGTACAGGGGGCACTCGATCGAGTGCCATGGGCCACTCGATCGAGTAGCACCCCAAAAAGTGGTCAGTAGCCACGTTAAACGTGCACTCGACCGAGTCACACCACAACTCGGTCGAGTGGGTCCTGTAACCCACAAAACCGAGGGGTTTGACTCACAACTCAAACCCCGACCCTTTTATCGACTTTAGTCATCACGTGCAAAGACTATCACGTGACCATCCTATTTTCAAAACTATGCACATCACGACACGTAGAATGACTTTGACCACTTTGACGTGATAAGTCGGGACAAGACTACGGGACGTGAGATTAGGCTAGCAATATGCCACAGTCTCATGTTCCCGTCCTTCGTTTAATATGTGACATAATGCGTATTTAATCGGGGTTAGTCCGTCTACATATTTTCGCGGTCTAGTCTACATACGGGTCCGTCCCTTTCATTATATCGCGTTATTTTTATTTCGTTTATTGCTTTTACGTAACGTTGTATTGTGAATTCCGGGTTGTATTTCCGCCCGTGTAACTTGTACGTTATTTATTTATTTTCGAGCTTTGTTTATTTACTTGCTTTTACGCTTCATAAACGAACCTCGCATGCTAAATCACTTCGACAAATAATAAGATGCATTAAATGACGTAGTTAACGCAAAATTCACATGCTTAGACAAAACGCTGTTTGCATATCATTTAATCAATTTACTAGCGCGCGTACACGAACACGAACGGTGTCTTAGTAGAGGCCGCCATGTGCGGGCGGGGTTGGGTGTCCTTAGTGGGCTTCCCAACACGTACCCTCACCCCTTACTCAGAACCTTTGGTTTCCGGATGCCCGAAACCCTTGGCGCACGAGAGTCATTCTTTACACGATTACCGGTATAGATGGTATCGGTATCGCAATGCAAAGGGACGAGCCCCATAAACTCTGAAATCGGAGTGGGCTTACTTTGTGTATAGCCCATGACGACATAGAGTGGGCTCGTATGGTTCCGAATAACCACAAAATTCGGTGGCGACTCCATTTTGACTTAAATTTCGAACCCGAGAACAATCTTACCACGAGATTCATTCGCCTACCCAAACCCGCGCTTCGCCGCGTCGGGGTGGACCTACGTCATGTCCACAATTTGGCGACTCCGCTGGGGATACCTGATGTACCACATGTCATCGGGGTTCCTAGGGTGAGACTCGAAGAGAAATCGTTTGTAGGATAGTGTGCGCGCATCAGTTTAATGATTCATGCATAACCCATTTTTGCCCGGGCCGGTTACTTGTGACCGACGTCCCACTATACCGCGGTGCATTCCTACATGGGTGCGCTAAAAACATCGATGGTGGAACTCGTCTCGGTTTTGCGGCATGTCCTAAGACCAACTCGGCTTAGGGAGTCCGTCCATCACATGAGAAAGCCATCGTTGTTGGTATAGACCCTATTTTGACCGACCGAGACTTAGTGTAAAGCATACATAAGCGTCGTTATAATGCTTGTTTGACTACGTGCTACTTGGTTTCCGTGTCATTTTTCAAAAAACCGTCATTTCAAAAAATGCATCTTTCCAAAAATACCAAATTTTGAAAAACCCGAAATACTGTCCGTTTCGGGACCCGTCTTTTCAAAATATCCAATATTCAAAAACTCGGAATGCTGCCGAAAATTAGACTTACGATTTGACTCAAAACAAGCCATGTTTTTAGCCGGCATGCTATCCATTTCAATTCGAATTTCCGATCCTCCATTCGATTTTCGAATTTTCAAAATTCAATTTTCAAATCTTCGTGATGCCATTTGCGATTTTCAAATCCTCGAGATTCCATTCTCGATTTTCAAATCTCCGAGATGTCGTTTTCGATTTTCAAATCTTCCGGATCTCATTTTCAATTTTCAAATTTTCGGAAATTTATTTTCGATATTCAAATTTTCAAAATTCCAAATATTCAACTTTTCAAAAAAAAAACTCGGTCCTGTCGGCATGCTGCCAATTTCAAAAAACGAGACCGTCTCCCAATTTTTCAAAATGCGAATTTACTCGCAACCATTCTAACATTTCAAAATGCCCGGTCCTATTGGCCCACTACCAATTTCTGGACCGTTCTCTCAATTTTTCAAAATTCAATCTTTTTCAAAAACCTTCCTTATTATAGGACCTACCGTAATCCGTGTGTCGGGTCTTTTCATGATTTTTCGAAGGTCTTTAGCGTCGAAACTCCGTCGATCCTACATTATGGGTTTCTTCCCCATCCTAGTCCGCCTTTTTCTAAAGGCATAACCGACCAACACGAGTCATACACTCGTAAATGGAAGGTTCGTCCATACACTCGAGTCCTAACTAGAAAGTCTCACGTGATCTTTCCCTCTAATAGGACGGTCCTCATGACCTTTCCTAAGGGAATATCGTCTGTCTTCCAATCCGTTAGTCGAGTCATCCCAATTTAAAAATCCTTTAACTTAAGGGTCTACCCCAATCACAGGGTCTATCCTTATTCAAGTCAAGTCAAGGGTCTCTAGCGTCGAAACTCTGCCGATCTTACATCGCAAGTTTCTTCCCTTACCCTGTCTGCCTTTTTCTCGAGGCCGAGTCAACCTTTTACAAGGCATAGCCCTGTGGCTAAAGGTTCGTGATCCTTACATCTAAGGGTCACTCGTCCAACACTCGAGTCTTAGCAAAACTTACAATCTCACTCGGGGGGCTACCCTTTAGGAGAGCGATCAATCACGGTTGCTCTGAGGGTCATGTCTTACACGTGTTGTCTCACGTACCCCACTTTTGAGTCACTTAGATGCCACATCATCTGAGTCCTATAAGAGTCCTTAATCTCACTTGGGGGCTATTCTCCGACGGGGCGATTAACCACAGTCGCTTCGAGAATCGCACCTTGCTTTTTTTAGGAGAGTCAAACCCGAGTCAAACCCGAGTTGTCTTTCCTCCCGCGCAATTTCCTATGCCTTGGCGTGTTTGGGTTCCGAAGCAACATTTCTGATTACGTGGGTATTCTCGCAGAGTATGGCACCCACAACCGGGAATAGGGACATGGAAAACACCATCAATGAAATAAAGGCTTCGCTGGAAACAATGGTTAGTAGGCAGGCCATAACCGAATCCCATATAGGGTTCCTGAAAACCAACCAAGAGGCCATGAATGCTCGTTTAACTGTCATTGAACGGCAAGACTTCAATTCTGAATCGGTCAATACTGGGCCATTTGCCAAATTGATCAGCACGGTGCGTGAGCTCGAACAACAGCTCCATGCCTCCCGAGGGAACAACATTTATATTAAAAACTCCCGAGACTATACACCCATCAGTGAGAAACTACCAACAGATCTCAACTTAGAGGGGTTACCCATATTCGAAGGGACGGAGGATCCATTACTACACCTCCGAGCCTTCAAAGCATTTATGGCGATCAAGGGGGTCAAAGCCGACATGTTCATCAATTTGTTCGGCGCATCCCTCGGGAAATATCCAAAAGCCTGGTTCTATAGGCTTAATGCTAAAAGATTCCCCACTTGGGAAGATGTGGCTACCGAGTTCGCTAAAAACTATTCTGATAATACCGAACTTCAGACTACCATGCGGACTTTAGAAGTCATGGCCCAAGATGCGACAGAGGGTTTCACCAAATACCTTCAACGTTGGCGGGCTGAGAGTGTTAAGCTGGTAGACAAGCCCAGCGAGAAGACACTAGTAGATGCATTCATCAACAACCTCCTACCCTCTTATCGCGTCCATCTTAGGTATGCCGGCATCTCAAACTTTGCTGTGCTTACCGAAATGGGCACTAGGATTGAAGACGATCTTCGACATAACGAAGATTTGGGTGAAGCTTCTACCGAAGGCTATACTGGACATCCACTTGATTCCTTAGAAGCCGAAGACTACTGACAACCTCATCCAGGAGTCCAGATTTGATTTGAGTCCGAGTCTGAGTCCGAGTCTAGGATGTTCTATCTCCTCATTTCAAAGTCAGAGTCAGAGTCAACTGTATTCTATCCTCTTTTCGTATTCCAATAAAATCAGCCTTTTCAATTTCTCATATATACTTCCCTTATGTGTTTCCGAGAACATGATGAACACCATCATACACTGTGAGCACATGCACGTGACTATTATAGGCACATCTATAGTGACTGCAGAAACTGAGGCCCATGTTTTCCCTTACCTGTTCCATGTCTGGAATAGAAAGCCACATAACTACCCTTAGCAGGAGTGGTATCGAATCCTATGACAAATCTAGGTAGTCTCCTAGTTTGGGTTCAAGACGGGAGGCAAGCCCATTTCCCACAATAAACACACCTCCAATAAGACTAACCAATCCCTATCTTAGGCGTTAGTCTGACTTGATGCCAAAAATACCCAACTCGGGACGATACTCCCACTAAGCCTGCTCGGAATTATGATGACAATACCAAGATCCAAATCACCATGCTTACCGTAGAGTACTCCACCGCGAGTTGCACTCACACAAACACCAACTAGGCTTACACCTTACAAGGGTTTACCTCCACAAGCCAAATCCAACTGATAGGCCCACCCCCATATCCACCCACAACATCAAAGGGATAGATAGCCGTGAAAAAAAAAAAGAAAAAAAGAAAAAAAAAATCAAAAGGCCAAGAAAAAAAAAAGGCCCAAAACAGAAGAGCTGGCCATCAAAAAAAGAACTCTCAGCATCCCCCGACCAGATACGGTCAATCCCACGACCGGGGCCAAGAGGTCAACAAAAAAAACAAAAACAAAAAATTCAAATACCTACGACCATAGTCAACGGTCAACTCAAGTGAAAGTCCCTTGTCCGGGAACGGTCAATTCAAAAACATCATCAAAACCCATGACCAGGGCTAAAAGGTCAGCCAAAAAATATTCAAGAACCCATGACTGTAGTGAAAACGGTCAAATAGGGGAGAGACAATCAAGCTGGTCAGCTAACACCACACTTAGCCTTCCCACATTACAACCCTCAAGACCTTCCCGAGACCTAGGCTAAGAGACAGCCCGAAATTTTGAGGATTCTAGCTCCATAGGATACACCCTAACCATTAGGGCCAGACATGGAAACCAGATCCCGCATCATCAAACCTGCCCAATCGAAGCCCGAGTCATTTTTACTCGACTTCCCCCTTTCCTACCACATTACAATACCTTACCCTCGAAGCCTTAGCTCCACAAAATCGAGCTCCAGATTTCGAAGCATCAAAGCCACTTATTGCCTGGCACCACATTTAAAAAAAAACATCCAAACCAGTTACCAACCCCGAACACGGGAACTCAACCTGCGGTCGGCATAGAACATGCCCAAATAGTTCACACCACTTCTGGGGGCTATCCCGGAGAACGCTCACAGTCACAGGATCAACATCCTAACTGTTCTAGCCCTTTGATCAAGACATCAATGGGAATGCACCTAGCCTACACCATCGCTATGGCTAGTTACACACAAAGCCCTAATAAACTAGGCACTATAATAATATCTTCCAATCCACTGAACTACGGCTTGGTTTGATTTCACTACACGTGAATACGTAGGCAGCCTTTCAACAAAGGCACAACCACCCACATTGACACAAGTTCAGAAAAAAAAGCACCATCATTCCGGTCACGACACTGTCATGTTCTCAGCAGCTAGCTTTGTCGTCCTGGGGGCTTCTCTCAGACAGAAGACCTTCATCCACTCACATAATCCAAATGACTTTCAAAAAACTAGCCTCCTTTCTTTAGTGTGTCCTAGTACTCGGTTCAGTCGAAGACAAGAATCCGTCAGGGATTCGAAGCGACACCAGGGATTGTACCCAAAACCAAAGATCCAAAAGAACATCAGTCTACAGCATTGCTACTGCTAAGCCTTGTCCTGCAGAAACAGTCTCATTACAGGCTACTGCAATTACCCTATATCACATCCTTCCCATTTCGACGTTCGACCGTGTTGCCACTCGCCTAGGCTATGGATTAGCGCAGCTTAAGAGTCTTGTCATATTAGGTGGCCCTCCCCCCTACCGAGTCACGGTCCAACCCCTCGAGAGTCCAGTCGTGTCTGTCAGCTCGTCTGGTCACGTGCAGAGTCGAGTCTGTCGGTATGTCTCTCTCTTCAAATTCTTGCTTTGAAATTTGCAAAACTTAGCCATTTGAGAAAATCTTTTTTGACAAGGTCAAATTTCGGTCTATTTAAACTGCAAAATTCTTTTCTACCCCTTTTAATTTTGAAAACCTATTTTCTAGCACGTGAGTTGCTTTCAGGACTACGATTTCAAAGTGAAGTAAAAATCATTTTCCCCAGCGCAAGCCAGTCTATAGATGCTAACTGCATTTCCTATGTGCTATCTTGCTACATACCATGCCTGCTATTTCTGCCTATGTATCTAACATTTCAGGTACCAGCTAGTGCTTCCCAACGGAACAACAAAGGCGGTGTTTCTCCTGGAATGCTACATCCAAGACGTGATGTGTCGGCATACGGGTACACCCAAGACTTCAGAAGCAAGTCCCCGCGCAGCTACTTTTCTCCCCAGCGAGAGTCGGTGTTTTGTCTATGTGTTACATACAAGTTGTTATGTGTCAGCATACAGGTACACTCCAGACTTCAGAAGCAAGTCCCCGCGAAACTATTTAAATTCCCCAACGGAGTTAGCTTTTCCCTGGTATGCTACATCCAAGATATGATGTGTCGGCATACGGGTACACCTACTCCCTGAAAGAAGCAACCTTTACTCCCCACAGAGCATCTTCATCAGTTCAGGTACGATTCAAGGCTTCAAAAGCAAGCTCGTACCGCTCACATATCTCCTCAACGGAACGCCCGAGGCGACATTCCCCACATGCAAGCACGCCCAGGACTTATGCCTGGCACAGGTATGATTTCTATCTTATGGCTGGCGAGCCCTTTCACGCGAGTCTACTGGACTATAAACGACCCGACCGGAAGGCTGCCAGGTCGTAATCTGCTATTGGCCTGGTAGCTACTCTGACTTTCGCCTTGTCCAAGCCTCAGTCAGAGTGGGGGCTCTGTAGACACCCGCATTTTGACTGCCACGTGTCTATGGTAGTCTCCGAAAAACACCCGATGATGATTGGACGTCAACATGACTTGGTATACTCGGACTTGGGCTCGGAATTCATAATATCCGACATGGACTTTTTAGCGGAGTAAAATCTCACAAAACAGACCTCAAATTCAGGCCAAGTGGGCCGTTCCGAGCAAAATGAGACTAATTTGGGCCAAAACGGACACCAAAAATAAATCCCGTCTTTTGGCGACCGGGTCAAAATCCGGTCAAAGATGAAACCGTCTCATAAATCAGCCACATTCATTCCTAAAAGCTGGCGCACAAATCAAAATTCAAAAAATAATCAAAACAAACAAAATCAAATCTTTCCTTATTTCTCTCGATTTGCTTGACCCACTCGGTCGAGTGGAGCGTCAAAAACCGGGTTTGGCCCGTTTGCAAAGGCACTCGATCGAGTGCACTAGGGCCACTCGATCGAGTGCCCTTATGTCGTGGGGTAACGCCTATAAATACCCCACGACTCCCATTCATTTGACAACCTTTTTTACACATACTTTGCCCTACATTTTTTCAGCCACAATCTAACCTACATACCTACACATCAAGCCTTAGCAACCCTAAGCAATACACACAAAAACCGAGTCCTTCGTCCCTCGAAACACCGACGTAATACACACACACACCCATACACACCATAACTCGCGTACATCCTCGATACTCCGGCGTCCCGTCGCTATTTACGAGTCCATTTCCGAGGCCTATACCTAGCATGTATGTTGAGGGTGTCCTAAACCCCATTTCTACCTCTATCGCTCCATCATTTTTATTTATTTATCGTATTTTGTATTGTAATCATAATCGTAGTAACACTAACACTAACATTTTTTATATTTTCGCATCTTTATTTTTGTACCATTTTTACTACTAACATCGCTAATAATACCGTGTATACATATATATATATATATATACTAAAAATCGGTTTTAAAACGTTGGACTACGATGATCACCTAAGGTCTGTCTAATCCCTTTACGAGCAACGACGGAGGTGGAGCCCTTTCGAGGAGCCCCGCCCCAATGTACTCAAGGGCGTGACGTGACCGTGATCGGTCGTAGTTGGACGTATTTAATCCCCTTTTCATAATTGGTACGAAACCCGTTGACACGAATACCGACATCACATAACCCGAAAGGGTTAGTTTCGATGTCGTGACGTAGAGGGATGCATTTCGTCACTAATTCAAATTTTCTAATCTAACGATAAGATATTTTTACAAAATCCCGATGACGGTATTATATTCGTTCATACACGATTATAGTACCGGAGGCCGAATTAAATACAAATCGTGCGATATTTGTATTTGGTTTGACCATTCATCGATTTCAAGTCATAAAACAAAACGAGCCATGCCTCGTACAGGGGGCACTCGATCGAGTGCCATGGGCCACTCGATCGAGTAGCACCCCAAAAAGTGGTCAGTAGCCACGTTAAACGTGCACTCGACCGAGTCACACCACAACTCGGTCGAGTGGGTCCTGTAACCCACAAAACCGAGGGGTTTGACTCACAACTCAAACCCCGACCCTTTTATCGACTTTAGTCATCACGTGCAAAGACTATCACGTGACCATCCTATTTTCAAAACTATGCACATCACGACACGTAGAACGACTTTGACCACTTTGACGTGATAAGTCGGGACAAGACTACGGGACGTGAGATTAGGCTAGCAATATGCCACAGTCTCATGTTCCCGTCCTTCGTTTAATATGTGACATAATGCGTATTTAATCGGGGTTAGTCCGTCTACATATTTTCGCGGTCTAGTCTACATACGGGTCCGTCCTTTTCATTATATCGCGTTATTTTTATTTCGTTTATTGCTTTTACGTAACGTTGTATTGTGAATTCCGGGTTGTATTTCCACCCGTGTAACTTGTACGTTATTTATTTATTTTCGAGCTTTGTTTATTTACTTGCTTTTACGCTTCCTAAACGAACCTCGCATGCTAAATCACTTCGACAAATAATAAGATGCATTAAATGACGTAGTTAACGCAAAATTCACATGCTTAGACAAAACGCTGTTTGCATATCATTTAATCAATTTACTAGCGCGCGTACACGAACACGAACGGTGTCTTAGTAGAGGCCGCCATGTGCGGGCGGGGTTGGGTGTCCTTAGTGGGCTTCCCAACACGTACCCTCACCCCTTACTCAGAACCTTTGGTTTCCGGATGCCCGAAACCCTTGGCGCACGAGAGTCATTCTTTACACGATTACCGGTATAGATGGTATCGGTATCGCAATGCAAAGGGACGAGCCCCATAAACTCTGAAATCGGAGTGGGCTTACTTTGTGTATAGCCCATGACGACATAGAGTGGGCTCGTATGGTTCCGAATAACCACAAAATTCGGTGGCGACTCCATTTTGACTTAAATTTCGAACCCGAGAACAATCTTACCACGAGATTCATTCGCCTACCCAAACCCGCGCTTCGCCGCGTCGGGGTGGACCTACGTCATGTCCACAGAAGGGCAGGAGCAGGTATAAGAAAGAAGATATTTGTAGGCATTAAAAATTTATTAAAGTGTCGAATAAATCAAATTAATTAAATATTTTGACTTAATACAAAATTTTAGCTCAATTTAATTATTTTGCTCAGAGTAAATGATATACGGGTCGATCCGAATTACAAATCGGCTTATTTAGATCATTAAACCCGAAAAGAAGACAAATTAGGTCAATGTCACTAATGAGCCTCTAAATGGCTTGTGACTACAAAAGTTCATCAAGGAGAACCAAAACTCTATAAATAGAGTCATCCTCATTCATTTGAGGGGATTGAAAATTTTTTGAAGCAAAGGATCAAGAGAAAACAAGATACAAGTCGCTACAAGTCTCTCCATCAAATCCAAATCCATCGCAAGCAGTCAACAAGCACGATAAATTGTGTCGCCTGCTTAGAAGATCGAAGTCAAATTCAAACATTCAAGAGAGATTCAAGTCTTGGTGACCCTCTCAAGAACATCAAGCAACACTGCACGCAGAGCAGTACAAGTCGGCTACGCACGTGTCCCTCGGGTGTACCGCGTACACGTGTCCCTTACGGCGCATTAGAATTAGAGGATACATTAGAGATTGTACACATACTATTGAATTATTATATTGATAATAATTAAAAAATTTATTCGTTTCCTTGTTTTGTATCTCAGTTAGCTGCGATACAAAATTTGTCGTTAGAATATCATTCAAGAAGCTCATGCAATTTATAGTGAGTCTCATTATGGAAAATTTCAAGAAGAGCGTGCATGGATTATGCTAAGAAAATATCATAAATGACATGAAGTTGTTGGAGGCTATGTTAATAAGAATATTAGTATGAACCAAAGTATTAAGAGTAGAAACGATACGTATATGGGTGAGAAGAGCACAGATCCGGATACCCCTGTATGTCTTTGGAAGCGACCCAGACTCCACCAGAAGTAGTAAAAGACTTCACCTAGATGACGGTGATTTTTCTACACCAACTAGCGCTGAAGAAGGTGGGGGATGCGGGAGTCCACGTCCGCAAGTATAAAGGCAACAAAGAAAACGAAAGGGGAGATCAAAGTTGGAGAGGTTTGTTTATTTGGCAGAAAGTATAGATTGTCATGGAAATAGAAAGGAGGTTGATGCGGAATTGCAGTGGGAGAGACTAATTTTGCTAAAAAGAAATTGGAAACGAAGAATAAACAGATTACTGTTATTGAACAGAAGGTAGTCAAGAATGACAAGAAGATATGGAAATGACAGGCGTTTCAAGATTTATCGTCAAAGGAAGAATTTAAGCCAAGAAGAGGCATGGAAGCCGAAGCTTCTCAAGGAATTACAAACCTAGAAGGGTTATGAAGTATTTGTCAGTGTCTTTTGTTTAAAATTACGTTTATGTTTTAGTCTGAAGTTATGTTTATGTTTAGGGCTAAAACTAAATATATTTATGTTTTAGTTGAAGTATTTTTCTATGTTTATGTTTACGGTTAATGTTTATGTTTAGTCTTGGTAACTGTATTTTGTGTGCTGGTGTACTTTTTACTCTATTGTGTGAAAGTAGCTTTGATAAAATTAATATGTATTGTCTTATCAACTCATGTGTAATATAACTTTTTTTTTTCAAAAGTGAGCTTTACTGCATGATATGACTTCACTTTTAAAGTAAATGCAAGTTGCGTGGTATTGGTTGTTGTGTGGTACAACTAGCTGTCGAAGTTGTGTGGTATAGGTTGTTTTGAAAGTTGTGTGGTAAAGCTAGATGTCCAACTTGTGTGGTATACGATGTTTTGCAAGTTGTGTAATACAACTTTTTATGCATTGTCTATTTATTGTGGGTATTAGATTCGTAATAGGGAAGTAATAAGTCATGTTTATTTGTTGAGCAATTTTAAATTATTCAACAACAAATATCACAACTTAATAATAAAATAATGGATGTTCTTTACGATTTTTCATCATCTTCATCTTCTAGTAAGGATGATATGGAGTGCAAAGCGATAGAGCGGAACATTGATGCATGTATCGGTCGTATCTCGCAAATGGTTGCGCAACGAAGTCGTAGGCAAACAAGTTTGAGAAGGTACATTGAGAGGAACTGCAAAGTTGCTCATCAAAATCTATACAATGACTACTTCGCTCCAAATCCCACTTATCCACCAAACATGTTTCGTCGTCGTTTTTGGATGAAACGACATGTTTTCCTAAGATTAGTGGAGGTTTGCGAATCATATGATTCATTTTTTCAACCCTTTTCCGGATGAGACTAACAGAGGTGGTCTGTCGTCTTTACAGAAGTGCATTGCATCCTTACGTATGCTAGCTTACGGGGAAACCTAGTCTCTCAAGATCTGTGGATATGGCATTCATTCTTTGGAATTCCGGAGTCTTGTAATGACTTAATTGTGCTCCATTGTTCTTCTATTTTTGATGATATGATGAATGGAAGAGCTTTGCGAGTTAACTATACAATTAATAGTCATCAGTAGAACACCGGGTATTACTTGACCGATAGTATCTACCCACAACGGTCAACGTTTATACAGTCAATTCCACTACCGCAAACACCGAAGGACAAACTATTTGCTAAACATCTGGTAGCGGCTAGAAAGGACGTAGAGAGAGCATTTGGGGTCCTACAAGCTAGGTTTGCCACAGTACGTAAAGAGGCACTAACATGAAGTGTTGAACAAATGAGAAAAATCATAGCCACTTGTATAATACTCCATAACATGATAGTTGAGGACAAAAAAAAGAACTATACCAACTACGATCCAAATGAGTTTACCAATAATGATAATGAGGTAGGTGATGCAACCGTAGAAGAACCAAAATATGAAGTTGGATACACTGGTTCTATAAGTACGTACATTCAGAAGAGAAGTTGTATAAGAAATGCAAGGGGCCATCAAGAACTCCGGCGAACTTAATTGAAAATATTTGGCGGAAATTTGGAGAATCTTAGGTTTTACGGTTGTGAGTCTTGAACTTTATGTTGTTTTCCTTTTAATCATGCATGTACTTTTAATTTTAAATGAATGGTAATATTGTGCTTCGTACTTTTATTTTTAAATGAATGGTAAAATGATTACACACTACTCGACTTCGACATAAAGTTCGCTAATAAGACAATACATATTCAAAAAAGAATGGCAACTCAACGTTTCTGACAAATAATTTATTAGATAAGATTTTAGAATCAATATGACTACACATTACTCCACTCCGACATAAAGTTTGCTAATAAAATTTGAAAACAGAAATTTTAATTTAATGATTACATATTAATGACTCTATTTGAACGACTATAATTTAACAACTCTATTTTAACGGCTCTATCATTTACATAACTCTATATAAGTTACAGTTTCATTTACATCTCTTTACACCTCTTTCCCTCCTACAAAAAATTTACTAAAAAATATAACATGACTGTCTCTTATGATGGAGAAGTTGGAGGCACTCATCAATGGAAAATCAATAAGATTAGGGATGAAACTCGAAACTTTTTTACTTGTAACAGAAAGCATGTATATGTTACTATTAAATAGTCCACCAACCTTAACCAAACTTCATGGTATAATTGCTGGAAATGTTGAAGATGTATTTAGTCTTCCAATGACAGTCAACAATACTTTTGGTATGATTTTTTACTATTACTATATATTACCACTCATACTATATATGAAACTCTATGGTATATGCAGAATTTGATTACTTTATGTTTAATATTTCAGAAACATGGACGGCTAAAATCGAAGAGCTTACATCTTACAAAGTGAAGCAGTTACGATTATTCGTAGACTGTTCAAAGTGATTGATAAATATGTTTTAAGTGACCTTTTGTCTGGGAGGGGATGAACATTTGTTCAACGTGAAGAGGTTTATGATTGGACTATCTATGACAAAATCACGACGAAGGAGGATCGGCTCCGGGAAATTGAACTTCAAGAAGACGAAAACGCATACGGCTGGATGGACAATTCAGATTACGATTATGATGGGGATCATGAGCTTATTAGAAAGTGATGGATTTTGTCCAATATTAACCGTTGAGCCTTTCAGTTTGTAAGAGTCTTTAGGTACTGTCATTGATGTTCTAATCTATTTTATTTCTGTTATGCTTGTTTGAGTTTATTACGTCTTAATTTTTAAATGAATGGTAATATTGTGCTTCGTAATTTTATTTTTAAAGTTATTGTAATATTGTGTTTCGTACTTCTATTTTTAAATAAATTGTTAATTTTATGTTTTGTACTCTATTTGAATTTTTTTTGTTACTTTATAATGTAAAATGTTATTGTCTCCGGACGCTATTTTGTTTGCTCCGTTTTATTAAAATATTCCTCACAAATATTGAGGTAATAAGGCAAAAAATAGTGTCCGGAGAGAGTATTCTATAGTGATGTGTTTTCATTAGTTGTCATTGTCTATATATAAATATCAAAGGATATGCAATAAAAAAATAGTCTGAAATAATAGTCAAGTATCAAATTTGAAAATCGGTTAAATTATCAAATTAAATTATATGTACTCGGTTTTGTTAATTAAATTAGTTAACAATTTTTTTCATAATTAATAAAAAAAGTGGAATGGTGGAGTATTAAAAATTAAGAGAGATAAATGATGATAGAGAATAAGATGATAAAGAAGAGATGAGTATGGATGAAAGAGTGTTTTTTTGGTTGTGAGGTGAATGAGTGAGAAATAAGAGAGATGCAAGGATGATGAAGAGTATTTGAGTATTGTTGGAGATGATAAGATATGTTTTACCAAATTTAGAACTATTAAGGGACCGTTTGGTTCGCATAGGGGAAAGAGAATGAAATTAGGAAAGGGAAATAAGGGGAAAGAAAAAAGATTTACCCTCAATTTGTTATGTATCATTATATGGATGTCCATGTATAGTGTTTAGGCCCATGTAGATTACTAACCCTAAACCCTATTCCTCTTGTATCCTATATATATGTACTCCCCATTAAGGAATAAACTACCTCTTAATTCTCTCTTCCCTCTCTTCTTAATTCTCTTTCACAACACGTTATCAGCACGAACTCTAACACTAGTTTTTCTTCTTCAGGTAAAGAAAAAAAAAATTGTTACAATTTTTACACGTAAATTCTATTTTGGTTACAATTTTTGGTTTGATCAAAAATTTTGTTACACGTGATCAAGCCAATTTTTTTTTAAAATTTTTTTTAAATTTTTTTTAAATTTTTAAATTTTTATTTTACGTGATTATACTTTCATAAGTATATATCGCAATTATTCCCAATATTACACTGATTTTACATCTACACGATTTCTTACTATTATGATAGCCGACTTATTGGTCCGGTGATTCATTATTTTGATAGACGATTAATCATTATATCATTATTTTTGATATGTTATATAATACAAATCTTAATTGGTCTTAGTTTAATATAACTATTTTTTTTTATTCTTTTATAGTTATCATGTCGAATTTGGTGAAACTTGAATTTAATGCCCTTGATATCTCTGGCAAGAACTACATAGAATGGGCATTAGATGCGGAAATGCACCTGAATGCAAATGGTCTTGGTGACGCTATCAAAGTGGAGAATAATTCATCTCCCCAGAACAAGGCGAAAGCTATAATTTTTATTCGTCACCATCTATGTGAAGGGCTGAATATTGAGTACTTCACTGTGAAAGACCCTTTGGTCTTATGGGCAAATTTGAAAGAAAGATATGACCACTTGAAATTGGTAATTTTACCTAGAACTCGACATCAGTGGATCCACCTGAGATTACAGGATTTTAAATCCGTTAGTGATTATAATTCAGCCATGTTCAGAATTACCTCAAAATTAAATTTGTGTGGCGAAAAAATATCTGATGCAGATATGTTGGAAAAAACATATCAGACCTTTCATGGGTCACAATTGGTTTTATCGCAGCAATACCGTCAGAGAGGCTTTAAAAAATACTTTGAGTTGATTTCTTGCTTGCTTGTGGCTGAACAGAATAATGAAATTCTGTTGAAAAATCACCAATCCCGTCCAACTAGATCTGATCCATTCCCAGAAGTGAATGCGACGAAATATGATAATCAATATATATATATATATATATATATATATATATATATATATATATATATATATATATATATATATATATATATATATATATATATATATATATATATATATATATATATATATATATATATATATATATATATATATATATATATATATATATATATATATATATATATATATATATTTTAGGCTTTTTTCGAGCGATCTCATTGGTCCGTTCCATCAAACCTCAAATTAGGAAAGTATCATAAATGATGAAAAAAATCAATTAGAGAATCTTTTAATTATTATAATATATATTTAATTTATTATATTGATGTGATGTTTTACAATTCTTAGGTAAAAAATCTTTAGAGTTCATTTTTTAAAAACATTATCGTAAAATAAATTATAAAAATGAAATAATTAGATTCGTGATAAAAAATGCTTTTATTAAAGTATAAATTTCATATTATTTGTTTGACATTATGTGATGAATTTATTACATATAACAGTGGTAAAATTATCCCACATCGACAAATTATAATATGATGATGAAATTCTATATTATAAAATAAGAGTAATCATTCATCCTTCGATATCTACCAAAAATCTTTTGAATCTCATAAAGAGTTCTTAAGACTATAAACCTCAATTAGTTATCCTATATTAAAAACTATGATGAGGTGATTAAATTTTACGGAGTATATATTATAAATATGAGTAATCATTCGGTTTAAATATCGACCAATAAATCTTTTAAAATTATCCCACATTGAGAAATTATGATGGGGTGATGGAATTCTATATTATAAATATTAGTAATCATTCGGTTTTAAATATTGACCAAACTTTTAAGTCTTAAATTTTTTTTAATATATAGGACTACAAATTTGAAATCATTCCACATTGAAAAAGTATAGTGAGGTGATAAATTCTACGGAGTATTATTATAAACAAGAGTAAAGATGTATTTTTTTAGTTGAAAAATTATGATGAGGGTGATGGAATTCTATATTATAAATATTAGTAATCATTCGGTTTTAAATATTGACCAAAAAAACTTTTGAGTCTTAAAAAAACTTTTAATATATAGGATTACAAATTTAAAATCATCCCACATTGAAAAAGTATAGTGAGGTGATAAATTCTATATATTATAAACGAGAGTAAAGTTGTATTTTTTTAGTCTTAAAAAGAGATGATGATTGACTATAAACTTAAATAAATTATTCCGCATCGAAAAATTATCCTTCGTTCTAAAATATCAATCAAAAAAACTTTTACGTCTTAAAAAGTCTCTTAATAAGACTACACATTTAAGTAAAAATAATCTCATATCGAAAAATTATAATAAGGTAAAAATATACTCCGTATATTAAGACTAAACTTAAGCAAAATTAAGACTAAAAATATACTCCGATTGAAAAGAAGAGGATGCTCAAGTACATCAATACTACTGTCCTGGTTTTGATCCCTAAAAAAGACATCCCATCTACCGTGATGGATTACCGACCCATTGCTTGCTGCACTACTATCTATAAGATTATTAGCAAAGTCATGGCTAACAGACTCAAGAAAATTCTTCCCCTTATTATTGGTAAGGAACAATCTGCCTTCACCTCAGGGCGCAACATAATGGACTGTATTATGGTCACACAAATGCTCATCAAAGGTTACTCAAGATCCTACCTCACCCCAAGATGCCTCATGAAAATTGACATTAGGAAGGCATTTGATTCTCTTAATTGGAGGTTCATTAAGGACATGCTCCTGGCTTATGGGTTCACTACGGGGTTTGTGGACTGGATAATGCTTCTCATTTCCACGCCTTGGTATACTCTAGACATCAATGGCAACCACACTGGTTTTTTTGAGGGGAAATGTGGGCTCAGACAGGGAGACCCGATTTCACCCTACTTATTTGTCCTGGCTATGGAGGTTCTCTCGAGACATCTTAGGACTATACATCACCATGCCCTCTTCTCCTTCCACCCCAAATGTTCTAAGTTGAAGCTCAACCACCTTATCTTCGCCGACGATCTTATGTTCTTCGCACGAGGAGACACTCCTTCGGTTATGCATATGTTTGAGAGTCTTAGAGGTTTCTCTAATACCTCAGGGCTCAACGCCAATGCTCACAAGACTGAGATTTATTTTGGAGGCGTTAAGAACGAGATAAAACAGGAAATACTGAACAGGACGGGGTTCAAAGAGGGAGAATTCCCCTTTCGCTACCTTGGTGTCCCCATCAAGCCTTCTAGGCTTATAGTTACCGATTATGAGGAGTTACTTGCTAAAATTAAATTGATGATTCTACACTGGAACAACAAATTTCTCTCCTATGCAGGCAAGCTACAACTAATCAACTCTTCTATTACGGGACTCATTTCTTATTGGGGTTCGTATCACCTTATTCCCAAAGGAGTCATCAAGTCCATCAATAGGCTATGTAAGAACTTCTTCTGGAACATTGAAGCCGGTTCAAGGAAAATTATCTGCAAGAGCTGGAGAAGCTCATGCTCACCTCGAGAGGAGGGAGGTTTCAATATTCGTGAGCTTCATGCGTGGAATAAAGCTCTTATAGCTCGACTCATTTGGCGTCTTGAAAGAGACGAAAACAACATCTGGCATGGGTGGATACATGGTTATAAAATTCTGAAATGCAATTTCTGGCAGGTGAAACTCAAGGATAGTGATGCGGGGAGCTGGCGAAGTATCCTCCAGGTCCGAAACGAGCTCATCTCCGCTTCCGGATCTACACACAAAGCATCTAACATAATCAAGGATTGGGGTAAGCACGGGAAATTCACACTGGGTCGAGCCTATGATTTCTTTCGAGAAACATATCATAAGTACAAGAAGTTCGACACTATTTGGCATCAGATATGCAGCCCCAAGCACAGCCTCATTGCCTCTCTAGCCACTCAAAGAAAGCTTTGTACTGTTGATTCCCTTCAACTTAGAGGGTATTGTCTCGCTAACCGGTGCATTCTATGTACTAATCACGAGGAGTCTCATTCGCACCTCTTCTTCGATTGCGACTTCTCTCGGGAGGTAATGACACATATCTTTAACTGGTTTGGAAGGACACAGAGCCCTAGATGTCTGGGATACGAGATTAAAGCCCTTACGGGGAGGGTGAGTAGGAAGAATTGGATGATTCAATGGAGACTTTGTTCAATCATTTGTGCTACTTATGTGATCTGGGAGGAACGGAATCGCAGAATATTTGCTGAGATCGCACGGACTCCGCTTGCTTTGGCTACTCATATTAAGCATCATGTGTGTATCAAATTACTTCATAGTAGCCATGAGTCTCATTTTGTAGTAGAGAGACTTATGGGTTAATTTGTTGCTGCTATTTTTTTAGGTTATGTTTTGGCTGCTCTTTTTGTAAGTCTGTTATTTTTGTTCCCCTTTTTGGATGAATGAAAGTAAGCTATCCTTTCTTGCAAAAAAAAAAAAAAAAAAAAAAAAAAAAACTTGAGCAAAATTATCCCACATTCGAAAAATTATAAAGTTTCATCAAAAATAAATCTTTTGAGTCTTAATAAAGTTGTTAAGACTATACACCTAAATAAAAAATTATAATAAGGTGATGAAATTCTATAGTATAAATAAAACTAATAAAAAAATTCCTTAAACATATGTAGTTCCCTTACATCGAAAAATTATGATGAGGTTATGAATTTCTACAAAATAAGAATAATCATTGTTTGTAAATATCAAGTTATCAACCAACAAAAAACTTTTGTTTTTTTTAAAAAAAACTATGATGGAATTCTATATAATTGTTTTTTTAAAATCATGATGAGATCATGAATATGTAGTCTTATTTTTAAAAAAACTTTTGAGTTAAAAAAAGATCTTAATAAGAGTACAAACTTAAAAGTCTTTTGTTCTTATGATGAGGTCTCCCACATCGAAAAATTATGATAAGAGTAGTAATCATTGTTTTTAAATATCAACCAACAATATTTTGAGTTTAAATTAAAAAGGTCTTACTAAGACTACAAAGTTAAAATTACCCCACATCAAAACAATTAAAATAAAGTACGGTGATGATTCTATATTACAAATAAGAAGACTACAAATTTTAGATAAATTATCCTAGATCGACAAATTATAGTAAGAGGATAGATTTCTATATTATAAATAACACTAAGACTAAGACTATATTATATAGTTAAAGTAAAATTATCCTGCATCGAAAAATTAAGATGGGGTGATGGAATTCTATATATTATAAATAAGAGTAATTCGTGTATAAATAAAAGTTCTTAATTAGACTATATCTAACTTAAATAAACGTAAGTAAAACTATCCCACAACGAAAAATTATAATAAGGTGATTTTTTTTATTACATAAATAAGAGTAATAAATCATTAAAAATATATACTCCAATAAGATGATCAAATTCGATTATATAAATAAAGAGTAATCGTCTATCCTATAACTTAGATATAAAAAAAACTCTTTTAAGTCTTAAAAATAGCACTTAATTAAGTAAATTATGATGAGGTAATGAAATTTTATATCATAAATGAGTAATCTTTCGGTTTTAGATATCAATCAACAATCTTTTGAGTCTCAAAAAACTTTTAGAAAGACTACAAACCTAAAATTATCCAACATCGAAGAAAATAAGGTGATAATTCTATAATATAAATAAGAGAATCGTGCGTTTTTCTGGTCTTAAAAGCATATCTTAAGACAATAAACCTTGAATAAATTATCCTTATATCGAAAAACTATGATGGGGCGATGAAATCTTATTATTATTGAGTTTTAAAATGAACTTTTAAGACTATAAACTTAGCTGAAATTAAGTTTGATTATTAATATCATGTGATTATCTTATTTATTGTAATGATATAGATTGATTAAGTTTCTTATTTAACGAATATACTTCATCAATGTAATTAAGCCAATTAACTCGTGCAGCGCACGGGCTTTAATCTAGTAATTATAATAATAGAAGTCACGGTAGAGGCCGTGGACGTGGACGTGGACGAGGGAGAAATAATTATCGAGGTGCTAGAGGTGGAAAATTTAAAAACTCATTTTCTCGCCATAAACGAGAAGAAAATGATGGTCCACGCGAAAAGAATATCCCGGTCGGTAGTTCATGCCACCGTTGTGGTGATAATAGTCATTGGGCCCGGACATGTCGTACACCTGGACATCTTGTGAATCTTTATCATCAGTCCTTTAAAAATAAAGGGAAGAAAATTGAAGCAAATTTTGTTGTTGAGAAAGATGTTGAGACAAATTTTGCTGATGGAGATGATTATAATATTGGTGATTTGGATGTCTCGGATTTCTTTTCAGACCCTGATGGAAGAATTGATCACCTGATTGGTGACGGAAGTTTCGAGCCACAAGATTAATTATTAGTATTATTATTATATTAATATTATTAAGCACTTTATATTGGACTTTGTCATCGTATTTTTTTTAGTTTAAATAATTATTTGTCAATGGACATTATTATTATTATTATTATTAAGTTTTATTTGCATTAATTATTAATGAGAAACTATTAAATATTTTATAGTCGCATTAAATTACCATTTTATTACGTTTGTTTCATGAATGAATATTAAATTTTTGCATTAGAATAAATCACGCACCACTAAACAATTTTATTTACAATCCATCTTATGCTATTATTTTTTTTCCATGAAGATTATGGACGCTACAGTAGCGTTGTGTAATTATCAGGGGGAGTAACCACGCGCTGTACTCTTTTTCCTAAGCCATGGTTTTGTCCCACAGGGTTTTCCATGGAAAGGTTTTAATGAGGCAGTCTGTTATGCGTGTAGGAAGATTTATGTATTCTTTTTCCTTCACTAGTGTATTTTCCACTGGGTTTTTCTAGTTGAGGTGATCTATTTACAGCCCGCTTCGCTGATTGTCATTTCGATGAATCAGTTTTCCCGACATTAGGGGGAGATAATAAACAGTTGGAAAGAGAGATAAGTTGGAATGAATTATCACTATCTCATTTAGATCCTCGCACCAAACAATGTGAACTCGAAGTTCAAAAGATAATTCATTTACAACGATTGGCAAATCAATTGCCCGATGCTTTCACTGATCCGAGAGGTGTGATTAAATCTCATATACCAGCTGTAAATGCTCCAGCTAAAATTATAGTCCCGGAAGGACCTTAAATTGCAAATGAGTCTATGACACGCCTAAAGCGTGGTAGACCTATTGGTTCCAAAGATAAAAATCCTCGAAAACGTAAAGGAGCAAATCTGAGGAAGAAGTGACTTTTGAAAAGTCCCCGGAAAAGTCTGACGACATGACTGAGAATATGTCTCCAGAAGAGACTCAGGTACCTGAAAATGATGAAGAGATCTCGATAAATTATATCATGTCTAGACAAATATGGAACCGAAATACAATCGACGTCGATGATGGTGTTTTTGCATTAATATAGCGCTAGATATCATGCATGAAAATGAGGATCATGAACCAAAGTCTGTTGATCAGTGCAGACGTAGAATTGAGTGGCCAAAATGGAAAAATGCCATTGAGGCAGAGTTAAAATCATTGGCCAAACGTGATGTGTTTGGACCTGTAATTCGCACACCAACGGAGTAAAACCTGTGGGTTATAGATGGGTGTTTGTGCGGAAAAGAAACGAAAAGGGCGAAATAGTCAGATATAAAGCTCGATTAGTTGCACAAGGTTTTTCACAAAGACCTGGCGTTGACTATGAGGAGACATACTCTCCGGTAATGGATGCAACTATATTTCGTTATCTAATAAGCCTCGCTATGAGGGAGGGACTTGATTTACGCCTCATGGACGTTGTTACAGCCTATTTGTATGGCTCACTTGATAATGAGATATACATGAAACTTCCTGAGGGTCTTAAGCTACCTGAAAAGATGAAATCAAGTCCTCGTGAGCGATATTCAATCAAACTAAACAGATCACTATATGGCTTGAAGCAATCCGGGAGGATGTGGTATAATCGCCTTAGTGAATATTTATTGATAGAAGGATACAAAAATGATCCGATTTGCCCTTGTCTATTCATAAAGAAATCCGGATCTGGATTTGTGATTATTGCTGTTTATGTTGATGATTTGAATATTATTGGTACTTCTGAAGAGATTACCAAAGCTGTTGAATATCTAAAGAAAGAATTTGAGATGAAAGATCTAGGAAAGACGAAATTTTGTCTTGGCCTACAAATTGAGCATCTTGACAATGGGATTCTGTTACACCAGGGAACGTACATTGATAAAGTACTAAAACAGTTCAATATGGACAAGGCACATCCTCTGAATACTCCAATGGTAGTAAGACCACTTGATGCCAAGATTGATCCATTTCGACCCCGAGAAGAGAACGAAAAGATTCTCGGCCCTGAAGTACCATACTTAAGTGCAATTGGAGCCTTGATGTACCTCGCCAGTCAGACAAGACCGGACATATCCTTTTCTGTCAACTTATTAGCGAGATATAGTTCATGTCCTACTCAAAGACACTGGAATGGAGTAAAACATTTACTTCGATATCTCAGAGGTACGTCAGATATGGGTTTATATTTTTCTAACAAATCCAAAACAGATTTAGTTGGTTTTGCAGATGCTGGTTATTTATCTGATCCTCATAATGGCCGTTCACAAACTGGTTATGTATTCACGTGTGGTGATACTCCCATCTCATGGCGCTCCGTAAAGCAAACGATAGCTGCCACCTCTTCCAACCACGCAGAATTGTTCGCGATTCATGAAGCAAGCCGAGAGTGTGTATGGTTAAGATCCATGATTCATCACATTGTAGAATCTTGTGGTATATGTCTTGAAACTAAGGCCCCCACTATCCTACACGAAGACAATACAGCTTGTATCGCCCAGCTCAAAGCAGGATTCATCAAAGGAGATAGAACGAAGCATATCTTGCCAAAGTTCTTTTTCACTCATTGTAGACACCCGCATTTTGCCTGCTAGTGTCTATAGCAGTTCCCGACAAAACACCCGATGATGATCGGACGTCAACGTGACTTAATACGCTCGAATACGGACTTGGAATCAATAGTATCCGACGTGGGCATTTAGCGGAGTGCAAATCTCTCAAAACCAATCTCAAATCCAGGCCCAGTGGGTCGTCCCGAGCAAAATAAGACTAATTTGGGTCAGAACCGACACCAAAAATAAATCCCGTCTTTTGGCGACCGGGTCAAAACCCGGTCAAAGACGAAACCATCTCACAAATCAGCCAAATACATTCTCGAAATTTGCGCCAAATTCAAAATCAGCCAAATCAATTCAAAATCAATCCAAAATCAATCAAGAGCAATCAAGGCCAATCATTCCCGATTTAGCATGTCGTAATTGATCCACTCGGTCGAGTGGATTGACCCACTCGATCGAGTGGAGCGTCAAAAGAGCTGTCCAGGTTCATTCGCGAGGGCACTCGACCGAGTACACTAGGGCCACTCGGTCGAGTGACCCTATGTCGAGGTCTCCCTATAAATACCCCCTTAACCCCACTCATTTCACAACTCTTACAACTCTCACAAGCTTTTGCCAACCTACATTTCTACCCCAATCCATCTTCATCACTTCAATACTACAAACCCTAAGCAACCTTAGGTTAAAAACCGAGTTAGCATCCCTCGTAAAACCGATACACATACACACACATACAATCAAAACTCGCCAAAGACCCGAGAGCATCCTCTCCCTAATCAAACACACCCTAACTCACCCTACATATCTCGACACTCCCGCGCACACGCCGCTACTACGAGTTCGTTTCCGAGGCCATTAAGCATGTAGGTTGAGGGTGTAATTCAAATCCCGACATTTCTTTCTCCCTTCTTCTTTTTCGTTTCTTTTATATATATTTGTATTATTATTATTATTATTATTATTATTATTATTATTATTATTATTATTATTATTATTATTATTATTATTATTATTATTATTATTATTATTATTATTATTATTACTAACCGCTAACACTAACCTTTAATTTTGTGCATACTAACTTTTTATTTTTGTATACTAACATTTTATTTATGTATTCTAACATCTAACATTATTATACCGTGTATATATACATACTAATATCAAAATCTCGGTTTCGAATACGTTTGACTATGACGATCGCCTAAAGTCCATCTAATTCCTTTACGAGTAACGACAGAGGTGGCGCCTTTTCGAGGAGTGCCGCCCCAATGTACTCAAGGACATGATGTGATCGTGATCGGTCCTAGTTGAACGTATTTGATCCCATTTCGATGATTAGCACGGAACCCGTTGACACGAAAACCGACATCACATAATCCGAAAGGATTAGTTTCGATGTCGTGACGTAGAGGGATGCAATTTTGTCACTAATCAAACTTTTCAATCACATAATAGCATATTTCATAAAATCCCGATAACGGTCTCATAATCGTATAATACACGTTTATGACATCGAGAACCGAGTTGAATTTAAATAATGCAATATTTTTATTTAACTCGGTCAATTATCGAATTCAAACAAATAAAAATGAAACGAGTCATGCCTCGTACAGGGGGCACTCGATCGAGTGCCATGGGCCACTCGATCGAGTAGCACCCAAAAATCTGGACAGTAGCTACTTTAAAGACACACTCGACCGAGTCAGACCATGACTCGATCGAGTGGGTCCTGTAGCCCAGAAATTCGAGAGCTTCAATGCAACATTTGAGCCTCGTCATTTTTTTTACGACTTTTAGTCGACACGTTCATAATCAATCACGTAATTCTAATTTTCAAAACTCATGCATATCACGACACCTAAAACGATTTTGATCGACGGTCTCGCACTATTAATTTTATGTCGACGACTCTTTAGTCGTATCCGACACATAATTAATTTAGGCTCCATTTCTCGAGGTGATAAGTCGGGACAAGGCATCGAGGTTCGAGATCGGGTTAGCACCACACCTAGGTCTCGAACCTCCGTCCTTTGATTAGTATGCAATATAATGCGTAATTAATTAAGGTTCGTCCGTCTATCTAATTCACGATCTAGTGTGCATTTATTATATACGGGTCTTTGTCGGGTCGTGTATTTATTTATCACTCTTCTTATTTTATTCAATTATTCTATTTTATTGCTCGTTGTATTGTGAATTCCGGGTTGTATTCCGCCCGTGTAATTTGTAATTTATTTACGAGTTTTCTATTTTCGATGTTTGCCATTTATTTATTTAAATGAACATCACATGCTAAATCACTTTGACATGAATCAAGATGCATTAAATGACGTAGCAAATCAATAATTCACGTGCTTAGCCCGAAAACGCTATTTGCATATCATTTAGTCGTTTTACTAGCGCGCGTACACGAACACGAACGATGTCTTAGTAGAGGCCGCCATGTGCGGGAGGGGTTGGGTGTCCTTAGTGGGCTTCCCAACACGTACCCTCACCCCTTACTCAGAACCTTTGGTTTCCGGATGCCCGAAACCCTTGGCGCACGAGAGTCATTTTATATACGAAAATCGGTGTAAACGGTATCGATATAACAATGCAAAGGGACGAGCCCCATAAACTCTGAAATCGAAGTGGGCTTACTTTGTGTATAGCCCATGACGACATAGAGTGGGCTTGAATGGTTCCGAATAACCACAAAATTCGGTGGCGACTCCATTTTGACTTAAATTTCGAACCCGAGAACAATCTTACCACGAGATTCATTCGCCTACCCAAACCCGCGCGTGGCCGCGTCGGGGTGGACCTACGTCATGTCCACAATTTGGCGACTCCGCTGGGGATACCTGATGTACCACATGTCATCGGGGTTCCCAGGGTGAGACTCGAAGAGAAATCGTTTGTATATTAGTGTGCGCGCATTAGTTTAATGATTCATGCATAACCCAAATTTGCCCGGGCCGGTTACTTGTGACCGACGTCCCACTATACCACGGTGCATTCCTACATGGGTGCGCTAAAGACATCGATGGTGGAACTCGTCTAGGTTTTGCGGCATGTCCTAAGACCAACTCGGCTTAGGGAGTCCGTCCTCAATACGAGAAAGCCATCGTTGTTGGTATAGACCCTATTTTGACTGACCGAGACTTAGCGTAAAGCATACATGAGCGTCGTCATAATGCTTGTTTGACTACGTGCTACTTGGTTTCCGTGTCATTTTTTTCAAAAACCGTCATTTCAAAAATGCATCTTTCCAAAAATACCAAATTTTGAAAAACCCGAAATACTGTCCGTTTCGGGACCCGTCTTTTCAAAATATCCAATTTAAAAAAAAAAAAAAAAACTCGGAATGCTGCCGAAAATTAGACTTACGATTTGACTCAAAACAAGCCTTTTTTTAGCCGGCATGCTATCCATTTCGATTCGAATTTCCAATCCACCATTCGAATTTCGAATTTTCAAAATTGAATTTCAATTTTCAAATCTTCGTGATGCCATTCGCGATTTTCAAATCCTCGAGATTCCATTCTCGATTTTCAAATCTCCGAGATGTCGTTTTCGATTCTCAAATCTTCGGGATCTCATTTTCAATTTTCAAATTTTCGGAAATTTATTTTCGATATTCAAATTTTCAAAATTTCAAAAATTCAACTTTTCAAAAAACTCGGCCCTGTTGGCATGCTGCCAATTTCCAAAAACGGGACCGTCTCCCAAATTTTCAAAACGCGAAATTACTCGCAACCATTCCAACATTTCAAAATGCCCGGTCCTATTGGCCCACTACCAATTTCAGGACCGTTCTCTCAATTTTCAAAATTCAATCATTTTTCAAAACCTTCCGATTATAGGACCTACCGTAATCCGTGTGTCGGGTCTTTTTATGATTTGTCGAAGGTCGTTAGCGTCGAAACTCCGTCGATCCTACATCACGGGTTTCTTCCCCATCCTAGTCCGCCTTTTTCTAAAGGCACAACCGGCCAACACGAGTCATACACTCGTAAATGGAAGGTTCATAAACACTCGAGTCCTAACTAGAAAGTCACACGCAATTTTCCCTCCGACAGGACGGTCCCCACGACCTTTCCTAAGGGAATTTTGCCCGTCTTTCAATCCGTTAGTCGAGTCATCCCAATTCAAAAATCCTTTAACTTAAGGGTCTACCCTAATCACAGGGTCATCCTTATTCAAGTCAAGTCAAGGGTCTCTAGCGTCAAAACTCCGCCGATCTTACATCGCAAGTTTCTTCCCTTACCCGTCTGCCTTCATCAAGGCCGAGTAAACCTTTTACAAGGCATAGGCCTATAACAAAAGGTTCGTGATCCTTACATCTAAGGGTCACTCGTCCATCACTCGAGTCTTAGCAAAACCTGCAATCTCACTCAGGGGCTACCCTTGAGCAGAGCGGTCAATCACGGTTGCTCTAAGGGTCATGTCTTACACGTGTTGTCTCACGTACCCCACTTTTGAGTCACTTAGATGTCACACCATCTGAGTCCTATCAGAGTCCTCGGTCTCACTTGGGGGCTACCCTTTAGCAGAGCGATCAATCACGGTTGCTCTAAGGGTCATGTCCTACACGTGTTGTCTCACGCGTGCCATTTTCGAGTCACTTAGATGCCACCCCATCTGAGTCCTATAGAGTCTTTTGTGTCGCTCGGGGGCTATCCTCCAACCGACCAGTCAAACACGGTCACCCTAAGGAGTACCTTACGTTCATCATACACCGGCGTCCTTATAATGCCTTCTTCGAGTCGTACCATGCTACGAACACTCTATAGGTGATCAAATGGCCCAAGTCCATAAACCCAGCCCGGCCCTACCCGCTTTTTTGAAGGGCTTGGGCCTCATATTATGGCCCAAAAAAGCCCATGGGCCGGCCCTAAAAAGCCCAAAGTGATTTTGGGCCGGGTATGGGCCACGGAGTTGGCCCAAATTTTGGCCCGGCCCGGCCCATACTTCATAAAAATAAATAACTTATACTCCTACTACTTTTTAAACTTAGTGATAAGATTATAACTCTCTTTAGATATTTTTACAAAGTCATATGTAATTGTTGATTAATATCTCCGTAATATTATCGTAATTACTCAAAGTAATACACAATACGAGTATATACTATATTCATGTATATTTTATTAAACATTTTAAATTTGTTACGTTATTCTTTACGGAGTATATAATATTTAAAGTGACATATGTTTGTCGATATTGTTGTTTATCATTAATTTTTAAAGAAACTATAAAATTTATAAACAAAAACATATAAGTTTTAATTATTAAACGACGATATTAAGATATTTATTTCATACAAGAGCATTAAATTATAGGGCCTAAAAAGCTCATTTTGGCCCAAAAAGCCCGTTCTAGCCCGCTTGGGCCGGGTTTGGGCTTAAAAAATAGACCCACTCATTTGGCCCGGCCCGGCCCAACCCGCTCATGTGGGCCATTTTTATTGCTTAGGTCCGGCCCAAGCCCGCATTGGCCCGGCCCATGATCACCTCTAGTCGAAGGACTGGGCCGGGTCGGCCCTAGATACAGGGCCTATTTTCGAAACCCATACCGGGCCCAAGCGGGCCTTTAAGGGCCCATGGGCTATATCGGGCTTTTTGGCCCATAGACTCGTTACTTTACTGAAATAACGAAATTTCGAAATCGAAACAAGTGGACTAAAATAAAGTTAATTAGGAGCCCTTTTAGTGTTTATTAAAGAGGATCAAAGTACAAAATTTAAATAAAGTGAACTAAGAAGCAATAAAGCGAACAAATAAACCTATTAGTCTTAAAAGAATAAAAAAAAAAAAAACGAATGCATACTACTCCATAGTACATTATTTAGTTACTACTCATTGGGAATTTGAGATTATAAAAAGATATTAAAAAAATATAAAAAGATATCACAGCACTCATATTTCAATTAGAATTTGGGACTTTTGATAGTCAATCTTTCTACTACATATCAAGTTATTGACAAATCGGGCCGGGCCGGGCCATAAAGCGGGCTATACGTTAGGCCCAAGCCCAGCCCATTCTGTACATCGGGCTTCGGGGTTTGTTAGGGCCAAAAATTTAGCCCAAGCCCGGTGAAAATGCGGGCCGGACCGGGTCGGGTTTTAGGGCTTAGGCCGTTTGATCAGCTCTAATCTCATCTCATCTATACTTTTATTAATTACTAGTTGGTTGGCCCGGCAATGCTTGGGCCCTGACTTCTGATTTGCGTTAAAATAGATTTGTTTAGTTGCGTGGTTTTAAAATATACCCTCTTCGAGTCTTCGTCTCAGTCAATAATTTACACTTTCTTTTTTAGGTGTACCATTCAATAGTTTACATTTCCGTTTGATATACTTTATGGCTTACTCTCTACTTTATTTTTAAAAATATTAAAATCAATTCTTCCTCCTCCTTATCTTCATATTCGTGTATAAAGCAATTGTAAACAATCTAGTGGGAATGTGTTTTAAACAAATAATGTCTTGTCCTGGGTAAAAAAGTCTTCTCTAGGGTTTCCCTATGAGAGTTGTCTAGGGTTTCTTCCTAGTTTTTGTCCATTTGTCTTCGTGGTTCTGTCTCCAGACTTCTTGGAGGCTACGATTGATATCGACATGAGTATCGCATCGAGTGAAAGAATTCCCTGGAGGGATAAAGGCAAAGAGAAGGAGAATGGTGGAGGTCTTTTCGAATGGAGGGACGAGGAGGATTCGGATAGTGCCGTTGAGTCTTTTGTTCTCCTAGGGAAACTATGGACGAATAAATCCATCAACCCTAGAGCTGCGATGGACTCGATGATAAAACTATGGACAACGAAAGGTAAGATCCATGCAAATGTTCTTGATAGTAATGAACGCATCTTTATTTTTCGTTTCGATTCGGAGGATGATAAAGCTAAGATTATTGAAGGACAACCTTGGCATTTTGATCGTTTTGTTTGGTGTTTCAATGATCCTTCTCCGGAGGGGAAGCTAACCGACACACCACTTCATCATGTCCCCATTTGGGCTCGTATATATGATCTCCCGATTAGGGGTCGTACCAATAAAGAGAATTTATGTAACATGTGTAGCCAATTGGGGGGTTTTATTGGGGTGGATGAGAATACAGACCTTTTGTTGGTCCGGGCAGTCCGCATTCGCTTCACCCATGATGTTAGGCTGCCATTGCGTCGCACGATCGAAGTCCGTATGGCGGGGGGGGGGGGGGCAGTGATTTTGTTCCCAGTTAAGTATGAGCGTATCCCGCTCTTCTGTTATGGCTGCGGTACGCTAGGGCATGGTGAAAAAGATTGCGTTGATGGACCTTATGAGGAAGGGGAACTTCTCTTCGGAGACGATCTGCGAGCCTCCCCATGGAAACCAACTAAGATCCTGGAGGGAAGGGGTATGAAAGGGAAGAATCTGCAGGCGGAGTTTGAGGCGGAGCAAAGAAAACGAGAGGACGATGCTGTGCTACGTATCATTACAAGTTTACAAGCAATAGCATTGAAAAACAAGGGGAAGGGTCTGAGGGTGGCTGAGGAGGGTGGAGAAGATGGACGTGATTTGATGGTGTTGGAGGAGGGCGGGACGCGTGCGAAGGAGGGCGTGTCTGAAGGAATGGTGATGAGTAAGGAGGGGGGTGAGATGGCAGCTGTTGGGGGTGCGTTGGGTGAGGGGGAAGGGGGGGCCGGAAAACTAGCTCCACATAAGTTTCTCAAGGTGCGGAGACCTATTGTTAGCCAAAAAGAGGGAGATCAATCGCTTATGCTGAAGAAAGTCGAAGTGGGGCACAAACGTAAAGGGGGCGAAGCGGATTGGGAGGGAGGGAGCGGTAATGATGAGCATTGGGGGAAGCGGAATCGTACCGGAGAGGCTTTGTTGGTTTCAAGTGATAAAGTAGCGGAGTCTGGCGGAGACCAGACCCGCGAACAGCAATGAAAATCTTAAGTTGGAACTGTCAGGGGTTGGGCAATCCCCTGACGGTTGGCTCCCTCACCGAGATGTGCTGGAGGGAGTGCCCTGACATCGTCTTCGTTATGGAGACGATGATTAGTGAGAGTGATCTCACTCGTGTGCGAGGTAGATGTGGGTTCAAAGACGGTATTTGTATTAGTAGTCGAGGTAGGTCGGGAGGAATCGGTCTCTGGTGGAAGGATATTAAGGCGGAACTAATTTCTTATGATAAAAATCACGTGGTGGTAGAGGTCAAGGGGGAGGATGGAGCGGCGGTGTGGAGGGCGGCCGGGGTCTATGGCTGGCCGGATCAGGCAAATAAATTTAGGACGTGGAACATGATACGTAACATATGTCGTGCTTCTGGCGTCCCAATTATCTTGTTTGGTGACTTCAATGAAATTGTGAGCCCGGATGAGAAGGAAGGAGGAAGGGTTCGGAGTGAGGTGAGCATGGATGCGTTCCGTAGTACCCTTGATGACTGTGCGTTGATCGACCTTGGTTATTCGGGAAATAAATTCACGTGGCATAGAGGGCGTGACGTGCGAAGTCATATTAGGGAAAGACTTGACAGGATGGTGGCAACGAATAATTGGAGGGACCTGTTCCCACATACTGAAGTTGTTAACAAACCAATTTTTGCGTCTGACCATGCCCCGCTGTTCCTTCGACATGAAGAGGGAGATACGAGTCAATCTCGGGGTAGATCTTTCAGGTTCGAGCCATTGTGGCTCTCGGGCCCCCATTGTGGTGAAATTGTGAGAGAGGTGTGGAATAGGCAGGCCGATGCTGATGTGGTGACGAAAGTGAATGCTTGCTCGGTAAGTCTCAAAAGCTGGGCAAAGAAAAGGTTCGGGGATGTCAACAAAAGGCTACAAGCTAAGATGGTGGAACTGGGATCGTGGCAAAGAAGGCCCGCATCGGCCGACATGTTGGCCAAATGTCGGGATCTTGACCGAGAAGTGGCTGAACTTCGAAGCCAGGTGGAAACATTTTGGCGGACACGGGCCAAAGCACATGAACTGCGAGACGGCGACAGAAACACCGCTTACTTCCATCATAAAGCGAAGCAACGAAGAAAACAAAACATGATAGTGGGCTTGGAGGATGCTAGTGGAGTGTGGCGATCTGAAACGGGACCGGTACAGGAGGTGGTGCGAGAGTACTTTACTGAACTATTTACGACAAGTAATCCTACCGGGATGGAGGTGAGCCTGGAGAGTGTCCAAAATACTATCTCTGAGGAGATGAACTCAGCTCTCGATGAACCGATTGCTGAGGAGGAAGTACGGGCTGCTTTATTCCAGATGCATCCAAATAAGGCGCCCGGGATTGACGGTATGAGCGCTTTATTTTTCCAAAAATATTGGGAGGTGGTGGGACGGGATGTAGTTGACTTCGTTAGAAGGTGGTGGATTGGGCTTGTGGATTTGTCTGAGGTTAATGAAACGGCAGTGGTCTTAATACCAAAATGCTCCTCCCCACGAAAGATGTCGGATTTTAGATCTATTAGTCTATGTAACGTGATTTATAAGGTGATTTCGAAAACACTCGCTAATAGACTTAAACCTTTTCTTGATGCTATTATTTCGGAGAACCAAAGCGCTTTTACCCCGGGCCGTCTCATTACGGATAATGCGCTTATTGCCTTCGAGACGTTTCATGCGATGAAACGGGGTGGGGAAGGAAGAGCGGGGACTGTGGCGCTGAAACTTGATATGAGCAAAGCCTATGACCGGGTTGAATGGAGTTTTCTGGAGGCAACTATGGATCGAATGGGTTTTTCGGTGAGCTGGAGACGGCGGGTGATGGCGTGTGTGACATCGGTCAGACATGTTTTCCGGGTCAATGGGAAGAATGTGGTGGGGGAGAGACCGGGGAGGGGTCTGCGACAGGGGGACCCGATTTCTCCTTATCTATTTCTTTTATGTGCAGATGTACTATCTCACATGATCAGGGAGGCTGCTTGTAACAACCGGATCCATGGGGCGCGGGTTTGTATGGGAGCTCCTCGAGTTTCCCACCTTTTCTTCGCGGATGACTGTATTATTTTTACGAGGGCAATTGAACAGGAATGCTCTACGTTAGCTAATATCATTAGCCAGTTTGAGAGAGCATCGGGGCAGAAAATTAACTACTCCAAGTCGGAGATTGTCTTTAGTAAAAAAGTCACCGTTCAGAGACGAGAGGTTATTAAAAATCTTTTTGAGGTTCGGGAAGTCGATAAAAATGAGAAATATTTGGTCTTGCCGACAATTATCGGAAAATCAAAGAAAGCTATCTTTATGAGCCTGAAGGATCGAATCTGGAAGAAGTTACAAGGGTGGAAGGAGCGGCTCCTATCCAAACCCGGGAAGGAGATAGTTATCAAGGCCGTTGCCCAAGCTATTCCGTCTTACATGATTAGTATATTTGCAATCTCGGACGGGCTGGTCTCTGAGTTACACAGCATTATCGCTAAATTCTGGTGGGGGTCGACGGACGAGAAGAGGAAACTGCATTGGTGGTCGTGGGAGAAGATGAGTCAACCAAAACGGGCCGGAGGGATGGGTTTTCAAGATCTACGAGTATTTAATCATGCCTTACTTGCGAAACAAGCTTGGCGGTTCCTAGTAATGCCAGACTCGCTGGTTAGTAAAGTCTTTCGGGCTAGGTACTTCAAGCACGGGTCTATCATTGATGCTCGTAGGGGTCATGACCCTAGTTATGTGTGGAGAAGCATTTGGAATGCGAAGCCACTTTTATTGGAAAGGTTGCGGTGGAGAATTGGTAATGGACGGTATCGGGGTATGGGACGAGAATTGGCTTGTGTTGAACAATCGAAATTGCCGACCTCGACCGAACCTGGAGGCTGACCCATCTCTGAGAGTTGCGGATCTCATCAACCAAACAAATGCTACGTGGAACTCCAACCTGGTTTTTGATTTGTTCACCGTCGAGGAAGCCCAGGCTATTATGCAAATACCACTGAGCAGACGGCTTCCGGGTGACCAACTCTTTTGGTGGCCGAGTAAGAATGGGGAATATAATGTCAAATCAGGATATTGGCTTGGGAAGCGGGATGTCTGTCCGATAATACAGCTCGAGGAGGGACTGGAGAGTGCTGATATATGGAAAACCATTTGGGTCTTAAGACGATGCCAAAAATCTCTCATCTCCTGTGGCGGGCGTGCACCGATACTCTTGGCACGCGGACGAATCTGTTTTCTCGGCATTGCCTGGCGGATCATGTTTGTAGCATATGTAATATCGAGGCTGAATCGGTCATACATGCCCTGTTTCAGTGCGGTCGGGTTCGTGATATCTGGTGCTCCAGTGAGTTTGCAGGTTTGGTGGGTGCTGCCCCTGTTTCCTCTTTTTGTAGGTGTCTCCTCTGGTTGCTTGCGCGTATTACGGGCGATGCTCGGAACCGTTTCCTTGCCATGATTTGGGGTGTTTGGTATGTTCAAAATTTACGCATCTTTGAGGAACCTGAGCCGCGGATCAGTGTTATTATGAGCGCATTGATTCACTCGGTGGAGGAACACGCTCGGTACAGGGATGAGCTTCGACCCGGGAGACCCCGCGGGTTTGCACCCCTGAGAATGTCGTGGTCTCTTCCGCCGACTGGCTTTGTTAAAATAAATACTGATGTTGCCTTGCTTGCGGGTGGGGATGTGGGTTTGGGGGTGGTGGGTCGTGATGACAGGGGAAGGGTGGTGATGATATGCTGTAAACGGAGGAAGGCGCAATGGGACTCAAAATTTGCTGAATGCATGGCTATGGAGCTGGGCTTGGAGATGGCTGAGAGGTATGGCTTCCCCAGGGTCATTATGGAGAGCGATGCTCAGTTGGTCGTGGATGCGGTGCAGTCGGGGCGTGAGACTAGGGATCATTTTGGCCTTTTGGTGGCGGATATTTTGTCTTATAAGTCGTCTTTTATTCATTGTCGTTGGTCTCATGTCAAGCGAGACTGTAATAGTTTAGCGCATTACGTAGCTCGATTGTGTTCGGGTAGTGAGGAAGAACTTGTGTTTTTTGGCTCGATTCCGGATGCGATTCTTGCATTGGGGAAGATCGATTTAATATAAGTTTTTCCTCGTTTAAAAAAAAAACAATCTAGTGGGACAGATGGAGTATAAAATTGGTACACTTACATTTGTACAAGTCACATATTGAGCTGAAATTGTTTTTTTATATGTCGGCTCACATATCTCAAATAGTGTACAATATACCGGTATGAATATAGAGTACGGAGTAGTATTTATTAATATGTTCATATCTAATACTTCGTATTTGAACTCTTTTACTCATGTGTTTCTTAGGGTACACATTTCTAATTTAGGTCGAAATCAAGAACAAATCTCATAAACCTTCTTAAGTACGGAGTATAACTATATAGCTATATACTCCGTACTCCGTATATAATTAATGACTATGATAATAATATTGAAACCAAATAAGTACTTATAGGTAAAGTACCGTATATATTTTCTAACCCAAACTATGGTAAAAAAAGAAGGAAGAAACTATCCCAGACTTATATTTTAATATTAATCCAACAGATAATTTGTATAACCTGTTTCATATTGTAGTAGTTACAAATCAGAGTTCTTTATATAATACGTAGTACTACAAAAAAAAATTAAAATTTTACTCACTAATACAGTAATAACACAACACAAAATAGTGAAGCTAAAAATAAAGTGAGTGAGAAGGGGCATTTTGGGAAGAGTGAAAATTACTCAAAATCTTACGCAAAACCTCCTCCCTCTTTTTATACTAGTTAAGGGGTCCGGCGATGCTCGGGCCTTGATATTCCGGTATGTTTTAAGATGTGAGGTTTTAAAATGGCGCAAATCGTTACGGTTATATTTTTATCAACCGAATTTCGTATGTATATTCACTAATGCTTCTATGATATAGACGTTTTTTAAGTTTCGTACAAAAAACCAACCATTATTGACATCATAATGTTATTTATTGTCGAAATCCAAAATCAATCTCTCAACAAATTACTTTAAGTATTAATTACATACAAGTATTAATTTGTAGGAGTATCTAGTAGACACGCGTTAAAAACATCGTTAAAATATACTTATATTTTTCAGCATAAAATATGGTAATAAAAACAGGCGAAGAAACTACTAATAGGAATATAATAATAATAATAATAATAATAATAATAATAATAATAATAATAATAATAATAATAATAATAATAATAAAACTAACTACCTTCTATGTGAGAGGTCTCACGATAAACTTATCGTGAGACCATTTTATACAAGAAATTGTGTTGAGACAAATCCAATTTGAAAAGGTTTTTAATATACAAATATGGAGTAAGAAGTAAAAAATTTAATAAAGAGAATGATAATAAGACAATAAATGTACAAAACTAAGTAAAATCAAGCTTAACGCAAACTTGTGAATATCATGAATGAGGAGGGGCATTTTTGGAAACAAAAATTTACCCAAAACTTCTCAACCATTCTCCCCCTTTTTATATATATATATATACTAGTTTTGGGCCCGGCGATGCCCGGGCGGTACCGTCTAATTTTTCTCGGTAGAAAGACCTTTTTAAAAATAAGTATTTTCTTGTGACTATGTGAGAAGTCTCACGATAAATTTACTGTGAGATCGTCTCATACAAGAATTTGTGTATTTATAATGGATCAACCGATGTTAAGAAATCATTATGGATTCGTGGCCAGTATAACTCAATTTGTATTTTACCAGACTCGTACTCATTACAACCCGTATTCTAAGTCGACACGAGGCCCGATAATCCGTTTGACATGTCTAGTTAAGATCCGAAATTATAATAATAATAATAATAATAATAATAATAATAATAATAATAATAATAATAATAATAATAATAATAATAAGTGAGAACATGTGGCAAAATGGAATATTTCCTTTGAAGGGCAAAATGGGAATACAATTTTTACGCTAATTCTTTGGCACATCTTCTCTCTTTTTAATATAGGTAATGATATACTAGTTTTGGGCCCGGCGATGCCTGAGCGGTACCGTCTAATTTTTCTCGGTAGAAAGATTTTTTAAAAATAAGTATTTTCTTGTGACTATGTGAGAGGTCTCACGATAAATTTAGGGTCGTGATTTTTCCTAACGAGCTTTTACTCAATCCTAACAACATTTTACCAATTTGTCCTTGTCTCATTTCCCCCAAATTAATTTTCTTTTAAAAAAAACTAAATTCAACCACCCATCAACACCAACAACCACCACCAAAAATACAAACAAACACCACCCAAACACAATTAATTAAGTTTAATTTGACATAATAAAATAAAGAAAAATAAGATAGTAAAAAACTGAATTAAAAAAATTACATGAAAAGAAAAAATAATTACAATATCTGGATATACGATTGATGCCCTAGAACCCTAAATCCCTAACCCTAATTTAAAAAGTTAATTAAACCCTGCAAAATATAAATCAGTTAATTAAATAATTAATTACAATGACATTACTTCATTGATAATTGAATTAAAATTTACAATCGAATTTGAAAAAGTTCATTGATTAAAGAAATTGGGGAGGTAAAGAGACAAAGAAGAAGAGAGAAAATTACAAGTTAGGTTAAATTATGGAGAGGGTAAAATGGGAAAAGTGACATTATTTTCGTTAGGATGGAGTAAAAACTCGTTAGAAAAAAGTAATTTCGTAAATTACTGTGAGATCGTCTCATACAAGAATTTGTGTATTTATAATGGATCAACCGAGGTTAAGAAATCATTATGGATTCGTGGCATGTATAACTCAATTTGTATTTTACCAGACTCGTACTCATTACAACCCGTATTCTAAGTCGACACGAGGCCCGATAATCCGTTTGACATGTCTAGTTAAGATCCGAAATTATAAAGATAATAATAATAATAATAATAATAATAATAATAATAATAATAATAATAATAATAATAATAATAATAATAATAATAATAATAATAATAAGTGAGAACATGTGGCAAAATGGAATATTTCCTTTGAAGGGCAAAATGGGAATACAATTTTTACGCAAATTCTTTGGCACATCTTCCCTCTTTTTAATATAGGTAATATATAAGTTAATGAAAAAATTTACGCAAAACTCCTTAACCATTCTCCCCTTTTTATATAAGTTAATGATATTTAGCTAAACACTAATAAATTACCTCAAATTATCAACCTAAAACCCTAATTAATTAATTAATTAATTATAATTAATAGGATCGATAAAGTACAATGTCGTCTCACGGTACAAGTTGGACACCGAAGCAAAATAAAGCTTTTGAAACAGCCTTAGCGATATATGATCGCGAGACACCTGAGCGCTGGCATAACATCGCTAAGGCCGTTGGTGGTAATAAGAGTATCGATGAAGTGAAAAGGCATTATCAAATTCTCGTCGAGGATGTCAATAATATTATCAATGGCAATATTTCGTTACCTAAGTATAAGAAGAATGGACCGTCAAAAATTAATGGAACATGAAAATCAGCAGTGTGACAGAGTGATAGAGTGACATGAATGAGGAGGGGCATTTTTGGAAACAAAAATTTACGCAAAACTCCTCAACCATTCTCCCCCTTTTTATATAAGTTATTAATGATAAGGAAGGAAATTTGTACGTAAGTAAGCTAATTAAGATGATCGACATGAAAAAATATATATATATACTCAGTATTTAATCGTACGTATGTTGTTTTACGTTTTGTATTGTATGCAGACTTGGAAAATGGGCTGACTAACGTCAATGGTATCGAGCGCTGGACGTCGTCAGGGCCGGTTCTGGGGATAGTTTGGAGGGGCGATGGCCTAGGGCCCAATGATGAGAGGGACCCAATGTGAAAAAAAATAATAATACTATGTAACATGTAAATATAGTTTAAACGTGTAAACTATCTCATTAATTGAGAAGATTTTTGGTATTTGATGAAAATAGAGTATCAAATTTATACTATTAGACAAAAATACATTAAGTCCAAAGCAAAATATATTGAATTAATAAGATTAGTACAAAAATATATTGTACTCAATATAAAAATATATTGTACTCAATATAAAAATATATATAGTATGTCCATTATTGACTATGTTTTGATAATTTTAAAATTAGGAAATTCGGATTAGTATGTCCATTATTGACTATGTCCATTATTGACTATATAGTATGTCCATTATTGACTATGTTTTGATAATTTGTGTACTAATCTAGTAATTAGTAATTACTTAGTGTGTAATTAATAATATTGATCATAAGACAATTAGTCTTATTAGGTTGATATTTAGTAAAAAAACTAAAAGTTAGACTTAAATGAAAGAATCTTATTATATTTAGTAAGGCTTTGACGGAAAAGAAAGGCGGGCGACAAGAGTTTCATCGTCATATTGCAACAACACCATTAAAAACTCGTTGAAATTTACATTAAGCCGTGTGTATAAAATTAGGTTTCATAATACGTGGTTTTTCTTTCTTGTTATGTAAATAAAATGAATTGGTCGTAATAGTCTTTGGTCTTAGTTCACATTGACAACCTCATCAGCAAAAACAGCGACATCCATGATCGTTGTTCATCAATAAAAACAGCGCCCTCCTCTGATCACTTCTACTATCATCACATTATTCTCTTACTCACTACTCATTTCAAAATTGCATAACTTAGTAAGTTAGCTAGTTTGGAATTCTTAAAACTTGATAGAACGTCAGCTTGATCAAATGTCATTACCGATCATCAACAACAACAACAACAACAACAACAACAACAACAACGGCAACAGCAACGGAAACAACAACAACAACAGCAACACTCCTCCGAATGCTATTACCATAGGTAATGAACCGGACCTATAAGAGATTGTATTGCCTTGAATGTTAATGATACATGATAGCAATATATATACACGTTACCATCTAGGCTATTAGTCAAGATTGTTGGAAATATAGGGTCACTATAGGGGCGATATATAACTAGTAAATACACGTTGTTGTGTCGTGGTATGAAGGCCACTGAATGAGAAACGAAATCGCCCCGACTACGGTACATATCGGAATGGACGTCGTCCCCCAAGGTCACACAACACTCCTAAAAGGTTGTGTACTCAACCATTAGGAGTTGAACTCGATGGTATGCTCAGAATTTATCAAAGAGATTTGGATGATGAAGCATTTGATGTATATTCTCATGTATATCATCATTCTCATAACTCTCACTTTATATAATAAGTGTTATATGAGACCAACCTCAAAAGGTATCCAAAGTCACTTTATGATGGAAAATGAATTATCATTATTCTAAATATAATGACAATCATAACCATGCTAATAAATTAGGTTTAATATGCTACTAATGGGAGATGCTCTTACTATGCAAGAATGATCAACAATTTCACTTTGCATTATTTCTAACAAAGATGCCTTCCAAATATGGAGGATCTTGATTGCTACAATTGAGTAATTGAAGGCTAAATTATACTCCCTCCGATTCATTGGAATCGCAACATTTACTATTCACAAAAAAAATAAGGAAAGTGAATTGGTGGACCACAATAGTGATGTCATGTAAGATTAAGTAATATAATAATATTAGATTGAATATTTTGGAATATAATAATGAAAAGTTAAGGGTAGGTTAGTCATTTCATAAGAAAATATGGCCCAAAATGGAAATGTTGCAAAGCTGATGAATTTACCAAAAACGGAATATGTTGCGAATCTAATGAATCGGAGGGAGTAGCTAATAGATATACAAGAATATTGACAAAGTGTAAACACAATAAAGGAATATATCCATATCCTAATAGGACCGTCAAAGAGTTACATACGGGTGACCCTGTTCTAAATTTTAAAATGCGGCCCATAATAAAAAGAAAAATCGTATTGAAAATGTGTCGCGTATATAATATACTTGTGTATTTATTATGTTTAATTAGATAGCTTTACATATTCCGTCATTAGGTTTTATAAAAGAAACATTTTTTGGTAATTTTTATTTACGTATTTAACCTATTGCATGCACTCGTTTTAGGTACTCACGTTCTCAATAACACTAATAACATGTCTTTATCTTATTACTCATAACTAGTGTAATACCCGTGACACGTCACGGGTTTGTGAACATTTTTTGAAAATAGTAAAAAGTTAGAAATAAAGTGTAATACCCGTATTCACGAAGTTGAAGCATTTTTTTGCATCAAAAAGTCAAACCACAATCCATATGAGGGTGAACTTAACCGAAGTGAGCTGGCTGAGAGAAAATGAACTAACTGAGGCTTAAGTGAACTGAATATAAGCTTGAAAGAACGGGATGCATAATGTAAATGATCAGTTTATCAGTCCTTTTTACCGGTAAAGGTGCTGACAGTTAAGTGACTTGCATATGTGTAGGTTTCCAAGGAATTTTTCCCTGAAGTAGCTGTTGGATATGATGATCCTTGAGTGAATTTGCATATTGGCGATGGTATGTTTTTGGTTTGAAATTAATTGTTAGTGTCCAAATGCTGGACGGGGAAACACAGAACATTATATGATGATTTTACTGTTCAAAATCCTCAGGTGTTGCGTTCTTGAAGGCCGTCCCTGAGGGAACTTACGATGCTGTCATTGTTGATTCGTCTGATCCAATTGGTAACTTTTTTTGTGTTTTTTTAAATTATACAAGAAATATACGAATTCAGTCTGTGTTTCTTCTTCGGTCTCACGTCGGTGTTTCAACAGGCCCTGCTAAAGAGCTTTTTGAAAAGCCCTTCTTCGAGTCAGTAGCAAAGGCTCTTCGACCTGGAGGAGTCGTGTGCACACATGCCGAAAGTATATGGCTTCATATGGACATCATTGAAGATATCGTTACAAACTGTCGCCAAGTTTTCAAGGGTTCTGTCAACTACGCATGGACTACCGTTCCTACTTACCCGAGGCACGCCCTCTTTCCTTCCTCCCTCTCTCCCTCCCTCTTTCGTACAAACACGGCATGAGTACTTGTACGAATTTTTGATGTCGAATTTGATCATGGAAATTTCGTTTGTTTGTTATTTTTCAGTGGCGTGATTGGCTTTATGCTTTGTTCTACTGCGGGTCCAGAAGTCGATTTTAAGCACCCAGTGAACTCCATTGATAGAACCACAGATCATGGAAATGTCAAGCAGCCTTTGAAATTCTACAACTCCGAGGTATATACTATGTAGACCCCGTTCTTTCTGGCTGAAGTAGGCTAAATTGAGTGAGACAATGAATTTAAAGGGTTTTCAACTGTCGTCTCTCTTTTACAGATTCACTCGGCTGCTTTTTTTTTGCCAGCATTCGCGAAAAGAGTTATCGAGCCAAAAACAAATTAGTTTCAACAAACGCCCCTTAAGCTTTACACCAATGAACGGGGGAATGTAGCCGTGTATTGCTTTGATCTGGTTAGGATCTCAATCGAATAACTCAGTTGTTGGAGTTTTTTTTTAAATGGTGATTTTTACGGGTTTTGAGTTGCTAAATTTGGCATTTTACTTTGGAAGTCGAAGAATTGGTATCTATTGAGAATGTCGAATGTTGATTTCCATTAAAACAAAGCCACAAAATGGCAATATTACAAAATGATAGAAGGTCAAGCTGGATACTCTGATAGTTTTCATATAAGAGAAATTAAGTGTGTAATCGAATGAGATAGTCTCATGTTAATGTTAACGTACCTAAGAGATAATTTATCGCATACAATCATATGTGAGACCGTCTTTTAAGAGAACTACGGACTGTGAACAGATTGAAATCGGCATTGGATCAAGCATTCTATGGGCCTAAAAAAGTCAACCCATATGTCTCGATTCTTAATAGAATAGAATGGGCCAAGATACCATGCCTATCACAAATTATGGATACGGAATGATTTTTTTTCCCGGGTCGTGGTTAAAACTTAAAACTATTATCTACATATAGCACTTCAAAATTATACTCCGTAAATTTTAAATTTTTATCTTAACTAGGATCGTATGAGGAAATTTGGCACCGTTTTGAAGGGTCTCGTAAAAATTCTGAAGTGCTCAGCCGTCTTCCCATTCTCTCGAAAAATTATTTTGGTGCTCTGAAGAGCACATCGTCTGTGTAAAATATTTCCCGTCACAAAAATATTGTAACTCGGAAACGTAATTCGGTTGTCAGACTTAGTTATCCAGATTTTGTAATTAACATCTTAATGAAGGGTGATTGGAATGTTTAATCAAAAAATATTTTTTTCTTAATTATATTTCTTTCTCTTACCTTTTCATTCCACCTTCCATATTCTAATAATATAATACCCTTCTTATTTTCTTCCCCAAAAAAAAGGAAAAAAAATAGGCAATTAGAGGGAGTATTATATTAAGCAGAAACTAATACCTATGTCAAATGTCATATTTCATCTTCCAAAGAAATGACCATAATTATAAAATAATAAATAATCAATACTAATGTTTATAACACCTTCAATTCATATTTCACTATGTCATCTTCCAAAGAAATGACCATAATTATAAAATAATAACAATCAATACTATGTTTATAACATCTTCAATTCATATTTCACCAAATAAAAGAACTTAAATTCTTATTATTTCAAATAATTCACGTTTTTTTTTCAAATTTCGAATGACTCACGTTAATATAGATCAATATCTCTCCTCAAAAAAAAAAATTAAAATAAATAAAATAAATATAGATCAATATCTGGATTATATTCAAACCCTATAAAAAATATGACTACACTTACCATTATTTTATCATTCCGTATTAGGGTTTTCAGTTTTCTTCCTTCCTTGTTGTTCCACAGTTCGAGCGCAGGGTACCGACCACTAGGGTTGTACTCGTTTAACTCTACCATAACCGTGATAGCTTCGTCTCCCAAATCATCCCTTAATCCATTATAAACTTATATTTCGAGAACAGACGATATCATTTTTTTCCGGAAGATTACCTAATCAACTTCATGTTCAGTGACGATTTTGAAAGGATGCCAGTCGCAATCTTCAATGTGAGAGCGACACCGTGCCAAAAGCTCCCCGACTTTGGTAGGAACGTGTTCAGACGGTACTTCTCTTTCGCAACCGTCGTGCCAAAATATTAGACAAAAAATGGAATTACACAGAAGCTGTCGACTGAAACTCTCTCGGACGAAACTGTGAGACGAAATCTGACGGTAATCAAATTTCATCCGAAGACACAAAATGTCAAAATATAAATATGTTATCAAATGATAGACTTCATAGGTAGTGTTTCTTTTTATTCGTGTCTTCGGATGTCATTAATATGTCAAGCTATCCTATGTTATGATTTTTGAAATTTAAATTTTTTGGAATTTAAATTTTTTTTTACCTATGAATTGTGTCTCAATTAAATATTTTTGTCACAATTTTTTTTAGTTGTGTCACAATTTCTTAAAAAATTGACATTTTGTGATGAAAAATTGTTGCCCATCATTCCGCCGCGGTGCATCTCCTCCTCCTCCCGCACTCCCCTTTCCGGTTGTAATATTTTGTGATAAAATGAGTAATATTAAATACAATAAGCTGTATTTAATCGTTTGATGCTTTCTTAATATGATACGGAGTAATTATCATTTGTATTAAGTAGTATTTATTTTGTCTTTCAGTTCCTTATTTATGATCATTAGGCTTCATTAACCATTTGTCAATTAACAATTTATTTAACATTAATCATCATCAGAAAAGAAGATTAGAGCTATTAATTACCATAATTACCCGAAAGTCGTACGATTTCAACAAACGATACCAATGTTGTAATTCCAATAGCGTTTTACAAGTTTCATGCAATTTAAATCATTACGAGACCTAAATCTGATACCATCTACAATTTCACGAAATTTTCGACCAAAATAAGATGTAAAACCGATACCATCTCCGTTTCCATGCAAAGAAATAATCGGAAACTTTACGTTTCTTAGTTTTCTTCCGAGACTTTCATTTGTTCAAGATGAACTCGGCTTCTTCCTTCCACGCGTTGATTTTCTTCCTTCCTTGTTGTTCGACAGTTCGAGCACAAGGTACCGACCACTAGGTTGTACTCATTTAACTCTTTCATTACCGTGATATTGATTTCCGAGCTTCGTCTCCCAAATCATCCCTTAATCCATTATAAACTTATATTTCGAGAACAAATGATATCATTTTTTTCCGGAAGATTACCTAATCAACTCCATGTTCAGTGACGATTTTGAAAGGATGTCAGTCGCAGTCCTCAATGTGAGAGCAACATAGTGCCAAAAGTTCGTCCACTTTGGTAGGAACGTGTTCAGATGGGTACTTCTCTTTCGCAACCTTTTCAAACACTTTTTTGTCAAGGTATCTGTAGACACCCGCATTTTGACTGCCACGTGTCTATGGTAGTCTCCGAAAAACACCCGATGATGATTGGACGTCAACGTGACTAGTATACTCGGACTTGGACTCGAAATTCATAATATCCGACATGGACTTTTTAGCGAAGTAAAATCTCACAAAACAGACCTCGAATTCAGGCCCAGCGGATCGTTCCGAGTCAAATAAGACTAATTTGGGCCAAAACCGACACCAAAAATATTTCCCGTCTTTTCCCGACCGGGTCAAAACCCGGTCAAAGGCAAAACCGTCTCAAAAACCAGCTGAGTTCAAGTGAGCGCACAAATTTGAATTCAAAAATCAAGTCAAAACAAGCAAGATTTTCTTGCCTTATTTATCTCAACCACGTTGATCCACTCGATCGAGTGGATTGCCCACTCGGTCGAGTGGAGCGTTCCCAACCGGATCAGACCCGCCCATTTAGGCACTCGATCGAGTGCACTAGGGCCACTCGATCGAGTGCCCCTAGGTCGTGGCAAAATGTCTATAAATACCGACATCCCCCATACATTTTCACAACTTTTTTTGACACCCTTTCTCTTCAGAAATTACACACACATTCACCCTACTTCAACCCGACACAACATACATCACAAACCCTAGAAAAACCTAGGCCAAAACACCATCAAAACCGAGTTTTAGTCCCTCGATAATCCAACGCAATACACACACCATAACTCGCGCGCATTCCTCGATACTCCTAAAGCTTTGTCGCTGTTCACGAGTCCGTTTCCGAGGCCAATACTAGCATGTACGTTGAGGGTGTTCTAAACTCCTTTCTAGTCTCTTTTTGATATCGTTTTATGCACGTTTTTATATTTTTGTATCGTAGTTGTCACAACACTAACACTAACATTTCCATACTTTCATGTTTTCAATTTATTTCGCTTTTATCGTCATCATATTATTAATACCGTGTACGTATAATACTAATATCAAAAGTCGGTTTTGAAATATTGAACTACGATAATCACCTTCGATCCGTCTAATCCCTTTACGAGCAACGACGGAGGTGGAGCCCTTTCGAGGAGCCCCGCCCCAATGTACTCAAGGGCGTGACGAGATCATGATTCGTCGTAGTTGAACATATCCAACTCCATTTCCATAATTAGTTCGAGACCCGTTGACACGAATACCGACATCACGTAACCCGAAAGGGTTAGTCTCGATGTCGTGACGTAGAGGGATACATCTCGTTACTAATTCAAAGTTTCGTAATCTACATAATCGTTTTCATAAAAATCCCGGTGGCGGCATTATAATCGTTCATATACGATTATAGTACCGGAGGCCGAGTCGAATACAAATCGTGCGATATTTGTATTTGACTTGGCCGATCATCGATTTCAAGTCATAAAATCGAGCAAACCATTACTCGTACAGGGGGCACTCGACCGAGTGCCATAGGCCACTCGATCGAGTTGCACCCCAAAAACAGGGCAGTAGCCCCATTAATGATGCACTCAACCGAGTGCCATAAGGCACTCGATCGAGTAACCCCCCAAAATAAGGGCAGTAGCCACGTTAATGGCGCACTCGGTCGAGTCAATCAATGACTCGGTCGAGTGGGTCTGGCAACTCAGAAACCCGAGGGCTTGGACACATATTCCGAGCCCCGTCCTTATCGACTTTAGACCATTGACCGACCCTTCATCATTTTTCAAAACGCTACACATGTCACGACACGTAGAACGACTTTGACCACTTTTACGTGATAAGTCGGGACGAGACTATGGGATGTGAGACTAGGCTAGCAATACGCCACAATCTAATATTTCCGTCCTTTGCTTAATACGTAACATAATACGTATTTAAGCGGGGTAGTCCATCTACATATTTCGCGGTCTAGCTTTCATACGGGTCCGTTTTTATCTTTACGTTATTTTGTCTATGTCGTATTGTGAAATCCGGGTTGTATTTCCGCCCGTGTAGCTTGTACGCTTTTTACTTCCTTTTTCGAGCTTTATTTATTACTTGCTTTTACGCTTTATAAATGAACCTCGCATGCTAACGCAACTCAACCACAACTAGATGCATTAAATGACGTAGTTAACGCAAAATTCGCATGTTTAGACAAAACGTTGTTTGCATATCATTTCGTTATTTTACTAGCGCGCGTATCATGAACACGAACGATGTCTTAGTAGAGGCCGCCATGTGCGGGCGGGGTTGGGTGTCCTTAGTGGGCTTCCCAACACGTACCCTCACCCCTTACTCAGAACCTTTGGTTTCCGGATGTCCGAAACCCTTGGCGAACGAGAGTCATTCTTTACACGATTACCGGTGTAGATGGTATCGGTATCGCAATGCAAAGGGACGAGCCCCATAAACTCTGAAATCGAAGTGGGCTTACTTTGTGTATAGCCCATGACGACATAGAGTGGGCTCGTATGGTTCCGAATAACCACAAAATTCGGTGGCGACTCCATTTTGACTTAAATTTCGAACCCGAGAACAATCTTACCACGAGATTCATTCGCCTACCCAAACCCGCGCTTCGCCGCGTCGGGGTGGACCTACGTCATGTCCACAATTTGGCGACTCCGCTGGGGATACCTGATGTACCACATGTCATCGGGGTTCCTAGGGTGAGACTCGAAGAGAAATCGTTCGTAGATTAGTGTGCGCGCGTTAGTCTAATGATTCATGCATAACCCATTTTTGCCCGGGCCGGTTACTTGTGACCGACGTCCCACTATACCGCGGTGCATTCCTACATGGGTGCGCTAAAAACATCGATGGTGGAACTCGTCTCGGTTTTGCGGCATGTCCTAAGACCAACTCGGCTTAGGGAGTCCGTCCATCACACGAGAAAGCCATCGTTGTTGGTATAGACCCTATTTTGACCGACCGAGACTTAGCGTAAAGCATACATAAGCGTCGTTATAATGCTTGTTTGACTACGTGCTACTTGGTTTCCGTGTCATTTTTTTTAAAAAAAAAAAAACCGTCATTTCAAATTTGCATCTTTCCAAAAATACCCACCTTTCGAAAAACCCGAAATACTGTCCATTTCGGGACCCGTCATTCTAAAACGCCCAATTTTGAAAAAACCCGAAATGCTGCCCATTTTGGGACTCACCTTTTCAAAATATCCCACTTTCAAAACTCGGAATGCCGCCGAAATTTAGGATCAAACGATTTGACTCAAAATATCTTTTTCTGTAGTCGGCATGCTGTCCGTTTTAATTCTCGAATTTCTACCCCCACCACCTTGATTTTCGGAATTTTCCTTTTCAAAATTCTAATCTCGGTTTTCGAAATTCCGTTTTCGGTTTTCAACACTCTCGGAAATTCGTTCATTTTGCATTCAAACCTCAACTTTCAACTTTCCTAAAATAAACCTTCCTTATTATAGGACCTACCGTCTATCCGTGTGTCGGGTCTTTGCATAGTACGTAGAAGGTTTATAGCGTCGAAACTCCGTCGATCTTATATCACGAGTTTCCCCCCTTTCCCAAGTCCGCCTTATCTGTCAAGGCACGACCAACCCGCGTAGGGCATACCCCTACAAAGGAAGGTCCGTCCATACACTCGAGTGAAAAGTCTGGGGAGTAATCTCACGTGGACCTTCCTTCGAACGGGACTAGGCCCACAAAGCCGAAATCCTAAGGAAGTCATACCACCCACGAGTCATCCGTCTAGATGTCTTTCTCGAGTCTTTTTCCACTCAGTCCTTTCTTTTTGGGTCGCTCGGGATGTGCTGTTTCCTTTGATTCCAAGACTGGGTTCGGTTTCTGATTACGTGGTGTTCTTACAGACAGGCCACCATCAACCAGACACACTCGCAGGATGGAAACTGCCTTAGCTGAACTGAAAGCCTCCGTTGATTCCATGATCGAGAAGCAAGCCGACATTGATGCCCAACTGAATGAAATGAGGGCTGGGCAAGTTGCTATCGTCACTCGATTGGCTTCGGTGGAGCACAGGACTCCTACTACCGGGACTACCGGACCTTTAGCTGAACTGGTTAGCTCGGTCCGCCGACTGGAAGAACAAGTGCATTTAACTGGGAATAACAACATTCACCGGGAAAACAGTCGGGAGTATAACCCGCTAAGTGACAGGCTGCCTGCAAACCTGAACCTCACCGGTTTACCTATGTTCGAAGGGACTGAAGACCCGTTACTACATGTACGGGCCTTCAAGGAGTTCATGGCCATCAAAGGGGTGGACTCCACCATGTTCAAGAACCTCTTTGCTGCGTCTCTTGAAAAGCACCCTCGGGCCTGGTACTACAGGCTAGACCCGAAGAAATACCCTACATGGGATGATGTGGCCACCGAGTTCGCTCGGAACTACGCTGACAACACCGAGATCCAAACCACAATGAGATCTCTGGAGGTTATGGCCCAAGAGCCGAAAGAAGGTTTTACCAAATACCTTCAACGATGGAGGGCCGAGAGCGTGAAACTGGTCGATAAGCCCAGTGAAAAGACTTTAGTGGAGGCCTTTGTTAAGAACCTCCTCCCATCCTACCGGGTTCACCTCCGATATGCTGTCATACCCAACTTCACCACCCTCACTGAAATGGGTATGAGAATCGAAGATGACTTAAGACTGGAAGGCCTCACCAAGGCCGCTGCTAAGGGTTACCAAGGGGCTTCTTCCTCCACAACCAAGCCTCAAGCTGCAACCCGCAGTATTTTCGACGCGGTTAATCTACTAGATGCCCCGTCCAAGAGAAACACCCCACCTCGGGTTTTCACTGATATAGGTACGACCTATACTTATGCCTTACAAAGGTTGTCCTCGAAAGGCCTAATCCAACCGATAGGCCCAACTCCTGAAGTTCCGGTCGAGCGACGCTCCAAGAACTACAATGCTCAAGCCTATTGCCAATACCATCGAGGCAATGGGCATGATACCAAGAAGTGCTGGAAGCTGAAGCACTTGATTCAGGACCTGATTGAAAGCGGTAAAATCCCGCTACCCGGAGATAAGCCCAGTAACAAGGAGAATCCTTTCAGCTCCCACGCCATCTTTACCGGGGAGGTGATTGATTGCTCCCACCTTATCTCCCCATTTATCCCGCAAGTGAACGGGATCTGGTTCGACGACGAGGAAGACGTCTACCTCGCCAAGGGGGAAGCTGTCCCCATTACCGCCGAGGAGATTCGAAAGACTAAATCTCGAGTCTTAACTAGTAACCACCTTGGTCGTCCCTTTCAAGCCACTAGCTCTAGGGACACCCCTATCCCGACAACCGTCATTACGGAAGTCGCCTCTGAAGAGCCAACTGCTGAAACGGCTCTTGTGAAACAATTGAAGAAGACCCGAGTTGACCTCACTATATGGCAACTCCTGGTTAGTTCTCAAGAACATCGGGAAGCACTCACAAAGGCTCTCGATCAAATCAAGGTTGACTCTTTGGTTACCCCCGCTGAGATGGTAGCCACGATCTTGCCCCACCTAAAGGGCAAGGCTAAGGAAGAAGGACCGGTAATCACTTTCTCCGAGGCCGACCTACCACCATTCGGGGCCGCCCATAACCTGGCCCTCTACATTACTGTGATCTGCCGAGGAAAATACCTCCCCATGACCCTAGTTGATGACGGGTCCGTTGTGAATGTCCTTCCTCTAAGGACCGCAAAAGCCCTCGGCATTACCAAGGCTGACTATGTTCCGACTGCTCAGACCATCCAAGCCTTCGATGGGAGCCCGAAGTCGGTAGCTGGGGCCGTGAAACTGACCATCATCACTGGCCCGATAGAGAAGGAGCTCGAGTTTCAGGTGATCGATGTCACCTCATCATTCAACTTGCTCCTGGGTAGGCCTTGGATCCACGCGGTCAAGGCGGTGTCCTCCACCCTCCACCGAAAGATCAAGATGCCTCTGCTTAACGATGTCATCACTTTAGAGGCAACGCCAATGACTGTGGCTAGCTGTAACGCCACGGGACGCACGGACCTCTGGGGGTTCGATTTTGTGGGGATGATCGAGGAAGAATACCTCTTTAGGCCTTACTTCACTACGAGTATCGACATGATGCTCCAAAACCTAGGGTACTTTCCGGGGGCTACCTCTCGACCCGATCTTCCAGCTGGGAAGATCATCGAGGTTCTCAAAGACGAAGAATCTCACTTTGGTCTCGGTTATGACATCACCCTCGACAATGTTGTCCAAGCAGGGATCGAAAAGGCCTGCAACATCCTTAAGGGTATCTACTTGAACCCTTATAGCCCACGGTTGGCTGACTACTTCGTCACACCGGTGTTTGGGGCTGTTCAGGTTGGTCTATACCAACCCAATGCTATGCAGCTCGGGACCCACATGGCCCGGGACTGCAACTACATTCCGGATGATGCGTTCGCCCTCATCCAGTCCAATGGAGCTGAAGATGCTAAGCCCGCACTAGGGCTACTATTTGGGGAAGATACCACAGCCCCAACTCCAAAGGAAGACCTGGTCAACCTGATTCTCCGCAGCAACAGGTTTGACCCGACCAAGCTGATCTCGGATGTTGGTTCCGAGACAGGTAACAGAGCCTGGAGGAAGACTGTCAAGTGGACTGACAGTCAGGGAAGGATCTACAAGCTGGTCACCGGAGAGGGAGACATGCCTGAGTCTGAGTCCGAGTCCGAGTCTGAGTCGGAGTCTGAGTCGGAATCTGAGGTCGAGTCTAGGGAAGTCGGTGCTAGAGTCACTCCTGTAACCCCCCTCCCTTTTATCATTCCTGCTGCTGGCATTTCGGGGTCTGTCCCGAGTGCCCTACCTATCCCGCCACTGACAAATGATCAGATGGCTGCTCTCTTTGAGCTGTTCTCCAAATTTTCAATCAATAATAACAACCGTTCTGCTTACGACTTGTCTCTTTCAAATTCTGCTTTTAAAAATGTTTTATGCTATGACATTGAGAAATCAGACGAACAGGTACCCTTACCTCCGCATTTGATCGAGCAACTAGAGCAAAGGGAATCCCGGAACCCGGTAATCGAAGAAACCGAGTCCATAAATGTGGGAACAACCTTAGAACCTCAAACACTTAAGATAGGGTTATCCTTAAATCCCGAGGAGAAACAACAGTTCATAAGCCTCCTCCAAGAGTTCAAAGATGTCTTCGCATGGTCCTACAAGGACATGCCGGGGATAGACCGGGAAATAGCCGAGCACCACATACCAATCAAAGATGGGTGCAAGCCGGTCAAACAAAAACTTCGTCGGATGAGGCCCGAGTGGTCTCTCAAGGTAAAAGAAGAAGTCGACAAACAATTCAAAGCCGGCTTCATACAAGTGTCCGAATATCCGGACTGGGTGGCAAACATCGTGCCGGTTCCTAAAAAGGACGGTAAGGTGCGGGTATGTGTAGATTTTCGGGATCTTAACAAGGCGAGCCCGAAAGATGATTTTCCATTACCACACATCGACATACTGGTGGATAACACGGCCGATCATGCCCTTCTATCATTCATGGACGGGTATGCCGGGTATAATCAAATCAAGATGGCGGAAGAAGACATGAGTAAGACTACCTTCACCACACCTTGGGGTACTTACTGCTATACCGTCATGCCTTTCGGTCTCATTAATGCCGGGGCCACATATCAAAGAACTGCTACCACTTTACTACACGACATGATGCATAAAGAGGTAGAAGTTTACGTAGACGACATGATCGTCAAATCCAAAGAACGGGACGGTCACATCACCCGATTGCGCAGATACAACATGAGGTTAAACCCTCAAAAGTGCAGTTTCGGGGTAACATCAGGCAAATTACTGGGTCATATCGTTAGCCAACGAGGTATCGAAGTCGATCCAGCTAAAATCAAAGCCATTACCGAGATGCAACCTCCTAAAACCAAAAAAGAAATAAGGGGATTCCTCGGGAAAGTCCAGTACATCAGTCGGTTCATTTCCAAATTAACCATGGTGTGTGAACCAATTTTCAAGAAACTGAAAGTGGGAGAACGGGTACTATGGGATGACAAGTGTCAAACCGCTTTCGACAAGATCAAGGAAATTCTGTCTGCACCGCCAGTCTTAATGCCACCTCAACCCGGTTTGCCTCTGTCGTTATACCTAACGACGACCGAGACAGCCATGGGGGCTATGCTGGCTCAAATAGTTGACTCCGAAGAAAGAGCCATTTACTACATCAACAAGAAGTTTTTAGAGTATGAGTGCAAATATACCATGCTCGAAAAGACGTGTTTGGCTCTAGTCTGGGCCACCAAGAAACTCCGACATTATATGCTCAGTTACGAGGTTCATGTGCTATCCAAGATGGACCCGATCAAATACATCTTCGAAAAGCCCGTTCTCAACGGCCGAATCTCTAGATGGACTCTAATGTTGGCAGAGTTCGACTTAAAGTTTGTACCGTTAAAGGCTATTAAAGGTCGAGCAGTAGCTGAATTTCTCGCCGATAGCCCGATAACCGAGGAAGGACACACCGACACTTGGTCCTTCCCAGATGAAGATATTTTCCATACTGATACTGAAACATGGGATTTATACTTCGATGGTGCATCTAATTTTCGAGGGTTCGAAGTAGGGATCCTCCTAATTTCACCAAAAGGGGAACATACTCCCGTCTCCATCAAACTGGACTTTGATGTTACTAATAATGCAGCAGAGTATGAAGCATGCATTCACGGGCTACAAGCCGCCGCCAATCTGGGGATCACAAATCTCCGGGTACATGGTGATTCATCCTTGGTTATTAACCAAGCACTTCAAAAATGGAAAACTCGAAATGCTAATCTCGTGGCCTACCAGGCACGAGTACGGGATCTCGAGAAACAATTCCAAAAGGTAGAATACATATATCTGCCCCGGGAGGAAAATCAGTTCGCAGATGCACTCTCAAAATTGGCATCTTTACTGAATATTCCCGACCACGTGACTAGTATGCCGATTTGCGTCGAACGACGGTCCGAGCCAGCATACATCTGCGACATCGAAGACATTGAGTTAACCGATCCCGACCCGTGGTACCAAGCCGTATTAACGTACCTAACGAACGGAGAATATCCTCCCGGGACGGAAGGTCGAGCCAAGAAAGCCTTACGGAGGCTAGCCACCCAGTTCATCCGCACCGACGACGGACAACTGTATAAAAAGACGGCACAGGGGGCTCTTCTCCTTTGTGTTGACAAGTACAAGGCTGAAAAAGTTATGGCCGAAGTACATGATGGTGAGAACGGCCCACACATGAATGCCCACATGCTGGTCCGGAAAATCATGAGGCTCGGTTATTACTGGAATACCATGGAAGCCGATTGCCGGTCGTATGTCAAACATTGTCATAACTGTCAAATTTTTGGCAATGTGCAACATATGCCGTCTTCACTACTCTATACCATGACGTCACCCTGGCCATTCTCAACGTGGGGTATCGACATAATCGGAAAAATAAATCCCTCGGGTACCGGTGGGCACTGCTTTATTTTGGTAGCTATCGACTATTTCACCAAATGGGTCGAAGCTGAATCATACCGCATCCTCACCGCCAAGCATGTCGCCAAGTTTATCCAAAACAAGATAATATGTCGATATGGGATTCCCGCTGAATTTATCAGTGATCACGGGACTCATTTTCAAGCCGAGACTGCGGCCCTACTGACCAAATATAAAATCCAAAGGCATACTTCCTCGCCTTACCGTCCCCAAACAAATGGAGCAGTAGAGGCGGCTAATAAAACAATTGTCACCATACTCAAAAAGATGGCTGACAATTACCGGGACTGGCCCGACAAAATACCTTTTGCCCTATGGGGATATCGAACGTCAATTCGCACCGCAACCGGGGCAACACCATATTACTTAACCTACGGGATGGAGGCAGTCCAACCAGTCGAGCTGGATGTACCATCCCTCAGAATCCTGCTAGAAAGTCAAGTACCCGAAGCTGACTGGGTTCGAGCACGATATGACTCGTTGGTTTTACTAGACGAACGACGGTCTCGTGCCCTCAATAATATCCAAATCTACCAGAAGAGGATCCAACGGGCCTTCAACAAGAGAGTAAGGCCCAGACACATCAGGGAGGGCGATCTAGTCCTTAAGTCTATTCGGGCTCTACTACCGGTTGACCCAAGGGGAAAATTCAAACCCAATTGGGCTGGGCCATACCTGGTGAAGAAAATCCTATCGGGGGGAGCAGTGATGCTGACGGACCTGGACGGGAACGAGTTTGTCAACCCAACCAACCTGGACCAGCTGAAGCGTTACTACCCTTAGCCATTTCTCAATGTCATTAGCAAATTTTATCAAAATCATTTTTTTTACAAAAAGCAAGTCAATGAGCTAGAATTACTTATTCTACTGTCATATACATCTTGAACCAATAGTCTTGGTGTAATTCGAGATTGCAAATTTCCTATGCCTGAACTACGTTTGGTTTGATTCTGCTAATCGCGGATACGTAGGCAACCCCTCAAAAGGGTACAACCAATGCAATCAAGAAAAGACAGGAGCGGTTTTATAATAAACTTCCTTTATTAATTCAAAAAAAAAAATAATCCCGATGAACTCGGAAATTACAAAATGCAGGAATTCAAAAAATATAAATACAAAAAAATCACACAAAAATAATAATAATATTTAAATAATAATAAAGCTAAAAGATTCGGCCTTCAGGGCATCTTGCCCTTCCCCTTGTCTTTAGCATCCCTAGCCGTCCACTGACGACGACGTGGAGGAGAACGCTCCCTAATCACTACGGGAACTTCTCTAGCTCGGGCTCGATTGTGTAAGCCCGAATCCTCCATCACCTCGATAGGCCCAAGTCGGGCCCTAACGGGCTCGGGGAGCCGGTCGCGCGGGCCTAGTCGGTCCCGGGCCGCCAGCCTTGGCCCAAGTCGTCGCTCTAAGTCGGTCTGCCCCCGAGTACTGCTAGAACCGACTTCTTTAGATCGAGTCTTAGTATGTGACTTATGACCCGATTCTTCCCGGACTTTAGCTCCAGGAGTGTCTTCCCCGGCGAAGAGCTCTCTGTTATCCTTCGCCGACTCGCGCTGCACCAATTCGATGGCTTCATCAAGTCTTAAGGCCTTGCGAGCCTCCTCGGACTCTTCAGAAGTCCACTTCTGGTAAGCCCGTGATACCCAAGCGGATTGGCAAAGGCTAGGTATCGTCCATGTGGGACGAGTGAACCATCGTTGCAACCAAGTGTCGCACATAGCGTCCGTCAATTGGAGCGGGACGCTAATAATGGCTTCCTTCTCAGGGATGCGCTGAGATGAACCGAACTGCCTTAGGAGGCGGTCCGGGTAAATATGAACCGTCCAGTCTAGGGACAAGATCGTCAGATATCGGGCTTGGTCCCTCTTGGCCAATCCAGTTAGCTTCGAAAGAAACCACCAAGCAACGGTCCACCTGATCAAAGGACCCCCGTGGAATGCCAGTTCTTCATCCCAGTAAGCTCGGTTTATCTGGTGACTCGAGCTTATCTTCCGCCTCCTAGAGCTGATCTGACTACTCCGATAACTGGAAATGCTCGGAGGAGTCTCTATGATTGACAGTCGTTCCGACAACCATATCTGAAAGGCATATACAAACTTCATAAGCAACGGAGCAACTCGCTACAGCCCACTCGATCGAGTACAAAATCTGACTCGATCGAGTAAGCTTGTCAAAAACAAGCAGTAGCCGGGATCGAGTGTCACTCGATCGAGTGCAACATCTGACTCGATCGAGTAAGCCTGTAAAAAACAGGCAGTAGCACGACATAAGTGTCACTCGATCGAGTGACAGGTCCACTCGATCGAGTGACTTGCGAAGATCAGAAAATTCGCGTGAAACGCGATACAAAAAAAAAAAAAAAAAAAAAAAAAAAAAAAATTCGAGGTACATACTTGAAGAATACGGGTGCTTCCCGTCAGCCGCCGAGTTGGGTCAAGCCGTCGAGCATCCAGCCCCATAATGATTTCCCCCGTGGCTAGCCAAGCAGGGCTATGACCAGTCTCCATCTGGTCAACCACTCCGATCAGCCTGATTTGACCCATGCATGAGTCAAGATCCATCAGCCCTTCGAATACGTAACAATGCAGCATGCAAAAAGCAAATGCCCTACGCCTATGAGCAGGGGTAGCCCTTACATCTCGAGGGTTCATGAACTTATCGGCTAGGTCGAATAGGGAGACGTTATCCCCCTGCACCATTCGGTTTGTCTCAGCATGAGACAGATCCAAAAATTCCCTCAACCGCCTCCTTGGATCCGGGTAGAACGGAGGGATAACTGGCTGGGCAGTAAAGCTCCAACCACCAATAGCAGTAATCTCCTCGGGCAAAGGGCATATCTCTCCCCGCGGAAACATAAATACGTGATGAGTGGTATCCCAGAGCGACAGACAGGCATCCAGAAAGTGCGAATCCACTATTAAACGTTGAAAAGGGAACAAATTGACTATCCCCATTTGAGTCAACCTGACCTTATCCTCGTCCCGGAAGTACTGGGACCAGGCGAGCAGCATGGCGGTCAAATGGTTGATGCCCATGACAAAAATTTCTAAAAGTTTTCTTGAAAGTCTACAAGATTTTGAGAAGGGAGAAGGAGAATCTGAGTTGTGATGCAGAAACTGAAGCAGGGATCTCCTATATTTATAATGGAGAAACCTAACAGAAACCTAACTGCTACTGCCTCCTCATCCAACTGGGCCCTATGCGCGCGCAGGCCTGATTCCAAACTTGAACCCAGAATAGGAATCAAGCTGTCCCAAGCTTTCCTAAGTTTTTCTAAAAATTTCTTTGCGTCAAAACTTTTGTCTTTCCAAAATTTTCGATCTTTTTTCTCCCCAGCGAGAGTCAACATTTTACCTACATGTTACATGCGAGTTTGTTATGTGTCAGCATACAGGTACACTCCAGACTTCAGAGGCAAGTCCCCGCGGAACTATCCAAAATTCCCCAACGGAGTTAGCTTTTTCCCAGTATGCTACATCAAAGATATGATGTGTCGGCATACGGGTACACCAACTCCCCGGAAGAAGCAACCTTCACTCCCCACGGAGCATTTTTTCAGCTCAAGTACGGTTCAAGGCTTCGAAAGCAAGCTCGTACAAGCTCACATATTTCCCCAGCAGAACGCCCGAGGCGGCATTCTCCACATGCAAGCACGCCCCAGGACATGTGTCTGGCACAGGTATGATTTCTATCTTATGGCTGGCGAGCCTTTTCACGCGAGTCTACTGGACTATAAACGACCCGACCGGAAGTCTACCAGGTCTTAGCGGGCTTGGTAGCTACTCTGACTTTCGCCTTGTCCAAGCCTCAGTCAGAGTGGGGGCTCTGTAGACACCCCCATTTTGACTGCCACGTGTCTATGGTAGTCTCCGAAAAACACCCGATGATGATTGAACGTCAACGTGACTAGTATACTCGGACTTGGACTCGAAATTCATAATATCCGACATGGACTTTTTAGCGAAGTAAAATCTCACAAAACAGACCTCGAATTCAGGCCCAGCGGATCGTTCCGAGTCAAATAAGACTAATTTGGGCCAAAACCGACACCAAAAATATTTCCCGTCTTTTCCCGACCGGGTCAAAACCCGGTCAAAGGCAAAACCGTCTCAAAAACCAGCTGAGTTCAAGTGAGCGCACAAATTTGAATTCAAAAATCAAGTCAAAACAAGCAAGATTTTCTTGCCTTATTTATCTCAACCACGTTGATCCACTCGATCGAGTGGATTGCCCACTCGGTCGAGTGGAGCGTTCCCAACCGGATCAGACCCGCCCATTTAGGCACTCGATCGAGTGCACTAGGGCCACTCGATCGAGTGCCCCTAGGTCGTGGCAAAATGTCTATAAATACCGACATCCCCCATACATTTTCACAACTTTTTTTGACACCCTTTCTCTTCAGAAATTACACACACATTCACCCTACTTCAACCCGACACAACATACATCACAAACCCTAGAAAAACCTAGGCCAAAACACCATCAAAACCGAGTTTTAGTCCCTCGATAATCCAACGCAATACACACACCATAACTCGCGCGCATTCCTCGATACTCCTAAAGCTTTGTCGCTGTTCACGAGTCCGTTTCCGAGGCCAATACTAGCATGTACGTTGAGGGTGTTCTAAACTCCTTTCTAGTCTCTTTTTGATATCGTTTTATGCACGTTTTTATATTTTTGTATCGTAGTTGTCACAACACTAACACTAACATTTCCATACTTTCATGTTTTCAATTTATTTCGCTTTTATCGTCATCATATTATTAATACCGTGTACGTATAATACTAATATCAAAAGTCGGTTTTGAAATATTGAACTACGATAATCACCTTCGATCCGTCTAATCCCTTTACGAGCAACGACGGAGGTGGAGCCCTTTCGAGGAGCCCCGCCCCAATGTACTCAAGGGCGTGACGAGATCATGATTCGTCGTAGTTGAACATATCCAACTCCATTTCCATAATTAGTTCGAGACCCGTTGACACGAATACCGACATCACGTAACCCGAAAGGGTTAGTCTCGATGTCGTGACGTAGAGGGATACATCTCGTTACTAATTCAAAGTTTCGTAATCTACATAATCGTTTTCATAAAAATCCCGGTGGCGGCATTATAATCGTTCATATACGATTATAGTACCGGAGGCCGAGTCGAATACAAATCGTGCGATATTTGTATTTGACTTGGCCGATCATCGATTTCAAGTCATAAAATCGAGCAAACCATTACTCGTACAGGGGGCACTCGACCGAGTGCCATAGGCCACTCGATCGAGTTGCACCCCAAAAACAGGGCAGTAGCCCCATTAATGATGCACTCGACCGAGTGCCATAAGGCACTCGATCGAGTAACCCCCCAAAATAAGGGCAGTAGCCACGTTAATGGCGCACTCGGTCGAGTCAATCAATGACTCGGTCGAGTGGGTCTGGCAACTCAGAAACCCGAGGGCTTGGACACATATTCCGAGCCCCGTCCTTATCGACTTTAGACCATTGACCGACCCTTCATCATTTTTCAAAACGCTACACATGTCACGACACGTAGAACGACTTTGACCACTTTTACGTGATAAGTCGGGACGAGACTACGGGATGTGAGACTAGGCTAGCAATACGCCACAATCTAATATTTCCGTCCTTTGCTTAATACGTAACATAATACGTATTTAAGCGGGGTAGTCCATCTACATATTTCGCGGTCTAGCTTTCATACGGGTCCGTTTTTATCTTTACGTTATTTTGTCTATGTCGTATTGTGAAATCCGGGTTGTATTTCCGCCCGTGTAGCTTGTACGCTTTTTACTTCCTTTTTCGAGCTTTATTTATTACTTGCTTTTACGCTTTATAAATGAACCTCGCATGCTAACGCAACTCGACCACAACTAGATGCATTAAATGACGTAGTTAACGCAAAATTCGCATGTTTAGACAAAACGTTGTTTGCATATCATTTTGTTATTTTACTAGCGCGCGTATCATGAACACGAACGATGTCTTAGTAGAGGCCGCCATGTGCGGGCGGGGTTGGGTGTCCTTAGTGGGCTTCCCAACACGTACCCTCACCCCATACTCAGAACCTTTGGTTTCCGGATGTCCGAAACCCTTGGCGAACGAGAGTCATTCTTTACACGATTACCGGTGTAGATGGTATCGGTATCGCAATGCAAAGGGACGAGCCCCATAAACTCTGAAATCGAAGTGGGCTTACTTTGTGTATAGCCCATGATGACATAGAGTGGGCTCGTATGGTTCCGAATAACCACAAAATTCGGTGGCGACTCCATTTTGACTTAAATTTCGAACCCGAGAACAATCTTACCACGAGATTCATTCGCCTACCCAAACCCGCGCTTCGCCGCGTCGGGGTGGACCTACGTCATGTCCACAGTATCTCATCTATTTCATACCGATTGTAGGCACCCTACCTCCTTTCGCATCGCTTAGTCCGTGCAACCAAGTTCAACCGGGTCAACCAGGTCGAGTAAATAAATAACGATGACAATTAATTAATAGGAGTATTAGAGCAAGTCCAATAACTGTGGACATGACGTAGGTCCACAATTTGGCGACTCCGCTGAGTAGTAAAAAATTTGATATTTTGAAAATTTTGGAAAAAAAATGTTTGGAGAAGGAATGCTCGAGATGACTCGATTCCTCTATTGGGTTTGAAAAGAAACGTTGAAGTATGAATTGGGCCTTAGCATGCGTGAGCCTCCATCATTCACTTCTCCTACCTCTTTCGTCTTTCCCATTTCCTTACTTTGCGTCTTTTTATGATCGTCCTCATCAATTAAGATTCATTTTTCTAAATGAAGTGTTTTGTCATTTATTTTAGCAATTACGTCATCATTACCCCTCTTCCCACACCCTCCTCTCTCCTTATCCGTCATAAATTTATGGGTGAACCTCGTAAATGGGTTAGTCAGGTCAGGTTCGAGATGGGTCGAACTACTTTCGGGTCGTAAAATCGGGTTGACCTTGGGTCAGAGCGGGTTATTTCGGGTTTCAGTCATTTTTTAGTTATACTGGGTTGGCTCGATAAATGGGTCAAATGGGTCATACTGGATTCATTCGGATAACGGGTCATAAATTTATGGGTAAACCTCGTAAAGGAGTCGGTCATAGGTTCAGGATGGGTCGAACTACTTTCGGGTCATAAATCGGGTTGACCTTGGGTCAGAGCGGGTTATTTCGGGTTTGGGTCATTTTGAGTCAGACAAGGTTGGCTCGACAAATGGGTCAATCGGGTCATACTGGATTCATTCGGATTACGGGTCATAAATTTATGGGTAAATAAGAAAAGATAACACATTACTTTTGTAGTGTTTTGTCTTTTTCTATACAGATCGTATTTGACCTGTTATAAAAAAATGACGGATAATTCTGTAACAAGGGAGACTTGCTGTAAGATACACATTTTATGGTCATCAAACTTAACCGATATAGAAAATATAGGGGTTCACTGGCCCTAGACCCTCTTTCATTTGAGTTCTGAAGTGCTTAAAATTTCACCATTTTAGTTATGTGTAGTTGAGCATTACCCTTTGTTTTAAGGGTAGGTCTTCCTTGTGAGTTGTGGGCCTTGTGGCCGTCTTATTGGCAATCTTATTGGCCGTCTTGTTTGGTGCGATAAAGGCATGAAAGGTGACCATATTGTGATAAAAATGACCCGACACGACGCCCGAACTTAAAACACGAGTTTAACCCGTATCCTAAATTGATACCTTTATAACCCAAACTTTTATCGTATGCATAAAAAAGTAGTTTTTTTTTTCAAAAGCTACAAACCAGAAATGATCTAGTATTTCAAAGTTTACCAGACCCAACTGACTCGTTTGCCAGGTTTAAAATACGAGTAGGGATCATCTCCATTACATTACATCTACTCCGTATCACTTCACAATCTTTTTTTGTTTAATTTTGGTGATAAAATCGGATCATTAGATCGTTCCCAAAAGAGATCTCGACTATCATTGTAATTAGCTAATGAGAGTGCATGAAAATAGTGCAAGTAGTGTAAAGTTGAAAAATGATGAATAAAGAAAGCAGTATTATTGGGTAGAACCGTTATACCATACGATAATAGTAAAATTTTACAATTTATGATAAAAAGTGACCATTTTAAGATAGTTAGTTATCACTTTCAGATAGAGGTGATCAAATGGCCCAAGCCCATAAGCCCGGCACGCTTTTTTGAAGGGCTTGGGCCTTATATTATGGCCCAAAAAAACCCATGGGCCGGCCCTAAAAAGCCCGAAGTGATTTCGGGCCGGGTTTGGGCCACGGAGTTGTCCCAAATTTTGGCCCGGCCCGGCCCATACTTAATAAAAATAAATAACTTATATTACTACTTTTTAAACTTAGTGATAAGATTATAACTCTCTTTAGAAATATCTCCGTAATATTATCGTAATTACTCAAAGTAATACACAAGACGAGTTTATACTATATTCATGTATATATTTTATTTTAAACATTTTAAATTTGTTACGTTATTCTTCACGAAGTATATAATATTTAAAGTGATATATGTTTGTCGATATTGTTGTTTATCATTAATTATTAAAGAAACTATAAAATTTATAAACAAAAACACATAAGTTTAAATTATTAAACGACGATATTAAGATATTTATTTCATACGAGAGCATTAAATTATAGGGCCCAAAAAGTCCATTTTGGCCCGAAAAGCCCGTTCTAGCCCGCTAGGGCCGGATTTGGGCTTAAAAAATAGGCCCAATCATTTGGCCCGGCCCGGCCCAACCCGCTCATGTGGACCATTTTTATTGCTTAGGCCCGGCCCAAGCCCGCATTGGCCCGGCCCATGATCACCTCTAGAACACTCGAGTCTCCTAAAGGTTTAGGTCGCCACAGTGGGTCCGAACACGTGACGCGGCCAAACACGGTCGCCCCATTTTCGGACTCATCCTCGTGGCTCAGATCTCATGGTCGAGTTCGAGCCAGGGTCGTTACCTCGTCTAGGTCAATGTTCGAGTATCCCGGTCCAAGAGTCTTTGTCATCCCGTCACCCCGGGCCGTGTCTAGTTTGACTCCCTCTCTTGCATTCGCGCAAAGTCGAGTTTAGGCGAGTCGTGGCACCTGTCGTTTTCTCCAATCAAAGACTTTACCAAAAAAAAGAAACAACCAACCGAGCGTCCGTAAGTCCGGATTTGATTCGAGTCTAAGTCTTAGTCCGAGTCTAGGATACCCTACATCCTCATTTCCAAATCAGAGTCAGAGTCTTTTGCATTCTGTCCTCTTTTCAAAATTCAACAAAAAAATCAGCTTTCAATATTCTATCTCTACTATACACTTTCCTTATGTGTTTCCGAGAACATGATGAACACCATCATCATACACTGTGAGCACACGCACGTGACTATTATAGGCACATCTATAATGACTGTAAGAACTGAGACCCGTGTTTTTCTTCACATGTTCCGTGTCTGGTATAGAAAGCCACATAACTACCCTTAACAGGAGCGGTATCGAATCCTATGACAAATCTAGGTAGTCTCCTAGTTTGGGTTCAAGACGGGAGGCAAGCCCATTTCCCACAATAAACACCCCTCCAATAAAACTGATCAATCCCTATCTTAGGCGTTAGTCTGACTTGATGCCAAAAATACCCAACTCGGGACGATACTCTCACTAAGCCTGCTCGGAATTATGATGACAATACCGAGATCCAAACCACCATGCTTACCATAGAGTACTCCACCGCGAGTTGCACTCACACAAACACCAACTAGGCTCACACCTTACAAAGGTTTAGCTCCACAAGCCAAATCCAACCGATGGGCCCACCCCCATATCCACCCACAACACCATAGGAGGGCAGCCGTAAAAAAAAAAAAAAAAAAAAAAAAAAAAAAAAAAAAAAAAAAAAACTGGACAAAAAAAAAATCACAAGTCCGAGAAAAAAGCAAAAGGCCCAAAACAAAAGAGCTGGCCATCAAAAAAAGAACTCTCAGCATCCCCCGACCAGATACGGTCAATCCCACGACCGGGGCTAAGAGGTCAACCAAAAAAAAAAACAAAAAACAAAAAATTCAAATACCCATGACCGTGGTCAATGGTCAACACAAGTGAAAGCTCCTTGACCGGGGTACGGTCAATTCAAAATTATCGATGCCCATACCATCAAATAGGGGAGAGACAATCAAGCTGGTTAGCTAACACCACATTTAGTCTCCCCATATTACAACTCTCAAGACCTTCCCGAGACCTAGGCTAAGAGACAGCCCAAAATTTTGAGGATTCAAGCTCCATAGGATACACCCTAACCATTAGGGCCAGACATGGAAATCAGATCCCACATTATCAAACTTATCCTGATCGAAGTTCGAGTCATTTTTACTCGACTTCCCCCTTTCCTACCACATTGCAATACCTTACCCTCGAAGCCTTAGCTCCACATAATCGAGCTCCAGATTTCGAATCATCAAAGTCATTTACGACCTAGCCCCACATTTCCAAAAACATCCAAACCAGTTACCAACCCCAAACACGGGAACTCAACCTGCGGTCGGCATAGAACATGCCCAAATAGTTCACACCACCTCTAGGGGCTACCCCGGAGAACGCTCACAGTCACAGGATCAACATCCTAACTGTTCTAGCCCTTTGATCAAGACATCATTGGGAATGCACCTAGCCTACACCATCACTATGGCTAGTTACACACAAAGCCCTAATAAACTAGGCACCATAATAATATCTTCCAATCCACTGAACTACGGCCTGGTTTGATTTCACTACATGTGAATACGTAGGCAGCCTTTCAACAAGGGCACAACCACCCACATTGACACAAATTCAAAAAACACCATCATTCCGGTCACGACACTGTCATGTTCTCAACAGCTAGCTTTGTCGTCCTGGGGGCTCCTATTAGACAGAAGTTCTCCATCCACTCACAAAATCCAATGACTTTAAAAAAAACTAGCCTCCTTTCTTTAGTGTGTCCTAGCACTCGGCTCAGTCAAAGACAAGAATCCGTCAGGGACTCGAAGTGACACCCACTTTGGGAATGTACCCCAAAACCAAAAATTCAAAAGATCACTAGTCTACAGCACTGCTACTGCTAAGTCCTGCAAAAACAGTCTCATTACAGACTACTGCAGTTCCCCTATACCGGATCATTCCCGTTTTGATGTTCGACTGTGTTGCCACTCGCCTAGGCTACGGATTAGCGCAGCTTAAGAGTCTTGTCATCTTAGGCGGCCCACCCACCTACCGAGTCACAGTCCAACCCCTTCAAAATTCTAAGTCGTGTCTGTCAACTCGTCCGGTCACGTCCAGAGTCGAGTCTGTCGATATGTCTCTCTCTTCAAATTCTCATTTTAAAATTTGCTAAACTTAGCCATTTGATAAAATCCTTTTCGACAAGGTCAAATTTCGGTCTATTTATACTGCAAATTTCTTTTCTACCCCTTTCAATTTTGAAAACCTACCTCCTAGCACATGAGTTGCTTTCAGGACTTCGATTTCAAAATAAAGCAAAAATCATTTTCCCCAGCGCAAGCCAGTCTATTGATGCTAACTGCATTTCCTGTATGCTATCTTGCTATATACTATGCCTGCTATTTCTGCCTATGTATCTAACATTTCAGGTACCAGCTAGTGCTTTCCAACGAAACATCAAAGGCGGTGTTTCTCCTGAAATGCTACATGCAAGTTGTCATGTGTCAGCATACGGGTACACTCAAGACTTCAGAAGCAAGTCCCCGCGCAGCTACTTTACTCCCCAGCACGAGTCAGTGTTTTGCCTATGTGTTACATACAAGTTGTTATGTGTCAGTATACAGGTACACTCCAGACTTCAAAAGCAAGTCCCCGCGAAACTATTTAAATTCCCCAACGGTGTCAACTTTTCCCCGGTATGCTACATCCAAGACGTGATGTGTCGGCATACGGGTACACCTACGCCCCGAAAGGCAAGTTTTACTCCGCACGGAGCATCATCATCAGCTCAGGTACGACTCAAGGCTTCAAAAGCAAACCCGTACAGCTCACATATTTCCCCAGCGGAACGCCCGAGGCGGCATTTTCCCCGAAATGGTACGGGATGGGCCCACATATAGGCACGCCCAGGACTTATGCTACAAGTCTGACTCCCCGCGGAGCTGTCATCATCAGGACAGGTATGACCCTCTGCTTATGGCTGGCGAGCCCTTCACGCAAGTCTACTGGACTATAAACGACCCGACCGGAAGGCTGCCAGGTCGTAATCCTCGATTGGCCTGGTAGCTACTCTGACTTTCGCCTTGTCCAAGCCTCAGTCAGAGTGGGGGCTCTGTAGACACCCGCATTTTGCCTGCTAGTGTCTATAGCAGTTCCCAACAAAACACCCGATGATGATCGGACGTCAACGTGACTTAATACGCTCGAATACGGACTCGAAATCAATAGTATCCGACGTGGGCATTTAGCGGAGTGCAAATCTCTCAAAACCAATCTCAAATACAGGCCCAGTGGATCGTCCCGAGCAAAATAAGACTAATTTGGGTCAGAACCGACACCAAAAATAAATCCCGTCTTTTGGCGACCGGGTCAAAACCCGATCAAAGACGAAACCGTCTCACAAATCAGCCAAATACATTCTCAAAATTTGCGCCAAATTCAAAATCAGCCAAATCAATTCAAAATCAATCCAAAATCAATCAAGAGCAATCAAGGCCAATCATTCCCGATTTAGCATGTCGTAATTGATCCACTCGGTCGAGTGGATTGACCCACTCGATCGAGTGGAGCGTCAAAAGAGTTGTCCAGGTTCATTCGCGAGGGCACTCGACCGAGTGCACTAGGGCCACTCGGTCGAGTGACCCTATGTCGAGGTCTCCCTATAAATATCCCCTTAACCCCACTCATTTCACAACTCTTACAACTCTCACAAGCTTTTGGCAACCTACATTTCTACCCCAATCCATCTTCATCACTTCAATACTACAAACCCTAAGCAACCTTAGGTTAAAAACCGAGTTAGCATCCCTCGTAAAACCGATACACATACACACACATACAATCAAAACTCGAGATCAAAACTCGCCAAAGACCCGAGAGCATCCTCTCCCTAATCAAACACACCCTAACTCACCCTACATATCTCGACACTCCCGCGCACACGCCGCTACTACGAGTTCGTTTCCGAGGCCATTAAGCATGTAGGTTGAGGATGTAATTCAAATCACGACATCTCTTTCTCCCTTCTTCTTTTTCGTTTCTTTTATATATATTTGTATTATTATTATTATTATTATTATTATTATTATTATTATTATTATTATTACTAACCGCTAACACTAACCTTTAATTTTGTGCATACTAACTTTTTATTTTTGTATACTAACATTTTATTTATGTATTCTAACATCTAACATTATTATACCGTGTATATATACATACTAATATCAAAATCTCGGTTTCGAATACGTTTGACTATGACGATCGCCTAAGTCCATCTAATTCCTTTACGAGTAACGACGGAGGTGGCGCCTTTTCGAGGAGCGCCGCCCGAATGTACTCAAGGACATGATGTGATCGTGATCGGTCCTAGTTGAACGTATTTGATCCCATTTCGATGATTAGCACGGAATCCGTTGACACGAAAACCGACATCACATAATCCGAAAGGATTAGTTTCGATGTCGTGAGGTAGAGGGATGCAATTTTGTCACTAATCAAACTTTTCAATCACATAATAGCATATTTCATAAAATCCCGATAACGGTCTCATAATCGTATAATACACGTTTATGACATCGAGAACCGAGTTGAATTTAAATAATGCAATATTTTTATTTAACTCGGTCAATTATCGAATTCAAACAAATAAAAATGAAACGAGCCATGCCTCGTACAGGGGGCACTCGATCGAGTGCCATGGGCCACTCGTTCGAGTAGCACCCAAAAATCTGGACAGTAGCTACTTTAAAGACACACTCGACCGAGTCAGACCATGACTCGATCGAGTGGGTCCTGTAGCCCAGAAATTCGAGAGCTTCAATGCAACATTTGAGTCTCGTCATTTTTTTACGACTTTTAGTCGACACGTTCATAATCAATCACGTAATTCTAATTTTCAAAACTCATGCATATCACGACACCTAAAACGATTTTGATCGACGGTCTCGCACTATTAATTTTATGTCGACGACTCTTTAGTCGTATCCGACACATAATTAATTTAGGCTCCATTTCTCGAGGTGATAAGTCGGGACAAGGCATCGAGGTTCGAGATCGGGTTAGCACCACACCTAGGTCTCGAACCTCCATCCTTTGATTAGTATGCAATATAATGCGTAATTAATTAAGGTTCGTCCGTCTATCTAATTCACGATCTAGTGTGCATTTATTATATACGGGTCTTTGTCGGATCGTGTATTTATTTATCACTCTTCTTATTTTATTCAATTATTCTATTTTATTGCTCGTTGTATTGTGAATTCCGGGTTGTATTCCGCCCGTGTAATTTGTAATTTATTTACGAGTTTTCTATTTTCGATGTTTGCCATTTATTTATTTAAATGAACATCACATGCTAAATCACTTTGACGTGAATCAAGATGCATTAAATGACGTAGCAAATCAATAATTCACATGCTTAGCCCGAAAACGCTGTTTGCATATCATTTAGTCGTTTTACTAGCGCGCGTACACGAACACGAACGATGTCTTAGTAGAGGCTGCCATGTGCGGGCGGGGTTGGGTGTCCTTAGTGGGCTTCCCAACACGTACCCTCGCCCCTTACTCAGAACCTTTGGTTTCCGGATGCCCGAAACCCTTGGCGCACGAGAGTCATTTTATATACGAAAGCCGGTGTAAACGGTATCGATATAACAATGCAAAGGGACGAGCCCCATAAACTCTGAAATCGAAGTGGGCTTACTTTGTGTATAGCCCATGACGACATAGAGTGGGCTCGAATGGTTCCGAATAACCACAAAATTCGGTGGCGACTCCATTTTGACTTAAATTTCGAACCCGAGAACAATCTTACCACGAGATTCATTCGCCTACCCAAACCCGCGCGTGGCCGCGTCGGGGTGGACCTACGTCATGTCCACACTCATGATCTTCAGAAAGATGGTTTTATTACCATTCAACAAATCTCTTCTTGTGACAATCTTGCGGATGTTTTTACAAAGGCACTACCAAGCAAGATTTTTGAGAAGTTAATCACCAGACTCGGTTTGCGTCGTCTCAAGGACATCAAGCAATGTTTTAATCAGGGGAAGTAAATACGCGTTGCACTCTTTTTCCCTCGCCATGGTTTTGTCCCACTAGGTTTTCCAGGCAAGGTTTTTAACGAGGCAACATTTATTGTGTATCATGGAGATTATTGTACTCTTTTTCCTCATTAGATTTTGTCCCACTGGGTTTTTATCTAATAAGGTTTTAACGAGGCAATCTCTCCAGTATTGGACATCCAAGGGGGAGTGTTATGTATCATTATATGGATGTTCATGTATAGTGTTTATGCCCATGTAGATTACTAACCCTAAACCCTATTCCCCTTGTATCCTATATATATGTACTCCCCATTAAGAAATAAACTACCTCTTAATTCTCTCTTCCCTCTCTTCTTAATTCTCTTTCACAACACAATTTAATTTGTTTGGTTTTAATATTGAAAAGAATGATATTACCCTTGATTTTCTTTGTGGTTGTTTGGTTATCAAACTATGAATGAAATTGTTTTTACTTTTTTTTTTAACATGTTTTCTTTATCAAATCATTATTTTTCACTTGTATTATCAAATTTATTTTTTTCTAATTTTTTTTTCAAAACAACACAATCTTATCAAATTTATTTTCAATGACACTATAATAATTAACCAAAAAAATCATTTGTTATTAATGTTGATATCAACTTTAAAAACCACAAAATATTCTAAACAAAAATCATTGTCCTATAAAGCAAATATAAAGAGTTCAAATGAAAACAAAATGCAAGGTCTACTCTTTCGTACATCACTCAAACACCGCCTACATTCTTATCAAGAAGACTCTTAACAAATACGCATTTCAAAGCATCAAGACACTTGAAGAATATCATCAGTTTGTTTGGTTGTGCAGTCAAGATTTGAGCTACTTCCAAAGCTTGTTATGGAGTTACACCATCTAAAGCAATTAGTTTAGAAAGCACTTTTTCACCATTTTGTTGTATTTGTTTCTCATGTCTAGTTATTTGTTGCTCACGTTCATCAGCACGGGACATTGCATTAGTCATGGTAGCAAGATGAACATTCATATCTTTATAAAAGCTTGTAAGCTAGCTAATTCGGAATTACTAGTACCCTCAGATTCTTTCTTACCTCTCTTACGCTTCGAGCCGCTTTCTCGCTTCACTTTTTTCAATGAAGGAGTAGACTCCGCTGTCTGGTTTCCATTGCCATTAGCATTAGTAACTTCATCATCACTTGAATCAAGCATAACTTGATTGGCGGTGGATTTCTCCATATTGTCAACAGCTTCAACAAAACCCTCGGCCGGTTTCCCGGTGGCATAATCCTTGCCGGAAATCTCCAACAAGGCATTCAAGTAAGGAAAAACATGACCATACAAATTTCTGCAGTTTGGATGAGTCTACAAAATGAACATATGAAATAAAAATTAATGAAGAAATAAATTGATTTAAACTTGATCCTCAAATCTATATACACAAAACAATTATACCTTGCAAAGTTGCAATATTCATCATAGACCGATCTCTTCACAGAAATCATTTGTCTCTCATCATCCCATTTGAACCCGCTTGTGCCTAACAGTTTAACAATGACCTTGAATTTGGTCACAAGTGCCTTCAGCCTATAGTCAATGTGAGGTATAGCTTTCAAACCACAACCAGGAATAGCCTTGCCAATGACCTCCTCTAACCGAATCATGTAGCCATTCCTAAATCCATTATCGCATTTCCAATGTGGATCGATATTCAAGTCAGACAAAGCAACTACCAAAGCATTATCTTCTTTACTCCAAAAACGTTTGTTTTTGCCTCTTCCACCTCCACTAGAAGCATTTTCATCCCTCCTACTAAAAAATGACAACATAAAATAGCTGGTACAGGGAGCGAGAGGTGGACATTGTTGGTGGGAGATCGGAGGTCGAGGTCGGAAGTCGGAGGTTGGGAGATGTAACGACAGTTGTGACTTTTGAGAGCAACTTTACAGTATATGTTAAGAGAGAGAGATATAGGGATGGGGTAATGGAAGGGAAAAGAAATTTTAAACCCTAGGACCCGACACCCGAACTGAAGACCCGAGTTTTACCCGTAACCCGATTTGACCAAGCTTGACCCGACACTGGCCCGAATGTTATTATAGAAAGCGAGTTAATAGCCCTAAAAAATTGAAAATAGCAAACCCGAAATGAACTAACCCGACCCACAGTCAACCCAAATTTAATAACCCAAAGATGACCGGACCCAAACTCGACCGGACCGACTCGTTTGCCCGGTCTACTTCCGATATCTCTACCCTCCGATATGCCTCCCTATCCTTTCTATTTTGATATTCAAGCACACCTTTGTCACTGAATGTAGCAAAAATTGTAAGCAAGTAGAACAAATGTTGAGCTCACATCAGGAAGTTTAAGTCATCTAGCTACGAGCCTACGATATACTGATCGATAAAACTTCATGTCTTACAGATTAACATCATGTCTTACAGATTAACATCATAGTTGCCACCAAACCTCAGTGAAATGCTTTCGAAGTTTGAAACACGTCCAAAATCAAGACAAATACTACGTAGCATAAAACTCCTAGTCCTACCAGAGAACTAAAGTTTTAAATCTACCCTATATAGCTCTAAACGACTAAAAAACAAGGCCCTCAAATATGACCAACAAATCAGCATCACACAAATTACACACCAAAATGGAACTATCCAAGTCAACTACTACGACCCACAAGAGAATGTGTGATTCCAACCAATGTAGGAAATGAATTCGGATCTTCAGAAAGGATTGATCACGTTGCAGTTGTGGATCTACCAAGGCTTTCGCCCAACAGGAACAGCATTTGATCCCGAATACTGAGACCTGTTACCAAAGCCTCCCCTCCCTCTTGACCGAAAATTGCCTCCTGACCCTGACAAAATCAGGCTGGTTAGTCACTTAGTTAAAGTGTTATACTAAAATGTGATCACTTGGAGTATATATTCCGTCGACTCATTCCACCAACAAATGAGCAGCCTAGGGAGCGGTCTTACAAAAGATTTATGCAATGCTTTCATGCTTAAAAATTCACAAGGAACTAGAAATGAAGATGGGAACACGGCCGGTGGGTTAACACGGCATGCTTAGGCACAAACAACATGCTGCAAAAGTACAGAAATAGCTTAGGCACGCCAAGGATAATGCCTTGCCCACCATTTCCGTTTCACTGTCACGGCATGGCATGACACGATGCTCACCCTTCCGTGCCGGAGCCGTGCCATTTTTTCAACCCGGCATGAGGCAAAAACCTCGGTACTACCCATGTCAATCTCTACGAGGAACCAACAATCAGCAATTTATATGCGACTATCCAATGATTCATGTTCCGATTTTTCTTGAAAAGAGATAAAAAAAATGCAGAACAATGTAAGAAAGCACAAAAAACAAGAAAGTTACCTCCAAAACTGGACTGGGCCATTGCAGACAAAGCTGGTGGTACCATCTGAGCTGCTTCTCTCAAAATTTTAACGAGTTCTCGAGCATACTTTGAATTGGACTGAGTGAAAAAAGAGTAAGCAGTTCCTGTAGCCCCTGCACGACCAGTTCTCCCTATCCTATGAATGTAATCTTCAAGACTTGACGGGAAATCATAATTGACCACACATTTGATGTCCTTCACATCTACAAAACGCCAGAAAAGACACACGAGTCAGAATATCTCACCGGATGAATCTAGCATATTGCCCCTTATCCCTTAGTCTAAACCGATCACATGGATCAAAATAAAGACAACACATTCATCACAGAAATGTGCCCACCTTTACCTAACAGGGATAAGGAGCAGCAGCGGTCTAATATCTCCCTCAAAGGAATAAGCTTGTCTCAATGAACCGGGCTGCCATGATTTCCAGCTCCTTACGCGTGAATGGGGGGCGGTGCCTTCTATTAGACACTTGGTAAGTAAGACTACTGAGTACTAATGGGAGTTCAGTCACTTCTATCAGAATAAGCTTTCAGAAATGTCCCCTTCTCAAGGAGGTCATCTCCTCATACTTAGCAATCAGAAGACATCCTTAACTCACATATGCCTGACAAAACACCATGTCCATGCTTCTCAGTGTCACCCAGAGACCGGCAAACCAGACCGACTCGGACCGTCAAACCAGACTAGACCGGACCTCATCCGATCTCCGGGCCCACAAAAATATTGTGGAAGGTCTCCGATCAGGTCAAGGTCTCCTCCCAACCGGTCTCTGAGACTGGTTTTTTAGTTCATCCGGTCCATTGAGTCCAGACCGGTGAACACCCCTAATTTGAGCAGCTTAGTAGGGTGCCTGCTAAAATCTGCTGGACCAGCCTTTTAGCAGTGATAAACTTGAGTACCAAGACAAGGACAACCAACATGAACAGGCAGACACACACCCATGCAGGTTTCAACAGTGTTATATGGTTTAGTGTCTGATTCGGTTCGGGAAGCGGGTTCGGCACCGCAGTTTGCTAGTAGATTCATATGTTTAGAACGTTGGGAAACTAGTAAGATAACAATATACTTCGATGTATGGACTATTTGGATAAAGGATTGCGCAACCGAACCCCGAACCATGCATCAACAGTTTTGATGTTGTACCTCTCCCACCCATATCACATAAGTATGATAAGAACTGGACAGCAGCCCGCGAACAAGCAATTTCGAATGATAGGTAAGACCTAGTCTAAAGCTATGGAGGACTCCTAACACACAGTAATCCTACCAAGACCACGAGCAGCAACATCAGTGGCGGTCATTATAGGACTTCTGCCACTTTTAAACTCAGCCAGGACCCAATCTCTTTCAGACTGGTCTTTGTCACCATGAATGGCCAAAGCTGGCCATCCATCCATTCTCAACTGTCTTGTGACCTGATCACATCCCTTTTTTGTTTCTACAAAGATAAGGATTCGGCTCCCATCCATTACATCTTTAAGCAATTTAATCAGCCTGAAGCATTGAACTCATGTCAGATAACTCGGCAAAAATTACAGTTAATTCATAGTACAAGGTTATGGCCTAGGAAAGCAGATATTAAACCTGTTATACTTCTCCATGTCAGTCATAACTTCAATAACTTGACAGATAGAATGATTAGCTTTTAATTCCGCAGACCCAATAGTGACCTACATATCAGATCATGACATGTATGCAAATTCAGAATGGAAAGACTACGTAAAAAAAGACAAAAAAAAACATGGAAACAGATTTAAAGCTGACCTTGTAAGGATTACGTAAAAATTTCCTAGCCAGAGACTCCACCTCCTTTGGCCATGTAGCGCTCCAGTATAAAGTCTGTCTATCTGGTCGAATCTACATATCACAAAAAGCACAAGGCTAAGAACAAACTGAGCAGCGTTGAAAAAATAGAAAGTTTTGGAGGACCTACAAACCATAATTGCTGTGAGAATTAGATCAAGTGAGTTGCACATTCAGAACATAAAATATGCATATAAATTTGCAAAAAACAGTTAGCAATAGAGGCAAGCCTTCGCCTCACAGCTTACACCTTGTTGTTAACGGGAAACTCATCACCACGGTGGGCCTAACAACATTTATAACTAATACAAAACTGAGACACCAGTTAACCCCAAACCACCATAGTGTCATCCCACACTATAACAGAACAATTCAACCAATAAAACCATGAGTGTAAGACCATAATAGCCTACCTAAGATATGATTTCCACAACATTTCAATTAAGAATAGAGGGAAAAAGTTTGTGAAGCTAGAGAAATAAATCGTTAACCCTTAAGGGAAGCTTATACTCGGTGAAATATTCTTTTTCTCAAATAAAGTTAGCCAATAAACACACCACTAGATCACAGCCTTTCACATACATGGCCAGGCATTCATCAGACCTTCAAGTCAGTATGCATGACAAGAACTGTTAGTTGGAAAGGCAGCAATTGATTTACCTGGGAGACAATTTTTTTAATCTGAGGTTCAAAACCCATGTCTAACATCCTGTCTGCCTCGTCCAGCACAAGATATGTAACTCTTTTCAAATTCGTATGCTGAGCTTCCAACATATCTATCAATCGACCTGGTGTAGCAATTACAATCTCAACACCTAACAAATAAAATCAAATCAAATGTCAGCACCACAACCATTGGAGGGGCCATCACAATCAAACAATGCCAAGAAGTATGACAACATTGATCAGAAAGGGCTTCCACCTCGCTTGAGATCACGGATTTGAGGTCCTTTAGGGGCACCTCCATAAACACAAGTGCTCCTAACATTAGCATGCGATCCGAATTTAAGGGCTTCCTGTTGTATTTGCACTGCAAGTTCTCGAGTTGGAGCTAATATCAACACGATTGGGCCATCACCATATTCTACACAATGACACGAAGCTCAGTAACTCCCGAAAGACAAAAAGAATACACATAAAAGTCATGTACTCAAAGTAAATGATAACGGACCCAATTTTGGCTGAGCAGTGACGTGCACAAGAGCAGGTAGCAAATACGCCAAAGTCTTCCCAGAACCAGTTTCAGCAATGCCAATCAGATCCCTACCTTTTAAGGCCATTGGCCATCCCTGAGACTGAATTGGTGTCGGCTCAACAAAACCCAACTTAGCAACAACATCAAGACAATACCCTGCACAAGCAACCAAAAAAAACAAAATCACATTTCAAATCCCACAACCCAAAGGAACAAAATTCACATCAAACCGTATTAATATTGAATTAATACCAGGGAACCCCGCTTCATGAAACATTCGAATAGGCCTAGGAACATCATGCCCTTCAACGGTAATGTCACGCATCCCTCGATACGACACCACCTCTTGATCCGACATAGCTTGAACCGAAGGACACTCGATATAAAAATCCTTCTCGAATGGCACCAAATTCCCGAAATTTTGTCTGGGAAGCGAAATACTATCCAGATCATCACCCCCTCCTCTACCTCGACCCCTACCACCACCACCACCCCTCCCTCCACTGAACCCTCCTCGACCAAACCCTCCACCACCACCACTACTAAACCCTCTTCCACCGCCACCTCCTCGCCTAGAATCGAACCCTCTACCACCACCATCGGTTCGACCCCCATTTCTAAACCCTCCCTCGCTCCTACCACCCCTAACATAACTACCGCCGCCGCGACCCATATCAAAGTTCCGGGTCGGCGGAGGCTCAAAGGGCGGGTATCCATTATAGGATCCGGATCCGGGAAAAGTGGGTGGAGCGCTATATGGAGCGTAAGCGGGTGGTGGGGCGGGCCCGGTCATCGGACGAGCGCCCATCGGTGGGCCCATGAGGTCACTGCAATTCAATTGACGATTAAATAACCTAAATAGAACAAAATTAACATGAAGAATTTATAAATTAATAAGAACTATAGATCTTAAAAGGAATATAAAATTGTACCTGCGACGTTCGCGGTAAGAGGAAACGTCGGTGTAGCGATTGTCGTAGTGGTTGTAACTCATAGTACTTCACTACTACTTCTTGAAGATTATAGTACGACTTTTAGTTAGGGTTTATGTATGAAATACGATAAGGCAAACAGTTAAATTCAATCTGAATTGAGAATGAATTGGGGAAGGTAGGATGAAGATGGTCAGATGGAGGTTAATAGAGGTGAGAGGGGGAAAATATCTGAGCACAGGTATTGATATACGGAGTATCGCGGTTAAATTATGCTTGTGATGCGCATACAATACAAGGCATCGTCGTTGGGTCTTAGCTTAGGTCCGCTTCTTTTGGACTCAACCCGAACTGAATTGAAAGTGATTTGACTGAATTTAACTTAACTGAATTTATCTGAACATAAATAAATGAGTCTGAACTTAACTTAATTTAATTTAACTAAAAAATAAATAATGAGTAATAATAATAATAATAATAATAATAATAATAATAATAATAATAATAATTTCTCGGTATCTTGGGTACCCACTAACTAGTTTGTTTCGATGTTACTAGTGTTTATAATTTAAAAAAATAGTATAATGATAAGATTTATTTACCGAAAATAATACTAACTGATGGGATCGGATATAGAGTAGTCTCCTGAGAAACGGTCTCGTTAACTTTACTGAGAGACGAAATACAAATGGAAGTAATAGTGGTATCAAACCTAATAGAAGTAGGTATGATTAACATAAAAGATTATACAAATATAAAGAGGGTACACTTCTTATAAAAACAGGTACAAAACAAAGTTGTCATTTAAGGGTACGAATAAGACATAGAGTGGTACTGAAGAGTGGTCTCTCGATAAGTTATTGAGAAAGCGTCTCTTCCAAGATTTTGTGATACATACATACTCCCTCCCAACCACTAAGATTTTCCCACTTTCCTTAAAAGGAAAACTCCACTAAGATTTTCCCACTTCAAAACTTTCCTTATTCATCCATTATACTCTCTTTCTATTTGTTACCTTTTGTGATTTGACATATTGAACCCCACCTAACAATTTACCACCTTTCATTACCCATTTCTTAATCCATGTGCCATTTATAAATGGGAACATCATTGTGGTGGGGAGGGAGTACATATATATATATATATATATATATATATATATATAAATAAGATCGGGTGAGAACCCATACTATGGTGAGAACTGTGAGAACCCTTTACAACCCTTGGATCCTTTTCATTTATCTCTTTGACATTTAAATCCTTTTCATCCTCAATCACTACTAATCTACTCCAATGATCGATATCATCCAGCAATTCCTACAATCAATTGGTAAGCATCTCTGATCCAATTCACCCCCTAACTACGAATCATGAATCCAGCCACCGTCGTAACGATAATTTAACGCAATATCAAATCCATGGATGATCAAAACTAATCAAAATCCTCAGCGTCAAATAATCATCAATTTCATGGATCAAAACCAGTTAATTATAATCAAAAAAACCTAGAATTATAACAACATAATTAAAATTGATACCTAGAAGTGAAATGAGATGAGGATGAAGACGAAGATGAGGAGGAGGAGAAGAAGGAAGCGGAAGCCCAATCATGTTTAGATCGTATCTGATACTCTCGTAGCTGCTCCGCCAAATTATGCCTTGTTATCATCCTTGATACGACGTCGTTCCAACCTGAAACAAACAATTAGAGAAATATGTAGAGCGAATTGAGAATTGCGGCGGAAATTGGGTGGCGTAAGCGGGGGTGGGGGAGATTTGCGTCGCGTTGCCTCGCCACGCCAACCACCGTGAGTAGAGAGAGAAGGTCAAAGTTGTCGATTTGCGTCGTCAATGTAGTGTACTGAATTGTACACTAATAGAAAAAGGGTACACTAAAATAGAAAAAAGGTACGCTAAAAGTGAAGAAAGGTACACTAAAATTGAAATTGAAAAAAGTAAGCTAAAAGTGAAAAAAGGATACGCTAAAATTTGAAAAAGGTACGCTAAAATTGAAGAAGGGTACACTAAAATTGAAATTGAAAAAGGGTACGCTGAAATTTAAAAAAAGGTACGCCAAAATTGAAAAAAGGGTTCGATAAATTTAAGAAAGGGTACAGTAAGCTAAATTTGAAAAATGGTACGCTAAAATTGAAAAAGTTAAAAAGGGTACGCCAAAATTGAAAAAGGGTACACTAAATTTAAGAAAGGGTACGGTACGCTAAAATTGAAAAATGGTACGCTAAAATTGAAAAAGGAAATTAAATCGAGTAGGGTTTGAAGAAGAAGTGTTGTATTCCATATAAAATCCGTACAAAAGGAAATAAAGGACAATATTTTAGATGAACTCCTAAGTTGATGAGGAAATTTGGAAGAAAAAAAACGATAGCTAGGATTATTGCAATTATATTTGCCGACGATAATACTATTACTATTGTAATGAAATAATGAATTTAATCGAATAAGTTAACTCATAAAATAATTAATTTAAAAAAAAATTAAAAGTTACTTAGGTTACTGAGGTTCAATACCAAATTGTGATAAATTGATGGATTGAAAAAAAGTCTATTGAATAATTGATGAATTGAAAATCGAATTCAATGGTCGATTGAAGAATTATTGATTAAAGGATTACGGGTCGAAGAATTTTGTAGAAGGAGAAAGAGTTACGACCTTACGGGTTGAAGGCTCAAGCAATTGTGATTAATTGATGAGATTGAAGAATTTGGAAGGATCCAACGAATGAGATTGAACACTATGATCTAATGACTCATATTATAGTTCTTATGGTTCTCATTGAAGGAGTGGTTCTCACGTGAACCTATATATATATATATATGTATATAGTTAAAAGGTTTTTTTAAACATTTAATTATTTGGCACGTTACATGCATTAATGATTTTTTTTTTCAATTTTGTATTTTATTAAAATGTATTCTTATTAAATTTTGAATTGTTTTATTACATATGTGTTGGACATTTTTATTTTTATTATGTTAATATTTAATCACATTATTAAGTATTACAAACTTTTTGTTTACCTATATTTAACAATTTGTTATAATAAATAATTTAATTTATTATTATCATTATTTTTCAAAACCTTTGCACCCAACTTTCATTACAAGCTGAAGGAATATGTCCTAAGACATTTCCGGCAATTACTAAATATAATATAGGATATTATTATTGAGATAATCATTATATATTATAGTAATTCATAATTGCTTGCTAGAGAATAATTGGTCAAATTCGATTGAGCTGATGACTAGAAATATATAATCCTATAAGGGTCACACAATTAGACTTAGTCAGGAAACTAAACAGGCCCAATATAGCCTTGTGAGGTATTAGGCTGTGACTACTTATGAGGCCCGGTTAGTCTCTAGGTTTAACCTAAACTCTACTACTATATAAAGATTATGGTATATGAGTCATAAGGTGATTAAGAATCAACCAAGGAGAAAACCCTAATCTAAGTCAGTTCAGTTTATTGCCTCAAGCACCCCCTAAAAGTAAGAGAGAGAATTGTTTTATATCTCTTCCGTCCTAGCAGACATGGGATTCCGAATGAGTTGGTGGACCGAGTAGAGGAGGAACACGTGGGGCTCTAGTATCTCTTTGTCTTATATATCGAGGAATTTAGGCTACAAGGGTATGTATTTCTCGACCTACTTTTGTCCTGATTCATATCTATATTGTGCTTGTATTCTTGGATTGGTGCTAGAAAATTGTTTCCTGAAATTCCGCTTTCGCACCGGTAAAATCCCTTAGTGGTATCAGAGCCTCTAGCATAATATTTATATGATCAGATTCATATTATTTTGCGTCTTTATTATGATTAATTTATAATCTCGAGTTCATCATGAGAAAATTAGCATAACTAATATGGAGATATTAGTTGATTGGATCTTTGTAAAATAGAACCGAAAAATTGGATTTTTGCGGTCAAATATTATAGGTTTCATTAATACGTTTTATACTTGGGTAATGAAACTGAAAAATTGGTTTTCGATTTTGTTACGAAGGGAATCGAGTACTGTATTACGGTTGCCCGAATAGTGCCCTTTTAATTCTTTTTGATTTTGAGAAAATCCAATTTAATTAAGGTAGAAGTATGTAGGGAGGCTAATACCCGAAAGCACGTTCATTGTGGGGGTTGTCCGGCCAAACGTTGGTCGGAGATCTGACCAGTCGGAGATGGCGGTAGGTGCCGGTCACGACGTTTCTGGTCATGGTGGCCAGATCACGTCACAGAAGGACCAGCGTGATGGGGTGGAACATCAATAGCGGTTCAATGATTGACCGATGGTCTCCGACCTGTCCCTGGTGTCCGACCGTGCCCCTGACCACGGTGGATGGTGCTGCTATGCCATCAAAATTACAGTAAGGTTGGTGGAGAGGAATTAGGTTGGTCGTATGATACAAACCAAAATGTTAGTAAGAGGGTATATTAGTAAATTTGTCCTTTATTTCTTACTCTTCAAGACACATGGCCTATATAAAGACATTTGTAGGTTGTAATGGATTATCCAAGAATTTGTCATTGAAAGTTGATCTTTCTTAGCTACCTAATCTTCATTTTCTCTCTAATTCCATCCAAACTCATTGATTAATCCTAGGTGATTCCTTCCCTCACCACATTATTCTATAGATCATCTAACCTATCGACTAATTAGTCGAACAGTTAAATCGATTATATCATTTATTTACTTCATTTTTACCCAATTATCTCTCATAAAAATTACGATTGTATCATTTGGTATCAGAGCAATCTTTCCTTTCGACCTGTGCTAATCAAAATCCAAATTCCGTGTTCTTTAATATTTCGATCGTATCAAAATTAAAAAAAAAAACGATTCACCTTTATTCCTCCAGTACCCAGATCCTCTTGAAAAAAAAATGACAATCTCAGACGAAATCAGGTACATCTCAGAGAAAGTGAAGAAATTGACGGTCACCATAGCGCAACTGGTACTACTAGGAAATACACATGGGACGTCATATGAGGGTGAGAATATCTTCGATAAGCTCTCCAATGGCTTGCCACATAATATGAAGATGGAGGAAGTTGCAGAATTTGCTTTAACAAGCAAGGTAATTCTATCCTATAAAATCGACTTTCTTAACTCATTTAATGATCAATTAATGAAAGGATTATGGGAAAGATCTTCAAATGGATATATATATATATATATATATATATATATATATAGAGGTAGGTTCAAATAAGGTCCACAATTTTTTTAAGTCTATATTGAAGTTACAGATGACATACGCTAAAGTTGCATTTGTATATATATCAATTTTGAACAAATGCAACTTTAGCGTATGTCATCTGTAACTTCAATATAGACTTAAAAAAATTGTGGACCTTATTTGAACCTACCTCTATATATATATATATATATATATATATATATATATATATATATATATATATATATATATATATATATATATATCCTTACATATTAAAAAGAATGAACTTCAAAAAATGGCCTTAGGAACAGTTCCCATTCTTAGGAACAGTTTCTTCCCTGTTCCTCCCATCCCTGTCCTCTGCTGGTGTGTTGGCGTCTTCTCTGCCTCTCATTTCTCTCTTCAGGTTTTGCTTTTCTCCTTTCCTTTCTGAATCAGCCCATCTTCCTCAGTTTCTCTCATGCTTTCTTTCAGTGCTCTAAGATGAAGATCTCGCAGATTCGTCTCTCTAATCCTAATTCTTTTGATTTTATTTATATTTGTGCGATTGATTTGGGGGTTTCTGGCGACTGAGTTTGTGATGTGTAATTCTTTTGATTTTATTTGTATTTGTGCGATTGATTTGGGGGTTTCTGGCAACTGAGATTGTGATGTGTGCTTTTTTGGGCTTTTCTTCTCTAATCCTAATTCTCTTGATTTTATTCGTATTTGTGCGATTGCTTTGGGGGTTTCTGGTGACTGACATTGTGATGTGTGCTTTTTGTGGCTTTTTGTTGTGTAGTCGGATGAGGGTTAAAAGAGTTTAATCGATCCGATTTATTTTGTTTTTGAAGTTGTGCTCATTTTATTAATTATCGTCGCAGTTTTTTTGACTTGATCCCACATCTGTGATCGCCATCATCATCATGTTTGATCTTCATCGCAGTCCGATCTAAGTTTCTTCGAGGTACGACGACCTACATCCTTTGATTACTCGCTGATCTGATGTTCTTTATTGATTTATTTATTGGTCAGGATTGTCTTCATGTTTCTTTGCATGTTTGAAAGAGTTGATAAAGAGTTTAGACCAGATGAACCTTTAAAAGTCGATATAGTATGAATTTTTGAATGAATATATACTTCTTGAATGCTTGCTTATATGAATTTTCGAATGAATAATTTACCTTTTTTGTGTTAAGGATTTTCTGAATGATGGTTTACAAGAAGGATTTCTTCAAAGAATACGCTATGCAATGAAACCCGATGAAGCGTTTGGACTTATCTTCTCATGGGACAATGTAGTGGTAAACTCATTTGAAAGCCTACTTCTCTATTCACATGCGATGCCTTTTGTGTGAATCATGACGTTGCCTTCTCCTCTAATATTCAACTTAATGCTGACCTCTAATATTCAACTTAATTTGCTAATTAACTGATTAAGTATGTTTATTAAACACTTTAGTTTCCTCTAATTTTGTTGGAAAAAAAAAAGTTTCCTCTAATTTCCAACCTGTTTCAGTCGGATACTCGAGCATTGAAGTTGAATGCATGGAAACAGATTGCCTTTGAAGACGGTATATGATGTCTCATATGTCGCATATTCTTTATTTAATTGTGTACGCAAATAACTGAGTTAGAGAAATGCAATTGTAGTATTGAGCTACGACAATCACACGTGTTGCTGTTTTCATCACTTTGGCTGTCGGGTGCTAGATAATTGTCATGTCTCTAATTCTTAATATTTGTCATCTATTTTGTTGACAGCAAAACGGGAATTCCTATTACAAATACGGAGGATGGTGGTCTGTTTGGTGGGTTGGTACCTACAGCATGGTTCTGTCAAAAGCAGCATTCTTTCACCAGAAGTACCTTGACATGTATACAAATCAGATGCCGGAATATATCCGTGACTTTTAACCTGGATTATACGTTCTTCATTGTGTCTTTACTCTTCTCAAAGGCCTTGTTCATCGCTACTTGTCCCCCTCAAATGACAAATTCTCGTATAAGGAGGTCTTCTACCGTAAGACCATTGACTTATAGTCTAACACAAATTCTTGTTTCAGACAGGTATATATGTCTGAAGCTTATGGCGGGTCAAATAGGTAGGATACGACAAATTTGATGTGGCATTTCCTTCCTTGTTGGAGTATATTTGACCCGTTTTAATGTTAAGACGGATATTTTCTAATACCCCCTCCGTTTCTCCCCTGTTTTCCCTTTTGGTGTCTTTCTTTGATATTTTCAACTTATCTCTAATGCAGGTGCTTTTGGTGAGAGAGTCGGGTGGTGAGGGAATAATGAGATCTTATTATACATTTAAGTCTTACTCTAAAACTGTGTTTTTACGAATGCGTAAGTTATACTCCGATGCTGATCTTCTTGACGCTCTTTACTCATCACAGAAACTGCGAAGATATAGCCATGTCCATGCTTATTGCAAATTCAACTTCTGCACCTCGGATTTGGGTTAAAGGTAAGTGAAGCTTCGAACCATGTCTCCACCGACAGTAACTAGGCTAGATTTTGCTCCTTTCTAATATCTGATTAAGTTTTTATTTATATACATACATTGTCGCAGATTAATATTTTATCGATTTCCTACCCGGGCAGGAAAGATATATGAGATCGGATCATATGGCATAAGTAGTCTGCAAGCCCACGGTAACACGAGAGACAAATGTCTGAATGACTTTGTCTCCTTTTTCGGTGAAGCCCCTCTTGTATCAACTAATGTCAAGGCTGTCGATTCCAGGAATGAATGGTTCTGGTAGCACATGCACTTAACTACCTCTCAATCATCTATATTACCACGCACACAGGTATCGACTTCTAAACTATCAACATACTTGACAGCCGTAATGATCTTAATCAAATCTGTTAGCCTGATGCGTGACGGTCGTTAAATACATCTAAAAGTTCATGTCATAGATCGGGTGACAGTCGTTAGGCTGATACTTGTACATTGTATATTTTCCGATGTGTTCCTTGTTTAAAAATGGATATGCTCGTCTCAAGCAAAAAATTGTGCCTAAGAAAACCATAATATGGGTCGCCCGTTTTTTCCTTTGATTCGTACTTGTCTTCTACCCTTTATATGGATTGGTTCGACCCCTGTTTCAAGAACATCATTGAACCCCCCGAAAGACGACTCTGCTGATATCACACTATCGTGGCAAATAGTTAATCGACGCTGCTTCTTGCAGGGCTATGAAAGCTCGGGCTCAAATATTCAACTGTCAGTTTCGGATAACAGAAGCCCTCGAAAATCCACCAACTGGATGCTTTGTCTATTACAGTAAGTTCCGAGACTTATTTAGACCTTAATTTCTACTGTACTCCGTAGTGTATATGATTGTCGAGTCGACACCCTAATATTGGTCGATCTACGCCAAAACCATGATCATCTCATTTGACTCAATTTGTGTATTTTATAAGATGAGAGTAAATAGGATCTCTTCTGTTTTTTGGACGACGACTTCAGATTTATATTAGCCGACCCCAAATCTTTTTACGATTTCCAGTGTTTTCGAGGACCAGTGTTGTGTTGGCTTGTCTACCTTGATCTGTCAGTCATATCCAAATGCTCTCGACCGGCCCAATTTATTTTCAGCACGAACAACCAACCAATTAAGTTCATCCTTACATTATTTCGTTAATTTTAGCCTGTCTTATTCAATTCAGGCACTCGGTTCAACGAGTGTTTTTTAGTAATAAATGCAAAAGACGGGTTTTTTTTCGGGTTCAATGGGTAAGAATCAAACCGTCATCCTCATGGTTGGAGTAAGAGTGTACCGACGACGGTTTCATTAATGTGTAGACAAGTAGACAACCCATTAAACAAAAAATAGTGATGCTACCACATTCATTTATTTCAGTAATTGTTTTAAATTTTTCGTCATAGATATTTGTATATGAATATATGATGCTGTTTTACGTAACAAATCATGCCGAATGCTGATTGCTCTAAATATCTCGACAAAAATCAACTACCACTACTTATTTTGTATTACTAGAACTAACAGAATTAAATGTACGGTTTTGTATTAATTTTGTTATCTCTTTAACTTGTTACGACATTGTCTTACTGATATTCCTAACATGTTGATATATTGCAGGCACTATATAATTTTGTCGTTCAGATAGTTCATGTAGTAAGCGAAATTACCCCATATCAGCTAATAGATCAGCAAAGGCGGAAATGGCAAGTAGTAGGCTGGCGGAACGAGTAGAGAGTGTGGTGAGACAAAGATAACAAAAGGCGCCAGTGATGGGCGCTGCCTGGCATGCCATCTCTCAACGCATTCCTCTCCTTGATTTTGTCATTGATGTCCGTGACGCTCGGGTATCACCATCATCTTCATCATATCAGCTATGTTTGCACGACGTTTGTCTGATCATTACTGATAAATTTGTGAATGTCATTGCCAGCTTCCCTTGTCTTCGGAATGCGGCATCCTCAACAACTCATTCACCTCCCGCTGCATCATTGTCTTCAAAAAGCTCGACCTTGTCGTTCCTTCCCATATTAAGGTCTCCTGCTCCTCCCCCTCATCTTCCTCTTTTTCGGCATCATATCACCTGTTTTGTCTGTAGTAATATGCTTCTTATCATTTCTATTCATTAGGAATGGGTGACGCATTTTCGATCTCAGAATTACCCGGTCTTTGGCGTCAATTCCCACAACAAACATAGCTGTTAACAGGTTTGATTTATTTAATCCCGTAAATCGCATGGAGTTGAGTAAGTAATTTTAGGTTCTGTCTGTTTGATTAGTAATATGAAGTGGGTAGCACTTAATTTTGATAGGATGAAGTCATCTTGTATTCAATTTGTTGGATTTATTCAAATTATTTGTGAAAAATCCAAGAACTCTGTGTCGTTGTATTTGTTACTCGCCTACTCCATTACAAGAACAGAGGAAACATTCAAATCACAGAAATACCCGGTCAAACAAAGGTACGCCACTCGTTGTAATCATCGCAGTCATCTCAGAAGCTTCCTCGTTATTATTATACACGTGCCAGTAATTTATTGATTTTTGGTTTTCACATTTCAACCCTTTTGTAGTATATTTTGTTTTAACATTTGCTGTTGCATGCTTTCAGGGAATGTCTTAAATTGACTCCTCATGATAAATTATCCTTCGCAAAGATCTGGCTGTTGGCAGCCCAGTTTGAGATACATCAATTAAATCTCAATGGTGCCTGACAGATACTGGGCAATGCTATTGGAAGGGATCCGAAAGATAAGGTTAGATCGGAACGCGTAGTTTGTAGATGTACCTCGTAATTAAATACTCCAATATCTTTTCATGTTCTAACAATTACACTTGGGTTGACAGATTTTGAAGAAGTACATTGAAATAGAGTTACAATTGGGAAACATAGACCGGTGCCGAAAGCTGTATGAAAAGTATCTAGATTGGTCACCAGAAAACTGCTACGCATGGACCAAATATGCTGAACTGGAGAGATCTTTGTGTGACACTGACCGAACAAGGGCTATCTATGAATTAGCCATCGCCCAACCTGCATTAGATATGCCAGAATTGTTGTGGAAGGTAACTGCACGAGCCCTCTTTCTCAAATGTGTGTTATTTTGAAGCTTCACGCATTACAGAGCTTACCTACGTTACAGACTTAGTTTTTGATAATGAGGTGGGACATGAGGCGAAAGCGTGTGCCTTGTGCATACATGATGCACTGTTTTTGCTCATTAATTTGTATTTTCAGAATAAATCTTTGTGCAATAGTACCCTCTTATGCATTCTGAAGAGGTTAATTAAGTAACCTAAAAAGTTGGGTATGTTATGGGGGAAAGGAAAAGGGATAGCGATGTACGCCTACATTAGAGCCTTTATTCAATAGTGATTTGTTTGCTAGAACTCTGAAACTCGTACACTAGCGTGCCTCGTTTGTTGCTTCCTGCGCAAAAGGTGTGCCAAAGGTGATCCATGTGTTTTTTGTGCGTGTAGTTGTGAGCCTTGAGCTGTTTTTTTCCCCTTGCAAGTTACCAATGGTTATATGCTGTTACTAATATTGAATTTGATGCACGCTCGCAGTGGTATATTATGATTGGTTTTTAATTTGTGTTCAGCTGGCGATGGAACCCATCGCAATGTGAACTCCCGAGATTCAACAGTACAAAATTTCTGGAATTGATGAGCGGAAAAACACTCGCTTTCGTTGGTGATTCAGTTGCACGGAACCAGATGGAGTCACTACTATGTTTACTTTGACAGGTAGTAATTTCCGAACTTATGTTATACGGGTCGTCAGTTCGGGTGTTGGGTCAAATACGGGTCGTCAGTCGGGTTACTCTAAGACCCTGCTTTTTTGGACTTATATTCAGTTAGTTTCACTTCAACCTCGACACTATGAAGTTATATGCTTCAACCATGATAACACAATACAACAAAATTTGAGTGCCTTTGAATAGGAAGGTGTTTGTAATTTTGTGTACTATTTTTGTTCATGTGAAAGCCCTCCTTTTATAGAGACAAAATCTCATTGTTCCATAAATGTGAATAGCAATCTGGTCGGATCACTTAGCCATGTCCCTTTCGGATTATTCTCGGAGAGATGAGAAAAGGAGAGGGAGGGGAGAGAAAGAGAGGGAGAGAGGAAGGGAGAGAAGGGGAGAGGAGGAGAGAGGGAGAGAGGAGGGGAAAGAGGGGGAGAGGGGGCGGAGAGGGAGAGGGGGAGAGGGGGGAAGAGAGAGGGGGGAAGGGGAAGGGGAGAGAAACGGGGAGGGAGAGAGAGAAAGAGAGGGGAGGGGGGAGGGGGGGAAGAGAGAGAGACGGGGAGGAAGAGTGAGAGACGGAGATGAAGGGAGAGAGGAGAGGGAAAAGAGGAGAGAAACGGGGAGATAAGGAGAGAAAGGGGGAGGGAGCGAGGGGAATAGAGAGAGAGAGACGGAGAGGAAGAGGGAGAGAGAGAGGGATAGGGGGAGGGAGAGAGAAAGGCGGAGGGGGAGGAGAGGGAGAGGAGGAGAGAAAGGGGGAGATAGGGAGAGAAGGGGAGAAAGGGGGAGATAGGGAGAGAGGGAGGGGAAAAAGGGGGCGAGAAAGAGGGAGGGAGGGAGAGGGAGAGGGGGAGGGAGAGGGAGGGAGAGGGAGATAGGGAGAGAAAGGGGGAGGGAGGGAGAAGGAGAAGGAGAGAAGGGAAGAGAGAGAGAGAGACAGAGAGGAAGAGGGGAAGAGAGGGATAGGGGGATGGAGGGAGAGAGAGGGGGGAGATAGGGAGAGAAAGGGGGAGATAGGGAGAGAAAGGGGGAGGGAGGGAAAGGGAGGGGGAGAGGAGGGAAGAGAGAGAGAGACGGAGAGGAAGAGGGAGCGAGGGATAGGGGGAGGGGGAGGGGGAGGGGGAGGGGGGCGGAGAAGGAGAGGGAGGGGGATAGTGGGGAAGAGAGAGAGAGACGGAGAGGGAGAGAGGGAGGGAGAGAGAGGGGAAGAGAGAGAGAGAGAGACTGAGAGGGAGGGAGAGAGAGAGGGGGGAAGAGAGAGAGAGAGAGACGGAGAGGGAGATAGAGGGGGGAGGGGGAGGGGAGGAGGAGAGAAACGGGGAGGGAGGGAGAGGGAGGGAAGAGCGGGGAAGAGTGAGAGAGACGCAGAGGAAGAGGGAGAGAGAGAGAGAGAGGGAGAGGGGGAGGGAGGGAGGGAAAGGAGGAGAGAAACGGGGAGATAGGGAGAGAAAGGGGGAGGGAGGGAGGGAGGGAGGGAGAGAGGGAGAGGGGGGAGATAGGGAGAGGGAGAGAGAGGGAGAGAGGGAGAGGGAGGAGAAGAGGGAGAGGAAGAGGGAGGGAGAGAGAGACGGAGACGGAGAGAGAGAGGGATAGGGATAGGGATAGGGGAAGGGAGAGAGAGATCGGGGGCATAAGGGGAGGAGAGGGAGAGGAGGAGAAAGGGAGAGAGGGAGGAGATAGAGGGGGAGAGATAGAGGGAGGGAGAGGGAGAGGGAAAGGGAGAAGGAGAGGGGGAGAGGGGGGAAGAGAGAGAGGGAGACGGAGAGGAAGAGGGAGAGAGACGGAGAGAGGGATAGGGGGAAGGAGAGAGAGAGGGAGGCGGAGGGGGAGGAGAGGGAGAGGAGGAGAGAAAGGGGGGAAATAGGGAGAGAGGGAGAACTTTCTGCTGTTTTCTGACTTTGCAAGATTTGATCTTTTGTTAACCTTTTGGGAGAGAGGGGGAGGGAGAGAGGGGAAGAGAGAGAGGGGGGGGAGAAGGGGAGAGAGAAAGAGATAAGGAGAGAAGCGGAGAAAGGGGGAGAGAGGGAGAGAGAGAGACGGAGAGGGAGATAGGTGGAGGGGGAGAGAAAGGGAGAGAGAGAGATACGCCTTGACTTCTAAGTCTAAGTTATCGCACAATACAACGGCGCTCCCCATAAAAGGAGAAACTCAAGACGTACAGATTGCTCAATATTAATGAAATAGACCACTCACACATTAGTCTACAGCTTACTGTGCCACGATCACGTTATGGCTCCTTGGAATCCATGGTGATTATTAGCAGTCATTTTCGAGATCAAACCTTCACCCTCATGGAAGGTTTGCATGCTTAGTCCGGTTAGTGCCATGCAAACGTACAGTTCATTGACTCATAATAAGTTAGTTAGGGCCTCCGAAATAACAAAAATATAAAACACCATGGATTCTCGTACATAAGTCAAAGGCAAATGACTGGATGTAATTAACTCACGTGGATTAGCATATGAACACAAACATATGGAGACCCAACGCGTTACAAATAATTACAGAAACCTAATTGAACACCTACGTTGGCACATGCGAAACAACTCCTGGCTTAATACCCCCGTTAAAGCAAATGGATATCATGCTTGACTGTAGCACCATTACAATTTGCTAATCTCGGACGCTTTAGCTACACTTCCGACTGACAACGGTAGTTCGCGGAGCAATCATACAGTGATATTATAATCCTTAATCCAAATCTAAATTTCAAGATATATTGACAACCATAAACCAACAAAGCTATAAACTTGTGCAGCCGACTACTCAAACACAAACTTAGGCAACGGCCACGCTGAAGTTCTGAAAAATGGCAAAACACAAAAACAAAAAAGAAGGGCCAGCACATCGCCTTTACGGTCTGTGACTAACCAAACGCGCGCATCACGCGCGATCTTCAACTATATTGTCAACTATAACCGTAGTTTGCTAATTACGGTCACTTCTCCACACCTTGTGACTGAAGACGGCCTTTCACAGAGCGCTCATACAACAGTCTTAAAATCCGCGAACATATCTAACTTCCAAGATGTATTGCTAATCACAAGCAATACATATATAAAATTGTGCATCCGACTGCTCCCACAGAATCTCAGGCACCGACCACAAGTTGGCCAAACAATTCTGCATACCCAAAACAAACAACAACCACCGTCAAATCGCATAAACAGATCGTATGTAAACAGATGGAGAGAAGGGGAGAGGGAAAGAATGGGAGAGAAAGAGAGAGAGAGGGGGGGGGGGGGGGAGGGAGGGAAAGAGGGGGAGAGAAAGAGAGAGAGAGGGGGAGGGAGGGAGAGGGAGAAAGGAGGAGAGAGATAGAGAAACGGGGAGAGAGGGGGGGGAGGGAGGGAGAGGGAGAGGGGGAAGGAGAGGGAGAGGGAGAGGGATAGGGAGAGGGAGAGGGATAGGGAGAGGGAGAGAGGGGAAGAGAGAGAGGGATAGGGGGAGGGCGAGAGGGAGGAATAGGGGGAGGAGAAGAGAAAGAAGGGGAGGGCGAGATGGAGGAATAGGGGGAGGAGAAGAGAGGGGAAGAGAGAGAAAGAGGGAGAGAGGGAGAGGGAGAGAGGGGAAGAGAGGGGAAGAGAGGGAGGGGGGAGGGGGAGAAAAGGGAGAGGGATAGGGAGAGGGAGAGAGGGAGAGGGAGGGGAAGAGGGGGGAAGAGAGAGAGAGAGACGAAGAGGGATAGAGGGATATGAGGAAGGGAGGGAGGGGGGAGAAGAGGGAGAGGAGGAGAGAAAGAAGGGGAGAGGGGAAGGTAGGGAGAGGGAGAGAAGAGGAGAGAGAGAAACGGGGAGATAGGGAGAGAAAGGTGGAGGGAAGGAGGGAGAGGGAGAGGGATATGGAGAGAGAGAGAGAGACAGAGAGAGAGGGAGAGGGAGGGGAAGAGGGGGGAAGAGAGCGAGAGACGAAGAGGGAGAGAGAGGGAGAGAGGGATAGGGGGAGGGAAAGAGAGAGAAAGAAGGGGAGGGGAAGGAGAAGGAGAGGAGGACAGAAACGAAGAGATAAGGAGAAAAGTAGAGAGGGAGAGGGAGGGAGGGATAAGGATAGGGATTAGGAGAGAGAGAGGCGGAGAGGGAGGAGAGGGAGAGGAGCGAGGGAGGGAGAAAGTGGGAGGGGGAGAGATGGAGAGGGAGAGGAGAGAGGGGGAGAGGGAGGGGAAAGAGGGGGAGAGGGAGAGGGGGCAGGAGAGAGAGAGAGAGAGATAAGGGGAAGGAGAGAGAGAAGGGGAGGGGGAGAAGAGGGAGAAGGAGAGGGATAAGGGGAAGGAGAGAGAGAGAAGGGGAGAGGGAGGAGAGGGATAGGGAGAGAGAGACGGGGAGATAGGGAGAAAGGAGGAGAGAGGGGGAGAGGGAGGGGAAAGAGGGAGGGGAAGAAGGAGAGGAAGGGGAAGAGGGAGAAGGAGAGGGAAGGGAAGAGGGGGGAAGAGAGCGAGAGACGAAGAGGGAGAGAGAGGGAGAGAGGGATAGGGGGAGGGAGAGAGAGAGAGGGGGTGGGGGAGGAGAAGGAGAGGGGGACAGAAACAAAGAGATAGGGAGAGAGAGAGAGAGGGAGAGAGAGGGAGATAGGGATAGGGGTTGGGAGAGAGAGAGGCGGGGAGGGAGGAGAGGGAGAGGAGGAGAGAAAAGGGGAGATAGGGAGAGGAGAGGGGGGGGAAGGAGAGAGGGAGAGAGGGAGAGGGGAGAGAGAGAGGGGAGATGGAGAGAAGGGGAGAGGGAAAGAAGGGGAGAGAAAGAGAGAGAGGGGGGGAGGGAGGGAAAGAGGGGGAGAGAAAGAGAGAGAGAGAGAGAGGGAGGGAGGGAGAGGGAGAGAGGAGGAGAGAGATAGAGAAACGGGGAGAGAGGGGGGGAGGGAGGGAGAGGAAGAGGGATAGGAAGAGGGAGAGAGGGAGATAGGGGAAGAGAGAGAGGGATAGGGGGAGGGCGAGAGGGAGGAATAGGGGGAGGAGAAGAGAAAGAATGGGAGAGAAAGAGGGAGAGAGGGAAAGGGAGGGGAAGAGAGGGGAAAAGAGAGAGAGAGAGAGAGAGAGAGACGAAGTGGGAGAGAGGGATAGGGGGAGGGAGAGAGGGAGGGGGGATGGGGAGGAAAGGGAGAGGGAGAGAGGGAGAGGGAGGGGAAGAGGGGGGAAGAGAGAGAGAGAGAGAGAGAGAGAGAGAGAGAGACGAAGAGGGAGAGAGGGATATGAGGGAGGGAAGGGGGAGGAGAGGGAGAGGAGGAGAGAAAGAAGGGGAGAGGAGGAGGGAGGGAGAGAAGAGGAGAGAGAGAAACGGGGAGATAGGGAGAGAAAGGGGGAGGGAGAGGGAGAGAGGGAAGGAGAGGGAGAGGGATATGGAGAGAGGGAAGAGGGGGGAGGAGAGAGAGAGACGAAGAGGGAGAGAGGGATATGAGGAGGGAGAGAGAGAGAGGGGGAGGGGGAGGAGAGGGAGAGGAGGAGTGAAACGGGGAGGGAGAGAGAAAGAGAGGGGGGAGGGGGAGGAGAGAAACGGGGAGATAGGGAGAGAGGGAGAGAAAGGGGGAGAGAGGGAGGGAGAGAGAGATGGGGAAGGAGAGAGAGTGAGAGAGGGAGAAAGAGGGAGAGGGGGGGGGGGGGGGGGGAAAGAGAGGAAGAGAGAGAGAGAGAGAGAAAGAGAGACGGAGAGAGGGATAGGGGGAGGGAGAGAGAGAGGGGCGGAGGGGAAGGAGAGGGAGAGGAGGAGAGAAAGGGGGAGATAGGGAGAGCTTTCTGCTGTTTTCTGACTTTGCAAGATTTGATCTTTTATTGATCTTTTGGGAGAGAGGGGGAGAGAGAGAGAGAGGGGAAGAGAGAGAGAGGGGAGAGAAAGGGAGAGATAAAGAGATAAGGAGAGAAGGGGGGAAAGGGGGAGGAAGGGAGAGAGGGAGAAAGAGAGACGGAGAGGAAGATAGGGGAAGGGGGAAAGAAAGGGAGAGAGAGTGATACGCCTTGACTTCTAAGTCGAAGTTATCGCACAATACAACGACGCTCCACATAAAAGGAGAAACTCAAGACTTACAGATTGCTCAATATTAATGAAATAGACCACTCACACATTAGTCTGCAGCTTACTGTGCCACAATCACGTTATGTCTCATTGGAATCCATGGTGATTATTAGCAGACATTTTCGAGATCAAACTTTCACCCTCATGGAAGGTTTGCATGCTTAGTTCGGTTAGTGCCATGCAAACGTACAGTTCATTGACTCATAACAAGTTAGTTAGGGCCTCCGAAATAACAAAAATATAAAACACCATAGATTCTCGTACACAGGTAAAAGCCAAATGACTGGATGTAATTAACTCACGTAGATTATCATATGAACACAAACATATGGAGACCCAACGCGTTACGGACAATTACAGAAACCTAATTGAACACCTACGTTGGCACATGCGAAACAGCTCCTGGCCTAATGCTCCCATTAGAGCAAATAGACAGCATGCCTGACTATAGCACCATTACAGTTTGCTAATCTCGTACGCTTTATCTACACTTCCGACTGACAACGGTAGTTCGCGGATCAATCATACAACGATATTATTATAATCCTTAATCCAAATCTAAATTCGAAGATATATTGAAAACCATAAACCAACAAAGCTATAAACTTGTGCAGCCGACTACTCAAACACAAACTTAGGCAACGGCCACGCTGAAGTTATGAAAAAAGGCAAAACCAAAAAAACAAAAAAAAAAGGGCCAGCACATCGCCTTTACGGTCTGTGACTAACCAAACGCGCGCATCGCGCGTGATCTTCACCTATATCGTCAACTATAACACTACCGTAGTTTGCTAATTACGGTCACTTCTCCACACCTTGCGACTGAAGACGACCTTTCACAAAGCGCTCATACAACGGTTTTAAAATCCGTGAACCATATCTAACTTCCAAGATGTATTGCTAATCACAAACAATACATATATAAAATCGTGCATCCGACTGCTCCCACAGAATCTCAGGCACCGACCACAAGTTAGCCAAACAATTCTGCATACCCAAAACAAACAAAAACCACCGTCAAATCGCATAAACAGATCGTACCTAACCATACGCGCGCATCGCGCGCAATTTTCAACTAGTATATATATATATATATATATATATATATATATATATATATATATATATATATATATCCCTTGGATAAGAGTTATGAGAAGGTTTTGTATGTTGAAATTAATGAAAATTATGAGGTTGATTCAGAAAAATTGGTGGAAGAAATTTTAGTGTTGCACCCCAAATGTTTGATGAAATGAGTCAACCACAAACTGTTATTTCACAAAAGGAGTTGGCTTTAACTTGTGCTCACAAGGTTTTCGATGAAAGTCTTGACCCGAATTTATGCTCAAATCAACTAGCAAGGGGTGGAACAGATTTTACTAATGTCCAAAGGTATGCTAATGGTATTCAAGCCGACTCCCAATGTGTAATAACGAATTTTGGAGTAGTTGATAAAGGAGAAGAAGATGTCATTGAGCCCATGTTCGAATGCAATATACCGTCAATTACTCAATTACACTCTGCTGACAAGATGCTTGATGAATTTCCTATTCCAACCTTTATTCTAGAAATGGCTCAAGCTGCAAAGGCGGGTGAACTTGACTCTATTCGAGACGATTACGAGACGGCTGAACTTGACTCTCTTGAGCCTGAGACAGACACACATTGTGATGACCAGAAGGCATGCCCCGACTTCGTCTTAGAATTGACTCGAGCTAAACTAGGTGAATCTATTGATTGTGATAACGATGTTGTGTCTTGTGAAGTCATCTTGAACTTTGATGACCTTTTTGCGTATGAACACTAGATGGTCACAAACTTAGTTGAGTCAGATGGATATCATTTTCATGATTTAGTCTTGATGAGTGAAGGTGCACACCATTTTTCCGTAAATGGTTTCATGTTTTGCCTTTGCCAAATCTTGGGGACAAGGTCAAAAGATAATGTGTATTCTCATATATTATCATCACACCTTTCAATACCATTACACCAAGTGGTCATTTGAGTACTAAAGCTTGTTCAGTGGCAAAGGTTCATATGAAGGGGAAGTACAAATACTTTGATCCGGGTATTGGGTTGGCTATACAAGTGGTCATTCATAGCTTAACTCTTGAGGACAAGAGTGATTTTAGGGGTGTGGAATATACTACTAAGGAATGTAAAGGGGAAGCCAACCTTCTAGTCTATGGTCTAATTACATCTTTAGTAGGACAAAGGAAAATGTTGGGTTTCTTACTTTCATCTTTGATCCAGGCGGATATGTATCATATAAGGGCATGTGGGCGTTAGATACTCTCATTAAAACGTGGTTATTACTTGATTGTGAGACCAACATCATGTATAGTTTGATTATATATCCTCAGATTCTTACACTTGAAGACAAGAGTGAGTTTTCGAAGATTTGGATGCATAGCCTTCAACGTCAGCAACTATTGGTAGCTTTCAATAGAAAGAAAGTGACCCGCAATGAGATATGCACAACCAAACATGTTCCATTTCTCGGATGGTTGGTCCTTATTGACAATAGCATTCTATGGAGCACATGGAAGAAACCCGTAGTTTACTTTGATAGTATTTGGGCTATTTCACGTCAGATTCATAGTGTCGAGAACATTTTATGGAGGGTCTCTCTCGAACAATCTAGCTATGACACAACTCATATTTTTCTACTTCTTGGTAATGCTAATACTTTAACAAAGATGATATGGGGGGAAGAATTGTTCAAAGAGCAGCAGCAAGCTTCTTATGAATATGACATTAAGGTTCTTCACTTTTGACCCCGCGGGAATAAATGATGACTCCAAGATGCGGATGCAAATGTTCAACACTAAATTACAACAGATGTTCGGTACCAAGGAAGAGGGTAGTGATTCTAGGATTGTGTGGGTTTTTTATCCGGGAGGATTTCATTACAATCACTCTCGTGTTGAGACTAAGGGTAATGTCATTGTCTTTGTCTTTGATCCCGGAGGATTACAACTCGCGTGGTCTAATCTTGTCCTGATCAAGTTACTAAAATCATGGAGTATATACTACAACTTAAGGGATGCCTAAGTGAGCCATATTAGATCCTTGAGGACAAGGACCATTTGAAGGGGTGGGTATTGATACAAACCAAAATGTTAGTAAGAGGGTATATTAGTAAATTTGTCCTTTATTTCTTACTCTTCAAGACACATGGCCTATATAAAGGCATTTGTAGGTTGTAATGGGTTATCTAAGAATTTGTCATTGAAAGTTGATCTTTCTTAGCTATCTAATCTTCATTTTCTCTCTAATTCCATCTAAACTCATTGATTAATCCTAGGTGATTCCTTCCCTCACCACAGATTATTCAATAGATCATCTAACCTATCGACTAATTAGTCGAACAGTTAAATCAATCATATCATTTATTTACTCCATTTTTACCCAATTATCTCTCATAAAAATTACGATTGTATCATCGTATCTTGATATGACCAAGAATTCAAAAAGCTTCTATTGGACCATGATATCCACCCATGTGTAATATACAACATGTATTACCTTGGCCCATTAAAAGTATTAATCCTTTTTAATTTTCAACTAGTCGCCATACCCGTGCACCGCACGGGAATATATTGTTTTATGGCCTTTGTAAATCGCAATTCTGTCTTTTTGCTTCATTGTCCACTATTTATTTTATTATTAATTTATGTATTTTTTGTTTTGATTTCATGTCTTTGTAATTTTAGTTACTTCCACAGACATTCCTAAATTCTGAATAAGACGGAGGTTAGAAAGATTGAACGATTCAAGTTACAGAAATATATATGACATGTATGTTAAATGAATGATGGGAAAAAATGGCAGTAAAAGTGTCGAAACATACATCAAACATGTCACCACAAGTGTAGCAAGGTGAATTAGACTAAAAGTGTGTTCGTAAAAACTTAAGCAAGTGATTATTTGCGAAACTGAGATATAATGCTATAAGATGTAATGAATAACTAATAATTCATTTTTTAACTTTTATTGGAGAACGTAATCCTCTTGAATTATGAATTTGATCTTTTTTAGTTTTTCCTCGCGTCTTTAGTTGAAATTTTCAAATCTAATATTGACCTCTTTTCTTCTATGGTTTCTATTGTTACGGATGCTTCTTTTACTACCACTTCAGACTTATAGCACATTGGGTGTGTTAGTTTTGTTCTTAAAATATAAGCAATGTATTATGAAGTGCTCGTAGTTGATGTACATAATAATTGTTCGCTTACCTCTTGTCTAGCCTTCTCTTCTCCTTTTTAACTGGTGTGTTTACCGCGAAACTCTAATTCTATTTGGGTGGTACACCAAGGTTCATATTGAGGTTTGGTTGTAGGTCTAATCGGGTCGCTTTGGTTGTACACTTGGGTGACATATTGAGGTTCATGCTCTATAATAACTTTTGTATTCATTATTGTAGGTGATAATACAATTATGAACTATGGAAGAGGATGATCAAGCAAGGTGGAGTTGATAAGTTTTTCCTCTTTTCTCCTCTTCTTTCTTAATTGATTGATTTTTTTTAATTAAAAATTTTGTTAATTGATTGTCTTTGTTTTTTAACAGACTCCCTCGTTTCTTAATTTTATTTGTCGGTTGGTTTAGTTGCTTGGCCTAAACAGAGCGGAACACATGACTTTATTACTCCCTCCTTTCACTATCTTTTACCCCATTTCATTAAAATACTCTTACAAATAATGATGAAATTGGGCAAAAGATTATGAACAGAGGGAGTATAAAATAGTATTAGGGCAATAGCAATGATAACATATAAGGAGTTTCATGTCATTGAGTTAGAGAATAAAGTTCTTTATATGAAATCGGTTTCTAAAGTAAGGAATCGATTTCATACATGTAAATTGAGAGAAAAAAGGGGATCCACAATAAATATATGAAACTTTTACCATTGATCGGTGAAATAGAAAGTTTCAAACATGGTTAGATGTACCTTCATGATAATGAAAATATGGTGCATGGAACTACAACTATTGCTGCTATTGCCCTTAGATAAATGATGGATGATGATGATTTGTTTGAATTTTAATAAATTAATAAATAGATAAGATAGTGCTCTGATCTAACATCCCCCTCTCTCTACATTTTTCTTTTCTCCTATTTTATATTTTTTGCTTTCTCAACTTTTGTACGTGAATTTTTTTTACGTGAAATTATACAAATAGTGAGATATCGTATTTTATTGTTCGATCTTGTGCTACTTTCTCCTTTGTTTTCTCTCGTCTACATTGTTGAGTTTGTTGCTCTTGCCCTTTTTTTTGGTAAAATGTGAGGTATTATTATATCATAGACAAAAGGTGACATATACATGGGATAACAATTTTAGCGCTTTAATACATAGTACACTATATAGCAAGATGGAAACAAAGTCCAACACACATAACAATCTATTATTGCTCTTACCCTTTGTTGTGCTTGTTTCTAATTTTGATGTTTCACATTTGTTATTGTCTGTGTTAGTGTTCTTCTATTATTTTCCATTATTAGTTTTGTATTAGATTATGATTGATGTAAAGATGCCTCTAAATCTATGATCGACGTGTTGATATGATACTACATCCAACTCATCGATCAACTTATTATTACAATAACAATACTGTGTCAACTATGTGAGAATGTGGTTGTATCGATTGACTCCTACTAATAATGAGTAGCATTAAGATGAGTCTAATGCAAGCATGAACCCAATGAAGCAGGAACGAATTGATAGCCACGCACATACCGAGTTAGTCTGGGCGGTGGAAAAAATCGGGGTCGTCTGCATCCAACGACAACAGTAAGACGATGTTTGGCGGTGGGAATCAGCTCGATTTCGTTGTACACTTGGATGGTGTAATGGGAAAGGCACGCACCCATTGTTATAGGTGGTGGATTATAAGGGAGGAAGATGAAGAGGATGGGAGGTGGTTGAAATTTATTGTTTCCACTTGGAGGGTGGAGGTGGTTGAAATTTATTGGTTTACTTTGGATTCTACATAATCAATGAGGAAGAAGTTGATGGGTTCTTCACTTTGGATTCTACCTAATCAATGAGGAAGAAGTTAAAGGGTTCTAATGAGGAAGAAGTTGATGAGTTCTTCACTTTGGATTCTACATAATCAATGAGGAAGAAGTTGAAGGTTTCTAACTAATCATAACCGACTTTGGCATTGATTATGTATTCAACTCTCTCCCTTTCAATTTCTACCCAATCACATCATGCCAAGTGTGTTACCTTAGAATTGATTATTGATTATTGGTTGTATAGAGCATGGAGAATGCTTTGTTTTCTATTTAATATAATATATAGATATAGATTAGTATATTAACGTGTGTCCAGTAGAAACATGTTAGAAAAGTCGTTAGCGTATATAGCCATCTGATGTTTCAATTAAGCTCCAAACTTGCAGTTACAAATGCTTAACTATCTTTAGTCAAAATCAAGAGATTCATCATTCATACCGCCATATTGGTGAGGTGAGAAGTGAGATACAGTAGATACTACTGAAGTAAGCCAAATTCCGACTTTAAGCGAGTAATTGAAATTGAATGAATATAACTCAACCCAACTAAAGATTTGTTAATAATTAGCAAGACAGTCAGGCCTAACTAATTGCCTAACCTTGTGTATCAGGAAGAATAATCTTAATTGAGCCAATGTAATAATGGTACGGTTCCTTCAATTACTCTATTTTTTTTGTTAAGGAGTAAGTATTTGGTAGTCCCACTTGATAAAAATTCCACGTGCAAAGGTTTGTAACTTACCTATGTCCCTTCGACTTTATATAGTTGTACTAAACCACGGGGTTATAAACCATCGAGACGAATGGAGAAGTACTATTTAGTGTTAAGACGGAATGCGGAGAAATCATATGTGACAAACTTGAGCATGCAAATCTATAAATAAAGTTAAAAGGGTTGTTTATGCATTTAATTTTTTGCCACGTGGAGGGCATTAAATGCTTGAGCAACCTTTCATTATTATTATTATTATTATTATTATTATTATTATTATTATTATTATTTATAATTTCATTCCTTTTGTCAATTTAGTCTTACTGAATTTTTCCCTCATATACGTATGTGTCACCAAGTTTTGCCTTTACACAGTTGCAAATTTTGTCTTCTTAAAAGATTTTCCGTTCTATTTTCAAAATATTCTCCTCAGTTGTATACTCACTCTTTGTTCGTTCTAATTTTAGTGCTAATTTTTTTTCGTGCATTTGTTGTTGTTTAGTGAACTTATGTGAATCCACTAATCAAGTCTGGAATTCCTCGCTTTTCAGGTATAATAGTTTTATTTTAGTTGATTATTTATATAGATATATTTGAAGTTAACTTTAAATATAATGGATTTGGTGTTCATAAGAGTGTACTTTTATTTATATTCAAACTTGAAGAAATTTACACAATATGTTTAAAAAGAGGTTACAATTGTTTTTGGTTTTCAGTTTCTTGCATTCGGCTCTGATTTTTCAATTTAGTATTACTGATTTTTCCCCTCATATATACGTGTCACCAAGTTTCGCCTTTACACAATGGCAAATTTTGTCTTATTAAAAAATTTCCCGTTCTATTTTAAAAATATTCTCCTCAGTTGTATACTTGCTCTTTGTTGATTCTAATTTTAGTCCTAATTTTTTTTCGTGCATTTGTTGTTGTTTACTGAACTTATGTGAAGCCACTAATCAAGTCTGGAATTCCTCGCTTTTCAGGTATAATAATTTTATTTTAATTGATTATTTATATAGATATATTTTAAGTTAACTTTAAATATAATGGATTTTGTGTTCTTGAGAGTGTACTTTTATATGTATTCAAACTTGAATAAATTTTCAAAATATAATTAAGAAGAAGTTACAACTGTTTTTGTTTTTCAGTTTCTTGCATTCGGCTCTGATTTATTCTTATTGCATTTTGTTTTGTTGCTTATATATGTATTGTTTTTTCATGATTATAGATAGATGCATTTCCGTTCTGTTTTTAAAATATTCTCTTCAGTTGTACAATTGTTCTTCCTTGATTCTAATTTTAGTGTTGATTTAATCTTTTTGCATTTGTTTTTGTTTAGTAAAATCATGCGAAGCCAATAATCAAGTCTGCAATTTTTCATTTCTCAGGTATAATAATTTTATTCTAATTGATTATTTATATAAATATATTTCAAGTTCACTTTAATTATCACGGATATTGGGTTCATAAGAGTGTGCTTTTATTTATATTCAAGCTTAAGAAATTTACAAAATATGATTAAGAAGTTGTTTGTCCTTTTACAATTTCTTGCATTCGGCTCTAATTTACTCTTATTGCATTTTATTTGTTGCTTACATATATGTATTCTTTTTTCATAATTTTAGAGTTGTTATAAAGTTTTCGCTTTATTATTAAACTTATATATACATAGACAAAATATTAGATAAAATTTTTAGAAAGATTGTGATTAAAATAATGTACGTGATAATAAATGTACTAACAAAATGAATCATCTTTGTTGGAAAGTATAAAAATAAAATAAAATAATGGAGTAAGTTAAATCAAATGAAATTTTCATTCTTTATCAATGAATATTAATTTTCTACTCATTATTATAACAGATAATAATTAAATAAGGGTAAATGGAAAGATTTTGGTCAATTACTAATGTAATTAATTACATTTAATAAAAAAAACTTAATATCACATATAATAATACAACAGCTTATTAAAAAAAGTTTTAGAAAAGATTGTGATTTTCGAAAATGTAGTTCGTAATAAATTTATTAATGAAAACAATTTGCAGTGATTTTTACATTCACAAATAAAAATTCTTATTGCTATAAAAGATAGTATTAGATTGTGATTAAAATTATGTATGTGATAATAAATGCACTAGGAAAATGACTCATCTTTGTTGAAAAGCATAAAAATAAAATAAAATAATGGAGTAAGTTAGGTCAAATGAAATTTACATTCCTTATCAATGAATATTAATTTTCTACTCATTATTATAACAAATAATAATTAAATAAGGGTAAATGAAAAGGTTTTGGTCAATTACTAATGTAATTAATTACATTTAATGAAAAAAAACTTAATATCACATATAATAATACAGCAAATTATTAAATAAAAGTTTTAGAAAAGTGTGTGATTTCTGAAAATGCAGGTCATAATAAATTTGATAATGAAAACAAATAAATTTATTAATGAAAACAATTTGCATTGATTTTTACATTCACAAATGAAAATTCTTATTGCTATAAAAGGTAGTATTACACAATTTACTATTTTCGATTAAAAAAAAAGGTACACTCTTATGAACACAAAACTCATGATAGATAAATTTAACTTGAAATATATTTATATAAATAATCAATGAATTATAACAAATAATAATTAAATAAGGGTAAATGAAAAGGTTTTGGTCAATTACTAATGTAATTAATTACATTTAATATAATAAAAAAAACTTAATATCACATATAATAATACAACAAGTTATTAAATAAAAGTTTTAGAAAAGATTGTGATTTCTGAAAATGTAGGTCATAGTAAATTTATTAATGAAAATAATTTGCATTGATTTTTACATTCACAAATGAAAATTCTTATTGCTATAAAAGGTAGTATTACACAATTTACTATTTTCGATTAATAAAAAAAAAGTACACTCTTATGAACACAAAACCCATGATATTTAAATATATTATACCTGAAAAATGAGAACTTTCAGACTTGATTATTGGCTTTGCATAAGTTCACTAAACAAAAACAAAATCCGAAAAGTAATATTCGTAATACATTTATTATCGCTTAAATTTTTAAATCACATATTTTTCTCCACCTTTTTTATATCTAATTCTCCGTCCGGACTAATTTGTTATGTTATTAGTATGTTGTATTAATTTATGCTTTTATTAGATTCCTTATTAATTTTATTATTATCTATCTATCTATCTACATATAAAGTTAAAAAGGTTATTTGAGTATTTATTTTTTTGCCGCGTGGCGGATATTAAATGCTCAAACAATCCTTTATTATTATTGTTGTTGTTGTTGTTGTTGTTGTTGTTGTTGTTGTTGTTGTTATTAATTTCTTCCCTTTGTCAATTTAGTCTTATTAAATTTTTCCCCCATATATATATGTGTCATCAAGTTTTGGCTTTATACAATGGCAAATTTTTTCTTATTAATTTTTTTTTTTCGTTCTATTTATAAAATACTCTCTTCAGTTGTATAATTGTTCTCCGTTGATTCTAATTTTAGTGCTAATTTTATCTTTTTGTATCTAATTTTAGTTAACTTATGCGAAGCCAATAATCAAGTCTGGAATTTCTCACTTTTCAGGTATAATAATTTTATTTAAATTGATTATTTATATAGATATATTTCAAGTTATCTTTAAATATTACTCCCTCCATCCAAATTTAAACTTCATGGGGGAGTAGACACAAAAATTAAGGGTGGAGTGTAGTGTGTGGTGGAAAATGAAAGTTGAGAGAAAATGTGGGGTCAGAAATGATATGAACCACAAAAATTAACCAAAAGAGGAAATATTGTGAGTAGGAAGTTTAAAGATGGACAATCCAAAAAGGAAAGTAGGAAGATTAAAAATGGATAGAGGGAGTATGAATTTTGTGTTTATAAGAGTGTGCTTTTATTTATATTCAAACTTGAAAAAATTTACAAAATATGATTAAGAAGAAGTTACAACTGTTTTTGTTTTTCAATTTCTTGCATTCGGCTCTAATTTATTCTTATTGCATTTTGTTTTGTTGCTTATATATGTATTGTTACTTCATAATTATAGATATGTTTCCGTTCTATTTTTAAAATACTCTCTTCAGTTGTATAATTATTCTTCGTTGATTCTAATTTTAGTGCTAATTTAATATTTTTGCATTTGTTTTTGTTTAGTGAACTTATGCGAAGCCAATAATCAAGTCTGAAATTTCTTATTTTTCAGGTATAGTAATTTTATTTTAATTGATTATTTATATAAATATATTTCAAGTTAACTTTAAATATCATTGATTTTGTGTTCATAAGAGTGTACTTTTATTTATATTCAAACTTGAAGAAATTTACAAAATATGATTAAGAAGAAGCTACAACTGTTTGTGTTTTTAAAATTTCTTGCATTCGACTCTAATTTATTCTTATTGCATTTTGTTTTGTTGCTTATATATATGTATTGTTTTTTCATAATTATAGATATGTTATAAAGTTTTCACTTTATTATTAAACTTCTCGGTTGGCCTTGGTAATTGGTTATATATAGTACTGAATTTTTAATAATTTGCAATAATATAGTACTGAATAATTTGCAATAATATAGTACTAAATATTTTTAATAATATAGTACCGAATTTTTAATTATTATATGTGATGTTAAGTATTCTATTTATTAAATTTGGAAAACCTTTTCGGTTACCCTTATTTAATTAATTAATTATTATTATTATTATAATAATCAAATAGAAAATTAATATTCATCCGTAAATAATAAAAGATTTCAAATTTCATTGCGTTTAAGTTAATCCATTTCTTAACTTTATTTTTTGACTTCTCGACAAATATGATTCATTTTATTACATTTATTATCACTTAAATTTTTTTAATCACATATTTTTCTACAACTTATATCTAATACACCGTAAAGACTAATTTGTTATGTTATTAGTATGTGGTATTAATTTATGCTTTTATTAGATTCCTTATTAATTTTATTATTAATTGATTGAAACCTTTTCGTTTACCCTTATTTTATTATTTGTTATAACAATCAATACAAACTTAATATTCATTGATAAGGAATGACAAATACTTTACAACAAAGATGATTCATTTCTCTTAGGTAACTTTTGTCAGCTCTAATTACAACTTTATGCACCATCATTATTGCAATCGAAACTACATTTCAACTATGTTTAATTCCATTAAACACGAAATCGATCCACATGTAATTTCAAACAACTACTCTGTATATACATTCGCCAAACGACTTGGTGGATGATTTACAAAAACCAACGCACATAATTTTTAAGCGGATAATCCCGTGAATTTCACGGGTGACATACCTAGTTTATATATATTCAAAGGGGTGAACGATAAAAGTTGATAAAGAAAAGTTTATTACCTTCATAATTTATGACCCTTACAGATGTGATGACTACGACCATATTATGTCCATTTTGTCGGCTAATTTCCTCTGTAATGTAGTCGGACGCATCACCCCATAAAGTCATGTTCACTACTACACCCGAGTATCGTTGATGTGGAAGACGTATCAAATAGAACGTAGGTGGGTGGAGGTTGTTTTGGATTCTTGTCTCGACGACTACACATCTTCGGATCATGCGATTTAATTTCTCAACGGTAATAGGGTGGGAATTGATCATGCTCGTTGTAGGAAACACTTGGATGGTGTAATGGGAAGGGAAGCATCCATTGATATAGGTGGTGAATTATAAGTGTTAAGCTTTCAATCATAACTCCCTCCATAACTCCTTCCTCCTTTTCATTTTCCACTTCATACCTTTTCATCTTCTTCATAACTCCCTCCTTTTCATCTTCAACTTAATAACTCCTACCTTTTCATCTTCCACTTCATAACTTCCTTCATAACTCCTTCCTCCTTTTCATCTTCCACTTCATACTTTTTCATCTTCTTCATAACTCCCTCCTTTTCATCTTCCACTTAATAACTCCTACCTTTTTATCTTCCACTTCATAACTTCCTCCATAACTTCTTCCTCTTCATACATTTTCATCTTCCATCCAATAGTATCGCGACACGTGGCTTGCTTTAGCTTCATACCTTTTCATCTTCCATCCAATAGTATCGCGACACGTGGCTTGCTTTAGGTTTGAGATTTAGGGAAATGGAGGATGGAGAATGCTTTGTTTTGCTTTTAATATAATATATAGATTATGCTAATTTTTGTAATTAGATCACCCTCATGATAAAATATTATATATTGAGTCATAATAAATTCGTTTGTTTAGTTTACGACTTAATCGTTAAGTCGTGTTACTAAAGTTGGTTCTGCGATTGGTTTACGACTTAAGAGTTAGGTCGTGTTACTAATTTCAAGTTTTTTTTCCTAATTAATCGTTAATTAGAATGTGAATGAGATTCATTATTTGGTTTACGTATTGTGAATGCGGCTCCTGAATGCCATTATAATTGTTATGAGATTGACTTGTGACTAGTATGGCCCAAACTAGGATGGTTTACGATCTGCGTATCGTTATTCGTTGTAATAATAATTTTTAATTATTTAATCGTCTTGTTACGCGTGCAATGTATAATTATTTTAGTTCATACGATTGCGGGCGCATCGTATTGCAATGTAATAATTTATTGTTTTATTTTACTAGTTAAGTTTTAATTAGTGAAAATAAATGTAATTTGAAGACGAAGTCCCGAGAAGTTGGAGGATGGAGATCCAAACGATTCGAGGGAGGTTTCATGAAGGATGGAGATCCGGATGAAGCTTTTGGACCTAGTTAGTTTAGGGGGGCCATACTAGATCACTTATTTTTATGCTTGCATTTAAATTCGTTTTATGCTTGCTTTACTTTGTGAATGTGGTTATTTTGTTATGAGTTCACCATAAATAACCGATTTTTGATCCCCAAATAAGTAATATTGAGTTTTATGTTTTTCTGGACAACACCTATGAAGCCTTAGAACACGATTGATAGGTTCTGCCAAAGTAGGGTATTGATTGTTATTCCGGGGATAATAGGGTGAATTTATGAAACTCACACGTTAATGTTTGGTTTGACTCAACGAAACTATCAAAAGATAAAGTTTTGGGTTTCGAAACAAAGGAGATATGTTTGGCAAGGAGTTGTTGAACATGTCGACCAAGAATTATAAGTCAGTTATAATTAGTAAGGTTGTTACTTACCTTAAACACTGTTTAATTAAAGGCAGGGCGAAAGTCCGTTTAATGAATAGTGGGAGAGGGTCTTGGTTATATGCCTTTTAGGGGATGATTTTTTAAAGGGCATTTGGTAGTTTAAAAGGTTGTTTTAAACTGCTTTGATGAATATTTCGCTTATACTCGCTTGTTCTTTTCGTTTATGTAGAAATTATGACTAGTAACAACAACAACTCTGCTTTTAATCTGCGCTCAGTCTTTGAGAAGGACAAACTGAATGCTAACAACTTCCTTGATTGGGAAAGAAATCTGAGAATTTTTCTTAGATGTGAAGGAAAGGAGTCTGTTTTGGACAATGCTCTTCCTGGTGCACTCTCTGCAACGGCATCAGATGTCCAAAAGAAAGCTAGAGAGAAAACCATTGCGACAAGCGTGCAAGTCACGTGTCTAATGCTTGCATGCATGGAACCAGACTTTCAAAAGCATTTTGATGGTATGGATGCATACAACATTATGGCACAGCTGAAAACCATGTTTCAGAAACATGCAGGCTAGAGAGATTTGAGGCTAATCGTAGGTTACTCGAATGCAAGTTGGCATATGGTGAACCAGTTGGACCACATGTGTTCAATATGATTGGACACTTTCAAGTCATGGAAAAACTTGGTTTTGCTTATCCATCTGAGCTAGCTATTGATATTGTAATCAATTCATTACACGAGGGTTTTTGAAACTTTCGTTTGAACTTTTGTATGCAAGGAGGGAAAACAACCTTGCAAGAGTTGCATGGTATGTTAATTCAGGCTGAGAGGAACATCCCAAATGAACCGGAAAAGGAACATAAAGATGTTCTTATGATTCGTAAGGGGAAAAAGTTCAAAAAGACTGGGACTGGGCCTAGAAAGGATAATGGCAAGGAAGTTGCCAAGTCCGATTCTTCTGGAAAGGGAAAGACTAGTTCAAAAGCAAAGGTTGCAGCTGAACAAGAATGCTTCTATTGTCAAAAGGTTGGCCATTGGAAGAGGAACTGTCCCAAGTACCTGGAGGACAAGAAAAATGGTCTTTCTACCTCAGATAAATTCTGTTATAGAAGTGAATTTAGCAATTTCTACTTCCACGGTATTCGATACCAAGTTATAGTACTCACAGTATATGTAATGTGTAGGGACTAAAAAGGAGGAGAATGCTGGAAAATGAGAAAAAGTAGATCTACTGGTTGATAATGGAGTAAGAGTTGCTGCACTAGAAGCCTATAGTCTAGCTTTGTCTCTATATTATGTTTTAGTTTAAGAACTCAGTAATGGTTATTTTGTTCGAACTACTACTATGAACTATGTTTTGCTTTCTGGTTTTGATTCCAAAAGTCATTCATCTAATGTTGAGAATAATTGGTATTCTGCATATTTGAATGGAATGTTCTATATTTCCGCTAAATTATCAAATAGTTTGTATGTTTTAGAAACACACATCTATAACATCAACAGTGAGAAATATAAAGATAAGTCTTGCTCACCTTCTAATATTCATATCCGGATTTGCATTTAGAATGCAGCATTCACACTTAACATTATTCTGACCGAAGTAGTAAAAGAGACACCATATACGTGATATAGATTGGAAATGTTCTTAAGTCTTCTTTTATGGTCTATTCTGAATAGACTACTAGATATTACTTCTACACCTAAAGCGTAAACAAAGTAGTTGTGCTTGTGGTGGTGTCTTTTTGGAAAAAGGTGATTATTCCAAAATGTCAAGTGGGAGTAGTATACATCTCGAAGGAGTTCTAGATGACGAGCAACAACTGAGTGAGATGACACAACATAAGGATGTTGTAAAAGGTGGTGGTGTAGGTTCGACCCACGATCCATCCGCTAATTCAAAAGTTGTTATTCCACATTGTAGAACTAGTAGATCTTATATTCCAACAAAAAGGTTTGTAGAAACTAATTTGACGGAATGTTCCAAAATAAGGATTTTGGAAATTAAGAAAATTACTACCTACAAGGATGCTTGGGTGAGTCAGGACTCCATAAGGTGACTAAGAGTAGTCGCGCAAAAAATGGATGTCAAACAGCTTTTCTGAAAGAGTTCTTGAAAGAGGATGTGAAGTTAAGTGGGAGTATTATTACTTTCCTAATATTGTATGTGGATGACATACTAATCATAGGAAACGATATATCCATACTTGAGGCAGTCAAGGGAAGGTCATATTATTGTTTCGCTATGAAGGATCTAGGAGAGATAGATTAAATATTGAACATCAAGATCTATGGAGATAAATCGTGGATGAGGATTGAACTTAGTCAAGAAACTTATGATGATAAGATCTTGTTATGTTCATGATGACCCAAATACCAGACAGACTCGGGTGTTTGACACTGGGTTGTTGTGAGTTGGTATACGGTGGAGAATATGAGTTGGTTGTTACGAGTTACACTGTTGCGAGTTTCTGTAGTGACTAAAGATGACTTCCGCAGTTGTTTGGTTTCATTCTTTGTCTCAATGGACTCTCATAGATTTTACATAAGAAATCGAGTATATAGCAACGACAAATGCAGCAAAGGTAGTTTGCAAGGTTCGGAACAATGCAAATGTCGAAAATCTATTTGACTAAACCGTTCCCACAACCTAGGTATGAGAGTCATACTAGGTCTATGGGATTCAAGCTAATAAAAGATTAGCGTTGAAATTGTATTTGGAGAAATACAGTTATTAAAACATGGTTGATGTTTGGAATGTTCATCTATATTATTGATATCTTATTTAATTGTTGGTTTAGTTTAAATAAAATGTCCAGAAAGCATGTGAGTTCTCTATAGGATTATCAAAAGTGTTTTGATAAGTGGAAAACTATCGATGAACAGAGATCACAGCTTATTTGTGTCCCTAGTCAGTATCGCTAAATTGGACATAAGTGATGCATTGAATGACTAGCACGAGATTGTTGGATAGCGCAATTCCATGGGCTATGGGAACATGGAGATGTTCGTTCAATCGAGTGGATATATTGGATATATTGTGACTTGACCAAAGTAGATTCTAAAGTAGAATCAAATCTATGTTTAGTGGATTCCTTTGACATGAGTATATCATTGCAACCATGATACAATTAGTTGTGCATTGACACTGTCAAACGTCTTGCCGTAAAAGGAAGTCATAAAGACAATCGTCATGCATACTAAGAATTGAGTGGGAGTTTTGGATGATACAAGACTGGATTACTGGATAAGTCCTCCTATATGATAGGATTGGTGTCTGGGCTCCTTGATGAGGGAGAACTGAAAAATGCATGGCCATGCGAGGAATGGATTAAGGAGTTAATTCATTCAAGGACAGTTCGAACTCGGAGATCGAGGAAATGAGTTTGATAAATGACACATTAATCATGAGATGTTTAGATGTAATCGAAATCGACATTAAGCGACTTAAGGAATTTGAAGATTGTCTTATTGTCTTCGGAGAAGTGGGAGATCGAAGGAATATGTCCTAAGACATTTCCGACAATTACTAAATATAATATAGGATATTATTATGGAGATAATCGTTATGTATTATAGTAATTCATAATTGCTTGCTAGAGAATAATTATGATAATTAGTCCAATTCGATTGGGCTAGTGACTATGGATATATAATCCTATAAGGTCACACAATCAGACTTAGTCAGAAAATTAAACAAGCCCATTATGGACTTGTGAGGTATTAGACTGTAACTACTTATGAGGCCCAGTTAGTCTCTTGGTTTAACCTAAACTCTACTACTATATAAGGATATGATATATGAGTCAGAAGAAGATTAAGAATCAACCAAGGAGAAACCCTAATCTAAGCCAGTTCAGTTTATTGCCTCAAGCACCCCTAAAAGTAAGACAAAGAATTGTTCTATCTCTTCCGTCCTAGCAGACGTGGGATTCCGACTGGGTTGGTGGACCGAGTAGAGGAGCAACACGTGGGGCTCTAGTATCTCTCCGTCTTATATATCGAGGAATTTACGCTACGAGGGTATGTATTTCTCGACCTATTTTTGTCCTGATTCATATCTATATTGTGCTTGTATTCTTGAATTGGTGCTAGGAAATTGTTTCCTGAAATTCCGCTTTCGCACCGGTAAAATCCTTCACAAGCAACTTTAAAAATAGTATTTCGTAAATAGTTTAACAAATTTTTTTTTAAAATAAATTTTTTCATTTCTCAGGTTTTTTTTTCTTTAGTAAAATTAATATTTGTTTCCTATTTTATACCTACTACATTTAAACGTTATTACATTATAAATTTGTTATGTGTTTAGCTATTTTACTTTATTAATAAATTTATTACTACTTACAGTTTTAGGTTCGTTCTCTTTAGCAAAATTAATATTTGTTTCCAATTTTATGTCTACTACATTTAAACTTTATTACATTATAAATTTGTTGTTATGTGTTTAGCTATTTTACTTTATTAAAAAAATTATTACTTCTTACAGTTTTTTAATCGTAAATTTTTGTTATGCATTCAGTTTTCGTGCACGTGGCGGATGATTTCATGTTTTTTTTTACCAATTTAATATTTTATAAAAAAATATCTTCTTTTTAATTTAATGTTTTACAAAAATTTAATGTTTGACATAAATTTATTGTTATTAATAAAAATTAATGATTTTCGCAAAAAAAAAGTTATTTAACAGAAATAATCCCAACTTTGGGTGGTATTTCATAAATAAAACCAACTTCAATTAATCTGAGAATAAATTCATGTATGAGACGCATCAAACACGAATGAAATTGACTCATTAATGACCTGATGTAGCAGGTTTATGTGGGCGTCATAGTAATTAATTAACGCAGCTACATCTTCTTCCTTTCCACATCAAGGTCGACTCTTCCCCTAAACCCAAATTTTAAACTCTAATTTTGTGCAACAGTTCTCGAAATCCATGGGTAATCCATCAAATTCATGTTCTTCGAATTCATGGGGATCTAACATCTCGAAAGATTTTTCTGCAACCACAAATTACGAGCAATGATTAAGACTATCAAGAAGGGAGAAAACACTGGGAAGAAGTTTTATGGGCGTCCATTATGGCTGGTAAGCTCAATAATTATGATTATGGTTGTTATCAGTTAGTTTAGTAACATCAATTTAACCATAATGAAATAGTGTACAGGCGTAGCAGGTAGCAGGTAATCGGAATCCATTCGTGTTTGATGTGTCTCATACGTGGGTTTATTCCCAGATTAATTAAAGTTGATTTTTTATTTATGAAATACTACCCAAAGTTGGGATTATTCAATTATTCCTGTTAAATAATCAAAAAAAAAAACTTTAATCATTTGGAGGTTACACATTTTCTCTACTTTTGTCTTAATAATCAAATTTAATATTAATAATAATTATAATATTATTTATTATGAAAAACTTTATTATCATCATTATATAACTAAAAAAACAATATAATGGAGAGTTGGAAAAAAAAATTTGTATTTTGAGATTTCTTATTCACATTTCATTCGTTCTATTTTATATTCTCTTCAATTTTGCAATTGTTCTTCGTTGATTTTAATTTTAGTACTAATTTTATCTTGTGCATTTGTTTTTATTTAGTGAACTTATGCGAAGCCAATATCAAGTATGCAATTTCTCATTTTGTAGGTGTAACACCCTGATTTTATAAATTAAGTTAAATTAAAGTTATGTTCCTATTTTTATTTTTGTTTACGATTTAACTCGTAATTCTTAAAATTGATATAAAACGAATTTATCATTTAATCGATTCAAACTCCTAAAACTCTATTTGTCACGAAAATTCTTCTTATATTTAAAACATATTTTTATTTCTGTTTCGATTATTTTATACATTTAATTTAATTTTTATCGAAAGTCTATTTCGGCGATTTAAATTCTAAAATCTTTTTATTTATTTTTATTTAAGCTCGAATTTCTATTTTCGGCTTGAAGCTCATTTATTTTAAGTTTCGTCAAAATATCTATTACCTTTCCTCGAAAAATCAATTTAATTCACTTTATCGAAAATTTATTATTTATCGGGAAATAATATTTCATCGTCTAATTATTTATTTCTATAAACTTCATTTTCGTATCGAATAACTATTTAGATCTCGAGAAATGTTTATTCTACTCATTTTATTAGTCGGCCCAATTATTTTATTAATTCGATACGTCGGTCAGTCAACTTATCGTTACGGAATTCGTCTCCTAACAGATTCATTTAATTAATCCGTATACAACGTATACTTATTGTCTCGGAATCCGTACACTTTTTTCTTTGGTGATTTAAATTCATCCCACTTATACTGTTTAACGTACACTCCCCTTCCTCCTTTCTTATTCCACCGCTTCACTATTTTTTTTTTCACATTCAACGCACGACCTTCACTCTTCTCTGTCCTTTTGCCCCCTTCTGTAGACACCCAGATTTGGACCTAGTGGCTGCAGGAGTGCCCGACAAACACCCGATGACGATAGGACTGCAACGCGACGCGGGTTCGCGATATTTTAGGTAGTTTTTCTATAGAATGGATCAAATAAATTACTCGGAAAGATTAAATTAACATGATGGCAGCCTTAGTCATGTCGTTACGGTCGCATAGACACTAATTAGAGTCAATTCTGACACCGGGACCCCGAGTCGGTCCCGAAACTCGAACCAAGTCAGCACCGCGCCAAGTGAACCTCGGGATGCACACCCGAGGCCCACTAAGCTCACAACGCTAGGTCAAACCCGGGGAAACCTTAGGCCCCAAGATACGTATTATACTCCTCCCTCCCGGGTTTGGAAAGTATCAAAATCGTATCTTTAAAACTCCAACCGCCTCACCTCACGCGTCTGAGACTCCCCACGCTTGAACCCAGGCGCCTGAGTCTTGGTGCGCCTTAGCTCAGGCGTCCATAAGGGTGACGAGGATCAAAAACACCTATAAATACCCCCCCACCCCATTCATTCGACACACAATTCTGAATTCTCTTCTCCCTCCACATTCTCGCTAAGAGCTCGCACTCCGACACTCGAGGCAAACGATCCACTCGATCGTAGTTTCGATAAATGCAACATCGACGCTACTCCTCACCTTCGAGCACCCCACTCGATACCGAGGTGCCTGTGTTCGACTGGCTCAAGTCTAGTAACGAAGTTCTGCCGGATTAGCCGCAGAATCAGCCCATAGTAACGAAGCTCTGCTGGAGTAGCCGCAGGAAGGATCAACGGTAACGGAGCTCTGCTGAAATCACTATGCTAGCTAGGAGGATCCGCCTTTGAAGTCGAGTCTTCACTAGGTTGCCATCTAAACAAAACTTTACATTTTCACACTTTCTTTTATTATGCACTACGACGATACTAGATGTCGACACTAGGTCCACAAGCACTTACTAAAACACGTAATGTCTCAACTTCAACCACAAACACTAAAATACATTAAATTGACCCGAGTAATTCTGAGATCCGTTCTCAACTTCCTATGCATCGTGTCCCGTTTAGTGTATACTCCGAGGGTGCAACTCCTCACAACGTGATGTACTTACATTCGCATTTACAGTTTTTCGTATGATTTATTGCTTTTATGACCATATAATCGCATGCTAAATCACCTAACACGGAATTCAAAATGTAAAACAACTAAAACTGAACAAAGTGATGGTCGGGTTCCGTAGTAGTCCGGGTGCTCACCTTATTAGGTTCGACGCATCTCTATTAATACCGAACCGGTGCATCTTAAGCAGAATACCAGGTAAGGTATACCACGAGAACGACTAATATCCGTACTATCGCGTTAAAACTGACTTGCTAATACGTATAATATTAGTATTCTCTACTCTCCTATGTGTATCTTTTCATGGCCTGCTTGTCACGTGAAATCACATGCAAAGAATGTAAACACAACTACTCTGACGACAAAACTTACTTGTCCTTCAACAACCGACATAACAAGAGGTATAGGGTGAAAACAACGGATATTACAGTATTTCCGTCACAACCAAAGAACTAGGTTATCAGCCCACCGGTTGATTAGTAGAGGCCGCTATAGTGCGGGCGGGATTGGGTGTTGACATCTATCGGATGTTGGCTTCCCAATACATACTCTCACCCCTTACTCAGAATCGACGGTTTTCGGATGTCCGAAACCATTGGCAAAGAGAGTCATTCCAGGCATAGAATGTTTAAGGGTACAAGTCTTTATCTTTAGGTCTCGTGCCCCTCAACTTTGAGCCGGCTAGGGATCAAAGTTGACTTGAACGGTTTCCGAGTCCCCATAATTGACTCGGTGACGACTCCACAAATCGGCAACGAATTCAGTTCACTAAAAAGGTCGCCTTACCAAATGAATCGGCCTTTAAACATTTACAACCATGACTCGATCGATTCCAAACGGAAACACGGGTGCCCCCACCCGTTTAGTACAAGTCCGGATCGTCATCCGAATCGAGGTCCGACACATTGTCCCGTACGCGAGGTCGGACCGGCCCCCGACAGGGAGGGGGGCCGCGTGGGTGGCCGCCGCCACACGTTCAAAAACCGGGTCGGTCTAGCGCGGGGCGCCGGGCGGTGCGGACGGACGTCCACACCTTCGTCCTTTTTCCTTCCCCTCTTCTTCTATTATCATTTTCCTTCTTCACGATTCATTCTATTTTTTTCTTCATGTTCTTCATCTGCTGCGTTTGTCTCTCCGTCCTCGCTATCCTGTTAATCTTCTTCGGCTGCTGCTATGGCATCGTGTACTGCTGTTTCGTTTTCAATCGTTCGATGTTCTGTTGCCATTGTTGCTACTACTGCTCGATTCTCCTCCTCGGTGTCGTTGTTGCTGCAGTTTGTCAAGGTAGTCCCCTTCTCCTCCTCCTCCTCCTCCTTCTTCTTATTCGCCTGATTTGTTTACTGATCTACTGCCATTTTGACGTTGCTGGTTCTAATTTCGAACCCATAATTCGTTTCTCTCTGCTGTTCTGTACACGTGCTGTTACTGCTGTTATTTCATCATCCTTGATGCTATTGTTGATGTTGTTGTCGTTGTTTAGTGACTGCTTCAGTCATTCAGTCCTCGATATTTCGCTGTCTTTATGCAATCATATGTTATTGATGTTCTATACCGCTCTATTCTCCGTCATTTGTTCCTGGTCATCTTAACGTTGTGGCTGTTAGTCATAAGTCACGCGGTTGCTGTTGTTCTTGATCTTGTTCAAACTGGTTCCATGTTTTGGTCCTTCGTCTCATCTGATGTTGCTGATGTGTGGGTTGTTTATCAAGCCCCGATTCCTTGTTTCTTCTTGTTGTTGATTACTGCTACTGTTGTTTATTTGTCTTCTCTTGTTGTTGTTGTTGTTGTTGTTGTTGTTGTTTCTGCTGCTGCTGTTCGTTAATCCTCGCTGCTGCGTTTATTCTCGTGCCTGAAGTTCGCTACTGCAGCTGTACAGTGATGTTGTTATTGTTATGCACTACTGTCCTCGTTTCAGTTGTGCTAATCTTGTCCCTTTCTTATTCTCTTTGTCTTCTCCTTCTTATTCTTCTTCGTTCTTCATATTCTATTTCTACTGATGTTGTCCGTGTTCATCACTGCCACTGCTGTCATTTCCTCTTACGTGTTACTCGCTTTGTTTCGTGATTTGTGCAAGAAAGACGGTTTGCTGCTGATGATAGGGGACATCAATCTATTGTTGTTTCAGCTACGGAGTCGTCATTTCTTCTAATATATGTTTGGTGCTCTTTGGTTGGACGTTGGTATTGTTGATTCGTTTCGGTTATCGTCTCGAGATAACATTAGAACGTTACTCGATTTTACATCGCATGTTTGAGTGGTAGTTTGTATTAAATATTTTTACTTCGGTTTTCTAATTCTAGCTATTTATTATTTGCTAATAATATTATTTTTAAATTGTGTACTTTATAAATATTTTACAACTTTCGATATCGTTTTATAAATCGTTAGTAATTTTATTATTTATGATCGTTATGATATTTTGTTGGTTATCGTGACACTAGTAACTAAATAATAACGATTTCGTATTTTCTTCATATTTCGTTAATTTATAATTTTAACTCAAAATCGTATTTTTATATTATAATCGAGATTTGTATACTTGTTTAAATAAATTAATTTTCGTTTTACGATTTATACTAATAAACTAGAAAATAGTCGTTTTGTTTGAAATACATTTTTAGTCGAGACTATTTTCACTAATAATCTCTTATTTGTTTCCGATTGACTATTTTTAGTAAAATCCGTATAATTTATTAATAAAAGCTATTTGTTAAAAATAATTTGAATTCTTTGTAAATCTCATTTCATTTATAAATCTCGTTGGCTCAATTAATTTTGATATCATTTTTTTTAAACATCTCTTTTCTAAAATTTATAGTTTTTACTCGATTTCCTAATTATTTATAAAACTATATATTGACTTATTATATTTTATTTATATTTTGAGTAACGGATTTAGAAATATATTGAAGTTACGATAACGACGATAATAACAAAATGTTAATTTCGTTAGAAATGCTATTTTTATACATTTCACTTATTTTAATCACTTACTTATTTTCTATAACAATATTTATATTAAGTAAGTTTCTATTTATAAAAAGTTTCCCTTTTAATATAAAATGTTTATTCCTTTTATCTTCATATTATTTACAATGATTATATCTTTTGTTTATATCGATAATGACTTGTTTTGGAGTTATGGAATAAGGACAAGTGTGAGGTTTAGAGTAATATAATCCGGGGTTTACGTTTTTGGATATAATTTTTTAGATATAATTTTTGTAGATATATTAACACTTATGGATACTAACACTTATGTTGAAAATATGATTGAACTTTAAGTGCTCCTAACACTTCATTTTCTAAAAACTCTCCACATTTTTATTCATTCATTTACCTTATTAATCAAGCAAAATACTCTTCATTTTCTCTCCTTTGGCTTTGGTTTCCAGCAACAACTCCAGCCAAGATTTGTCTCAAAATCGAGCTTTGATCGTCCCATTTTCATCTCCAAATTAATTGTCATTCCATTTCTTTCGTTAAGGTAATAATCGATGTTATTTCCGATCATTATTAACCTCGATTCTTTTAGTTTTCTCATGGTATTTTCGTACCATGTATGTCGTGTATTGAAGGATTCTTGGACGACCCCGAAGCCGATGAATTTATCGTAGACTCGGATTTGGATTAGAGGTAATGTCGATGTTACTCGGTATAACTTGATTTTATTTGTGTAATTGCATGTATATAATTTTAATTTTATTTTTGACAATATATGTATGTCATATAATTTGAAAACATTTTAAAAGTTGAAAATTTGCATGTTTCGGTATTTTTATCGATTTTTCGAGATTAACGATTAAATTGTCATATTAATCTATAAAATCGTAATATTCGGTCTAAACTTGTAATATATGAATATATTCTGTAAAAATGATGCTTTTGATGATTTTTGATAATTTTTGTATTTTTTTTTTTGATATTTTACGTACCGATTATTGAATTATTACTGTTTACGGACAAAAACGATTAAAAACCGATTTTTAGTTCTAGCACTTAAACATTTTATTTTTATCTGAAATTTGGCGTGGACAATCTTTCTGATGAAACACTCTAGGATCAAACATTTTATAAACACCCTGGATAAATTTTCCCTTTTAGAATATAATGATTATTCCATTTATCTTCTTGTTATTTATAATGTTTATATCTTTTGAGTATCGATAATGACTTTGTTTTGGAGTTATGGAAAAAGGACAAGTGTTAGGTTAGAGTAATACATTCTAGGGTCTACGTTTTTGCCATCAACTATAAGGCTAGTGTATCGAGAATCGGTACATTAGTTGTTGAACCGGGTGACAAGTATCCCGGGAGTTGTGTACATTTTGACCTTAAGCTTAGGCCTCGTAGTAAGTCGCCGATAATAATAATAATAATAGTAATAATAATAATAATAATAATAATAATAATAATAATAATAATAATAATAATAATAATAATAATAATAATAATAATAATAATAAAGCATAGACATAGCCTGGTTCTCGAGTGTTTGTTGGCGACTTTTTTGGGGATCATGCTGTGTCGTGTGCTGGTGCCGTTGGTATTAAACATAGACATAACCTGGTTCGCGACACCCTTTTGGATATCTGCTTCCGATCTGGTATTTCGGCTGGTAAGGAGGTGAATGTCGGTTTAATTGATGGGCACGACAAGCCCCTACGCCCGGCGGATTTGCTTCTTTATTCCTGGGATAGGGGGCGTGATGTGTGTGTCGATCTGACAGGGTCGTCCCCATTGACTCAGTCTGCGATGGCTGATTTTCTGCCTGGTCGTGCGGTCGTTGATGCTGCTCAGCGTAAGTGCGCCAAGTACAAAGATTTGTGCACCAAGACGGGTTATGGGTTCCTGCCTTTCTCCTTCTCTTCTCTTGGGGAGCTTGATGCAGAGGCTGTTGCGTTGCTCAAGCGGATTCAAAATTTTTCTATCTCTCAGGACGCGGGGGCACGCGCTGCTACTTTTATTTTTACTAGACTTAGCTTTGCTATCTCTAAGGGAGTGGGTGCCCAGATAGTATCTCGGCTACCCACTAACTTCTTGTAATTGGTTTTTGTATTAATACAAGTTCAGTTTATAAAAATAAAATAAATAAATAATAATAATAATAATAATAATTGATGGGGGGGGGGGGGGGCTTACTCCAGCCGGCCGACCCCTCCCGACATGTCCTTGTCGGACGACAAGGGATCCTGATGGCCGTGAGCCCACTGGGAAACCTTGTCGGCTAGTGATGATTGGACGATAAGATTGCCATCAAGGAGACCTCGAGCCTATAAATATGAGGCCACCTGCCACCAACCAAGGGTTCACAAATTAGCTACAGAAAACACTTATCTCACTAGAACAGAGGTAAAATCCCACCCTTAGACTAAATATAACCCAAAATCCCAGTACTGACTTGAGCCTCGGAGAGGCAACCTCGGACAACCTCCGAGGCCCTTGTGTGTTGCCTGTGCAGAGTCCATACGACAGGCGATACGGTGACGCAGGTCAGGGACCACCCAGCCAACACCAGCTGGGAAAGAAGACAGTTTGGATCCTAAACAATTTGGCGCCGTCTGTGGGGATACTTTGAAAAAAAAGTCTTCCTACTCTCAAGAATCAAGAGAAAAAGCACAAAAACATGACTGAGCCATGTGCGTCTAGCACACCTCGGGAAGCCGGTCCCAGCGCCACTCTTGAGCCGATAGAGATCTCTTCCCCTAGTGCGCAGCTGAGAAATGAGGACAAGGGCAAGTAGCTAATGGCCGAGGCCTCCACGCCGACAGTGGTCGCCTCAGCCCTAGCGCCAACAAACATGTTCACCCTCGAACAACTGTCCGCCGCTCATCATCTTTTCACAGCGCTCCTAAAGGCATCGGCCCCCATGGTCATTGCAGTCGTAGTCCCATCTCACGCTGCCCCATAAGAAGTCAGAGCCCCCCCCCCCCCAAGAGGGCCAACGTCTCGCCTAAGGAACTATTCTCTGAGTGGCAGACATTCGAAGAAAGGCGACTGCTATACCCGGAGAAATGTCAGCGCATGGATAAGGAAAGAATAAAATTTAATAGAAGGAGGCGGGGATACATGCCTCGAGGACCATCACCTCATCGCCCGAGGGCAGGGCAGGGTATCATAACACCTGTTGTCAGCGCAAGGCGAAGGGTCGCTGACTCTCCTCCAATGAAGAGAAGGCGGGACAGGAGTCGTAGCCACACCCCCGCCATGCGTCATAGGCTGGGACCCAACTCCCGGAAGATCCGGGTCGAGTCTTCGAGCATCGAGACCCATGATGATCTCTCCTGTTGCCAGCCAAGTCGGGCTGTAACCCGTCTCCATCTGATCTACTATGCCAATCAGCCTAATCTGACCCAAGCACGAGTGTGGACATGACATAGGTCCACCCCGACGCGGCCACGCGCGGGTTTGGGTAGGCGAATGAATCTCCATATGAGAATGGATCGAATTGAAATTTAGGTCTATGTGGAGTCGCCACCGAATTTTATGGTTATTCGGAACCGTTCGAGCCCACTCTATGTCGTAGTGGGCCGTATACAAAATACGGCCCATTTCCGATGTCAGAGTTTATTGGGCTCGTCCCTTTGCATTTGATACCAATACCGACGTTATCGGATATTGTGTATTGAATGACTCTCGTTCGCCAACGGTTTCGGGCATACGGAAACCGAGGTTCTGAGTAAGGGGTGAGGGTACGTGTTGGGAAGCCCACAAAGGACACCCAACCCCGCCCGCACTTTAGCGGCCTCTACTAAGAATTCGAATGACTTGCAATACGCGCGCTAGTAAGACGGGAAAATGATATGCAAAGATTTATTTTCCCTAAACATGCGAATGGAATTGAAAGGGTTTCTAAGTCAATTTAATGCAACTAAAATTAACGTCAAAGTTGTATTTTAGCATGCGGGTTCATTTAGTATAATAAACAAATAATAATTAAATTGACAAAAGAAACAAAAAACGCGTTAGTAACGATATAACGATATAACGAATAATAACGGTTTGCAAATATTGAATTGAATTGAAAAGATGCAAATATGAGGATGCATGATTTGAAAAGATAGTATACACGTGATTAATTATGCACATGTTGACCTAAGTCATAAAATACTATCGAGTTTTGAAAAATAGAATAATGTACGACTCACGTTTTAGTCGTCATGAGGCTACTCGATCGAGTGGTCGATGGACTCGATCGAGTAGGCCTGTAAAAAGCGATTCTGTTTTGTGTTATGGACCATACTTGGCTGAGTTATTGACCAACTCGGTCGAGTACATGGCCACTCGACCGAGTCACTGTGAGACTCGATCGAGTGGTGATCGTAATTAGCATTCTGACTTGATTTTGAGGTGTCACTCGATCGAGTGACTAAGGCACTCGGTCGAGTGGCACCTGTACGAACTTGGTTCGTTTGCAATTTAATTATTGATTTTGAAATTGCTTTTGATTTTTGATAATTCGATGGTTTTACCGAATCGGACATAAATATTGCACAATTTATGTTCGACTTGGTTTTTTATAAATCGCGAATTTTGTTGAACCGAATATAAATATTGTTGAATTTATACTCGATTCTAATTTTGAATACTCGTTGTATCCCATATTTGATTATTTGAATCGATATGGAATATTAGAGTGAAATAGAAAAAAAAGATAAATTGATTTTAGTCGTTTTAAATTAATTATCATGATATGAGTAAATCACGTTAATTAATTCATATGACTTGATTGTTAGATTCGATATCCAATCATGGAATTGGTATCGAATCCAAAATCGACGCTTTACTTGAATAAATAAATAAAAACTTGATTCCCTCGACTTCTCCGACATCGAAATAAATCCCTAGGGATTGTGATGTCGGATCCGCGTCAACAGGTTTCGACCCTTGTTAAAATTGATGTTTAAAGAAATTGATGGATGCAAAGTTGATGATGATGATAACGAGAAATAAAAGCGAATTGTTGTTTAAGTTGATTTATCTCAATAATCAAATAATCGGGGTACCGGGATAAGCGACCGACGACGCGTGTGCAGTACACTTGTATATGCGGTTTTCCTTATCCCGATATCCTTCTTATTCGACACAAATCGATAAATATTTTAATGTTTTGATATTAGTAGTATTATCGATATTATGATGCGATGAATAAAATAATAAAAAACGAAAAAAAACGAACAAAAGAGGATGAAGATGACGTGAGAAAGGGAGGAAAGAAATAGAGGGTCTTGACACCCTCAACCTACATGTTCTTGTCTCGGTGCGGACTCGTAACCGTGGCTTCAACACAAGAGTCTTCGAGGTTTTATGTAGATTAAGTTATGGTGGCTCGGGATGGATTTCCTAAAACTAGGTTTAGGGTTTTTGCTAGTGTAGGATTACTAGGTCTTGACTAGGGTTTGTAAGGACGTAGTATGTGTGTGATTGCTTTAGGGTTTCCTAGGGTTATAAAAAGATGTGTAAAGTTGTGCATGGAGGTTGCTTATATAGAAAAAACTAGGGCACCCGGTTTAGGGTTACTCGACCGAGTAGAGGGCCAACTCGGTCGAGTGGCCCGTGATGCCAGCCGTCGGGCTTGAAACAAGCCCACTCGATCGAGTGGGTGGGTCACTCGATCGAGTGGCCCAACTGGATCGCGCAGGTCCGTTGACTTTGGACCGTGACCTTGACTTTAATGGATTTTGTGTTTGACTTGGACTTTTGATGATTGATGGGTTGTTTTGTGTGTCTCGGAAGCGACTTTGACCGGGGTTGACCCAATCGTGAAAAGTCGGTTTTAGTTCCGGTGTCGGTTTTGGCCCAAATTAGTCTTGTTTGACTCGGAATGATCCACTGGGCCTGGATTGGAGGTTGATTTTGTGAGATTTGTACTCCGTAAGTGTGTTAGCCAACGATTAATGGATTTGAGCCCGTATCCGAGCGCGTAGAGACATGTTAGCGTCCGATCATCATCGGGTGTTTTTTGGAAACTGCCATAGACACCTGGCGGTCAAAATGCGGGTGTCTACAGAGCCCCCACTCTGACTGAGGCTTGGACAGGGCGAAAGTCAGAGTAGCTACCAAGCCTGTTAAGACCTGGTAGGCTTCCGTTCGGGTCGTTTATAGTCCATTAGACTCGCGCGAAGGGCTCGCCAACCGTAAGACAGAGATCATACCTGCGCTGGATGATCGTGCTCCGTGGGGAATTTGGGCTTGTCGCTTAAGCCCTGGGTGTGCCTGTGTGTTGGTCCATCCCGTGATATCCCGGAAAATGCTGCTGGGGAGATTTGATGGTTTGCATGTCCCTGTTTGAGTCGTACCTGTATAAGTCACATAAAATGCATGCAACACGTAGGTAGTAAAATGGCTCGTGCTGGGGAAAATGCCTCGAATTCTGAAAATTTGAAATTTTGAAAATTTTGAAATATTGAAAATTTTGAAATCGACTCCTAAAGAAATTAGGAAAGTTCGGGATGATTATTTCCTTGCTAGTATTGGGACTAGGCTTGTGGGTTAATTCCCTTTTGGAATTAGGAAACTTTTCCTAGAAGTGATATGGAAAGGGATTTGCAAGGCTAATGCTATATATAGCCCCTTATGCTCTTGATTTTCTTCATAATTCCATCACAAGAAAATCTTTTATTTCCCTTAAGGCAAAAAGAAAGTCTCTTTATCCTTAAAAAAAATCATCATGGGAATAGATAGATTGAGTGCTATGTTGCAGGCGTGGTCCCGTCAATTTAGGGATGCCGATAGGGTAGTCTTGAATCAGACGGGTATAACTCAGCTGTACCCGTTCCGTCAGATGGTGGTTGATCGTTACTTCTTGGATGCGTGCTTGGCTTATTGGGACGACATATATCATGTCTTTGCTTTCCCTCGGGGCGAGATCTGCCCTTTACCTGAAGAGATCGCAGCTATAGGAGAATGGAACCCGATGCTTCGGCCCGCCGTCCCGTATTCAGTCTATGACCCAAAGAGGAAGCTGAGGGAATTTCTGGGGCTATCCCATAACGAAGTGTCCCGTATGATGGAAGGTGGCAATATTTCTCTGATCGACTTGGCCGAGAAATTCATGAACCCGCAGGATGTCCGGGTGAGGTCAGCCCATAGCCGTAGGGCCTTTTCTTTTTGCATGCTCCATGTTTACGCTTTTGAAGGTCACATGGATTTGCTATCTTGCGTGGGTAGTGCCCGTCTTATAACGGTGGTGGACTTGATGGAGACTGAACATAGTCCGGCTTGGTTAATCACGGGCGAAATCATCCAAGGATTAGATAATCGAAAAAGGGACTCATCCGTTCGTCTCACCGGAAGCACCCGTTTGCTGCAAGTAAGTCGGATTTTATTTTTTTCTTGATTTCACAATTTTTTCGAATTTTTCGAGAATCTGGCTACTGCAGTGGGCACTCGATCGAGTCACCCTGGCACTCGATCGAGTGCCTTCGTAAAAAGGCTTCTGTTTGCTTCCAGTGACGCCACTCGATCGAGTCGTCCGGGCACTCGATCGAGTGTCGTCTGCTTCGCCTTGGAATCTAATGTTTTTGTTTTCTTTTTCCAGATTTGGCTTTATGAGAGGCTATCGGTGATAGATCCCCCACTTGATGCTAGTAATTACCGCCATAATCAATTAATGACGAGGAGGCGGGCCATCGATTTCTCTCGCTTGATTAGCCAGAAATATTGGGATGAGGTGCTATCGATCCACGGTGGGCGGCTAATTCGATGGGTCGTGCCATGGTGGCCCATCTATGTTTGGTCAGGTTTGGACCCGAGGGAGAGGGCCTGTTACCAAGTCATCTTGTCTTTCAACCAAAGGGTTCATCTTTACCCGGATCGCATACTAAGGCAGTATGGACGAACTCAGCGGATACCAGAAATAGAGGCAATTGTGAGTGACCCTACCCAATTGAATGATGTAATGTGCGATACTTGGGCGCAAAGATGGTATACCCGGCACACTTGGCCCGTTTCCAAGTCTCGTCACTCGATCTGGGTCTCGGACTCATATACCAAGTGGACCAAAGCAGGTGATGCTAAAGCCCGAGCTGCTTTGAAAGTTGATGAAGCCTTTGACCTGCTAAGGAGAGAGCAAGCTAAAGACAACAGGGGGTTTTTTGATGAGGGAGACACTCCGGCTACCCTAGTTCGTCTAATGTCAAGGCATAAGAAGAAGGCTAAGACTCAAGCTGAAGGGTCCGGTGCTAAAGGTGCTCGGGGGAAAGTGAGCCCCCAGACAGACTTGGAAAGGAGACTGGGCCCTAGACTGGCCGTGCAGGACCGACTTGGCCCACGGGATAGGCTACCTGAGCATGTGCGAGCCCGACTTGGGCCGAAGACTGTGATTGCAGACCCGTCGTCAAAGAAGCGGGCTCGTGCTAAGGAGGTTCCCCTGGTGATTAGGGAACGCTCGTCCTCACTTCGACGACCTCGGGCTCCACGCGACCCGAAGGACAAGGGAAAGGGGAAGATGCCCGGATATTAGTCTCCGTTTTTTATTATTTGAGTATTACTATTATTTTTTGGTGTGATTTTTTTTTGTATTTTGCCGTTTTGGCGTTTTTTTTGTTGTAATTCCTAGTTTATCGAGATATTAATAAAAGACGTATTATTGAATACCGCTCCCGTCTTTTCGTTTATTGCAGTGGTTGTACCCTTTTGAGGGGTTGCCTACGTATCCACAATTAGCGGAATCAAACCAAACGTAGTTCAAAATTTGATTTGATTGATTTTTTTTTGCAATTTTCGAAATACATCAAGATTATTAATTCGAGATGTGCGACGGTAGAATAGTTAATTCTAACTTATTGACTTGTCTAAAATTTTGAAAATTTATAAAAAGACTAAGTTTTATAAATTTTTGCAAACGACATTGAGATTGGGCTTTATGGGTAGTAGCGCTTCAGCTGGTCCATGTTGGTCGGGTTGACGAACTCGTTACCATCCAGGTCCGTTAGCATCACCGCTCTTCCCGATAGGATTTTCTTGACTAAGTATGGCCCAGCCCAATTGGGTTTGAATTTTCCCCTTGGGTCAACCGGTAGTAAGGCACGAACCGATTTTAGGACCAAATCACCTTCTTTGATTTTCCTGGGCCTAACCTTTTTGTTGAAAGCCCATTGAATTCTCTTTTGATACACTTGAATATTATTGAGGGCCCGGGATCGCCGTTCATCCAAAAGGACTAGCGAATCGTATCGGGCTTGGACCCAATCTGCTTTGGGTACTTGGCTTTCAAGCAAAATCCTTAGGGATGGTACTTCTAGCTCGACCGGTTGGACTGCTTCCATTCCATATGTCAGATAATATGGAGTTGCTCCGGTTGCTGTGCGAATTGAAGTTCGGTATCCCCATAAGGCAAAAGGTATCTTGTCGGGCCAGTCCCGATAATTCTCAGCCATCTTTTTCAGTATGGTGACAATTGTTTTGTTGGCCGCTTCTACCGCTCCATTTGTTTGGGGTCGGTAAGGTGAAGACGTATGCCTCTGAATTTTGTACTTTGCCAGTAATGCGGTAGTTTCGACTTGAAAGTGGGTCCCGTGATCACTAATAAATTCGTGTGGGATCCCGTATCGGCATATAATCTTATTTTGGATGAGTTTGGCCACGTGCTTGGCGTTCAAGACACGGTATGACTCAGCTTCGACCCATTTGGTGAAGTAGTCGATGGCCACCAATATGAAGCAATGTCCTCCCGTCCCGGAAGGGTGCACTTTCCCAATTATGTCAATACCCCATGTCGAAAATGGCCATGGTGATGTCATGGTATATAATAGGGAAGATGGCATATGCTGTACATTACCGAAGATCTGACAGTTATGGCATTTCTTTACGTATAACTGACAGTCTGTCTCCATGGTGTTCCAGTAATACCCGAGCCTCATGATTTTACGGGATAGCATATGGGCGTTCATATGCGGACCATTTTCACCATCGTGGACCTCGGCCATGACCTTTTCGGCTTGTATCTTGTCGATGCATAGGAGGAGAGCTCCCTGTGCCGTATTTTTGTACAATTGTCCGTCATTAGTACGAACGAATTGGGTTGCCAATCTTCGTAGGGCCTTTTTGGCCCGATTTTCAGCTTCAACGGGATATTCTCCTGTTGTCAGGTAGGTTAGGACGGCTTGATACCAAGGTTCTGGGTCAGTTATCTCGATATCTTGAATGGCATGAATGTAGGCCGGCTCTGACCGTCTTTCGACACAGATTGGCATGCTGGTCAGGTGGTCCGGGATGTTCAGTAAAGATGCTAATTTGGAAAGTGCATCTGCAAACTGATTTTCTTCCCGAGGCAGGTAGATATATTCTACTTTCTCGAATTATTTCTCTAGAACCCTTACTCGTGCTTGGTAAGCCACGAGATTGGCGTTCCAAGTTTTCCATTTTTGGAGTGCTTGATTGATGACCAGTGATGAATCACCGTGGACCCGGAGGTTTGTTACCCCTAAATCAGCGGCGGCTTGCAACCCGTGAATGCATGCTTCGTATTCGGCTGCGTTGTTGGTCACGTCGAAGTCCAACTTGATGGATAAGGGAGTTTGTTCCCCTCGGGGTGAGATTAACAAAATTCCGACCCCAAATCCTCGGAAGTTGGATGCTCCATCAAAATACAAATCCCATGTCTCGGTATCGGTATGGAATATGTTTTCATCAGGAAAGGCCCATGTGTCAGTGTGGCCTTCTTCGGATATTGGGCTGTCAGCGAGAAATTCGGCAACTACCCGGCCTTTGATGGCTTTTAATGGTACGAACTTGAGGTCGAACTCGGATAACATTAAAGTCCATCTTGACATCCTGCCGTTGAGGATGGGCTTCTCGAATAAGTACTTGATAGGATCCATTTTGGATAACACATGTACCTCATGGCTAAGCATGTAATGTCGGAGCTTTTTAGTGGCCCAAACTAATGTTAGGCACGTTTTCTCGAGCATTGTGTATTTGCACTCGTACTCGAGGAACTTTTTACTGATGTAGTAAATAGCCCGTTCTTCTGAATCAACTGTCTGGGCCAGCATAGCCCCCATGGCTGTCTCGGTTGTTGTTAGATATAACGACAAAGGCAGACCGTGTTGAGGTGGCATTAGTACCGGCGGAGCAGACAGGATCTCCTTGATTTTATCAAAGGCCGCTTGACATTTATCGTCCCATAGGACCCGTTCCCCGATCTTCAGTTTCTTGAAAATGGGTTCACATACCATGGTTAGCTTTGAAATGAAACGGCTGATGTATTGGACTTTCCCGAGAAACCCCCTTATTTTCTTTTCGGTCTTGGGTGGCTGCATCTTGGTGATGGCCTTGATTTTAGCTGGGTCGACCTCGATGCCGCGTTGGCTAACGATATGGCCCAGTAATTTGCCTGACGTTACCCCAAAACTGCATTTTTGTGGGTTTAGTGTCATGTTGTATTTTCGCAGTCTAGTAAAGAATTTTCTTAGGGCCGTGATGTGCCCGCTTCGGTCTTTAGACTTAACGATCATATCGTCCGCATAGACCTCCACTTCCTTATGCATCATGTCGTGTAATAAGGTGGTGGCGGTCCGTTGATAAGTGGCTCCTGCATTAATCAGCCCAAATGGCATGACGGTGTAACAGTAAGTACCCCAAGGTGTGATGAAGGTAGTCTTACTCATATCCTCTTCTGCCATTTTAATTTGATTGTACCCGGCATACCCGTCCATGAATGATAGAAGGGCATGGTCGGTCGTATTATCCACCAATATGTCGATGTGTGGTAAAGGAAAATCGTCTTTTGGGCTGGCCTTGTTTAGGTCCCGGAAGTCCACGCATACTCGCACCTTGCCGTCCTTCTTGGGTACTGGCACGATGTTTGCAACCCAGTCTAGATATTCAGACACTTGTATAAAGCCTGCTTTGAATTGTTTATCGACCTCTTCTTTGACTTTAAGAGACCATTCGGGCTTCATTCTTCTGAGCTTCTGCTTTACCGGTCTGCACCCATCTTTGATGGGTATTCGGTGTTCAGCTATTTCTCGATCTATTCCCAGCATGTCCTTGTAGGACCATGCAAAGACGTCTTTAAATTCTAGGAGGAGGTCCGTGAACTGTTGTCTCTCCTCTGGATCTAAAGATTGGCCCAACTTAAGCATCTGGGGCTCTAAAGTGGTTCCCACGTTGATGGACTTGGTTTCTTCGATTACCGGATCTCGGGATTCCCTTTGCTCGAGCTGCTCGATCAGATGTTGTGGTAGAAGTACCTGTTCGTCGGGTTTCTCAATGTCATTGCATATGAAATTTTTGAAATTGAGAAATTTTTTTAAATAAGACGAGTCGTAAGCAGAACGGTGTTCGTTATTATTATTAATGGTAAATTTTGAAAATAGCTCGAATAGAGCTGCCATCTGATCGTTGGTCAGTGGCGGGATAGGGAGAGGTCTTGGGACAGACCCCGAGACCTCAGTGGCTAAGGAAAGAGGGGTTACAGACTCGACTCCAGCACCAGACCCTCTAAACTCGGACTCAGACTCCGACTCTGACTCTGACTCAGACTTGGACTCGGTATCCGGCATGTCTCCCTCGCCGGTGATCAACTTGTAGACCCGTCCTTGACTGTCGGTCCATTTGACGGTCTTCCTCCAGGCCCTTGCCTCGGTGTTGGCACCGATCTCGGTGATGAGCTTGGTTGGGTCGAACCGATCGCTGCGGAGGATCAAGTTTACCAAGTCATCTTTCGGAGCAGGGACGGTCCTGTCTTCTCCAAATAAGAGCCCTAGCACGGGCTCAGAGTCGCTTTCCCTTTTCTCGGACTCATCCTGGATAACGGTGAATATGTCATCGGGGATATAGTTGCATTCCCGAGCCGTTTTGGTCTCGGGATATGTGATGGTGGGTTGGTAGAGGCCCACTTGGATGGCTCCGAAGACTGGAGTGACAAATTTGATTGTACTAGTCCGACCAACATTCTCCGAGCTTATAGTATATCCCAGTCCGAGTCGGGACTCTGCGTTGTCTAAAACCTCGATGATCTTCCCTGCCGAAAGATATGGCCTTGAAGTAGCTCCGGGTAGGTAACCCAGATTTTGTAGCATCGTGTCGATGCTAGGGGCGAAGTAGGGCTTGAAAAGATATTCTTCTTCGATCATACCCACGAAATCGAAACCTCGTGGTTCAGCCCGGCTCGTGGCATTGCAGCTAGCCACGGTCATCGGTGTTGCCTCCAGTGTTATGATACCGTCTTGAAGTGGCATCTTGACTTTGCGATGGAGGGTAGACGACACGGCCTTGACTGCGTGGATCCAAGGTCTCCCTAGTAAGAGGTTGAATGATGAGGTGACATCTATCACCTGGAATTCCAACTCCTTTTCGATTGGGCCCGTTATGATCTTTAATTTAACGGCCCCGGCGACTGGTTTTGGGCTTCCGTCGAAAGCCTGGATAGTTTGGGCCGTCGGGAGGTAGTCGGCATCAGTGATGCCGAGGGCCCTAGCAGTCCTTAGGGGTAGGACGTTCACAGCTGATCCATCGTCGATAAGGGTCATCGGAAGGTACTTACCCTTGCAGATGACTGTGATGTATAGGGCCAGATTGTGATTGGGCCCAAATGGCGGCAGATCGGATTCATCGAAGGTTATGAGTGGGCCTTCGTTCTTGGACCTACCCTTGAGGTAGGGCATGATAGTAGCTACCATTTCAGTAGGGGTAGCTTGCGAGTCGACCTTGATTTCATCGAGAGCCTTAGTCAGTGCTTCTCGATGTGCCTGTGAGCTAACCAATAGTTGCCATATAGTTAGATCAGCTCGAACCCTCTTCATTTGTTGGACCAAGGCTGTGTCATTGCTTGGTTCTTCGAGGGTTGGCTCCGTCCTGGCAGGTTCAGTGACGGGTGTTCGAGTGGCGCGCCCAGCAGTGGCGAGGTGGTTGGTGGCTAAAGCCTTGGATTTTGCTTTTCGGACCTCTTCAAGAGTGATGGGGACAGCTTCCTCCTTGGCTAAGTACACATCGTCCTCGTCATCGAACCATATCCCCTTGATTTGTGGGATAAAAGGAGAAATGAGGTGAGAAATCGATTACCTCCCCCGTGAATATGACATGGGCGCTGAACGGGTTTTCTTTGTTGCTCGGCTTGTCCCCGGGCAATGGGATTTTCCCGCTCTCGATAAGATCTTGGATTAGATGCTTTAGCCTCCAACATTTTTCAGTATCATGTCCGTTGCCGCGATGATACTGACAGTAGGCTTGGGCGTTATAAGCTTTGGGCCTCTTTTCTACTGGAGGCTCCGCAGTTGGGCCTATCGGTTGGATCAGGCCCTTTGAAGATAGCCTTTGTAAGGCATAAGTATAGGTAGTCCCTATATCTGTGAATACCCGATTTGGTGTATTCTTTTTGGTTGAGGTGTCGAGCAGATTTACCTCGTCGAAGATGCTGCGGGTTGCAGCTGCAGGTACGGGCTTGTTTGTGGACGAACTAGCCCCTTGATAGCCTTTGGTAGAGGCCTTAGTCAGGCTCTCTAACCTTAGATCATCTTCGATCCTTGTGCCCATTTCAGTAAGGACAGCAAAGTTTTGGATAATAGCATACCGGAGATGGACCCGATAGGATGGGAGTAGATTTTTGACGAAGGCTTCCACTAAAGCCTTCTCGCCGGGCTTGTCGACCAGCTTCACACTCTCGGCCCTCCACCTTTGCAGATATTTTGTGAACCCTTCTTTGGGCTCTTGGGCCATTACCTCCAGAGTACGCATTGTAGTCTGGATTTCGGTGTTATCGGCGTAGTTCCGAGCAAATTCGGTCGCCACATCATCCCAAGTCTTGTATTTCTTGGGGTCGAGCCTGTAGAACCAGGCCTTAGGGTGTTTCTCCAGGGAAGAAGGGAACAGGTGCTTGAACATAGTTGACTTCACCCCCTTTACCGCCATGAAGTCTTTGAAAGCCCGGATGTGGTGAACCGGGTCTTCGGTACCCTCAAACATAGGAAGTCCTGTTAAGTTGAGGTTTGCAGGAAGCTCGTTATCTAAAGGGGAATAAATAAGAGCATTCTCGGTGTGGATCGAGTTGTTCGTCGATAGGGAGACTTGTTCCTCGAGCCTACGAACAATGCTGACCAGCTCGGCCATGGGCCCATTGGGCTCGGATCCTTCAAAAGGGGTCGTCTTCTCTACGGCGCTCAGTCGGGTGGCTAACGTTGTTTGGTTAGCCTGGATGGAAGTTAGTTGAGTCTCGAGCTTGGCGAGAGCATCTTTCAATTCGTCCATCTTGCGTTGATGTCTAGTCACGGGTGGCCTATCTGTAAGAACACCACGTAATCAGAAACTAGCCCAAAATCCCGAAGTAGAAACTACATCCCGAACAAGACTAAAAGAGGAAAATGACTCAGAAAAGACACCTAGACGGGTGACTTGTAAAATGTGGGCCTTCCTTAGGATTCGGCGGGTAGGCCTAATCCTGTTCGAAAGAAGGTTCACGTGAGACATCCCCAGACTTTAGACTCGATTGTGTTGACGGGCCCTCCTTTGTAGGGGTTTGTCCTACGTAGGTGGGCCTTGCCTTAGTCTAATAAGGCGGACTGGGAAAGGGAAGAAACTCGTGATGTAAGATCGACAGAGTTTCGACGCTACGGACCTTGACAACTTAAGACGTGACCCGGCACTGCTAAATATGGGAAGTCCTAGAAGAGGAAGGTTTTGAAAATTGATGGTTTTTTGAAAAGGTCCGAGAAAACTCGGTTGAGGGCCCAATTTTCGAGAAAAACGAAAAGAGTATTGGGCCGCGGGTTCTGAAGGCTCGAAAGTAATTTTGAGTTTTGAATTGGACAGCATACCGTCTAGAAAATAGGCTATTTTGAGTAAAAATCATAAGTCCTAAATTCGGTATGTGTCCCGGGTTTTGAAATTGAATAGTTTGAAAAGGATGCAATTTTGAAGAAATTGATGGTTTTTGAAAACGACTCGGAAACCAAGCAGCACGTAGTCACACAAGCATTATAACGACGCCATGTATGCTCTATACTAAGTCTCGGTCGGTCTATAGGGGGTCTATACCAGTGTACATAGTCTAGACGTTGATCGGGACGGACTTCCTAAGTCGAGTTGATCTTAGAACATGCCGCGAAACCCACTCGAATCGACTATGGACACCTTTTGACATATCCATATTGGAGTACATCAACGGTATAGTGGGACGTCGGTCGCGAGTACCGGCCCGGGAAAATATGGGTTATGCATGAACCGTAGAACTAAAACGCGTATTGTATTTGTCAAACGATTTCTATTCGAGTCTCACCCTGAGGATGCCGATGGTAAGTCACGCATCAGTTAATCCCCAGCGGAGTCGCCAAATTGTGGACATGACATAGGTCCACCCCGACGCGGCCACGCGCGGGTTTGGGTAGGCGAATGAATCTCCATATGAGAATGGATCGAATTGAAATTTAGGTCTATGTGGAGTCGCCACCGAATTTTATGGTTATTCGGAACCGTTCGAGCCCACTCTATGTCGTAGTGGGCCGTATACAAAATACGGCCCATTTCCGATGTCAGAGTTTATTGGGCTCGTCCCTTTGCATTTGATACCAATACCGACGTTATCGGATATTGTGTATTGAATGACTCTCGTTCGCCAACGGTTTCGGGCATACGGAAACCGAGGTTCTGAGTAAGGGGTGAGGGTACGTGTTGGGAAGCCCACAAAGGACACCCAACCCCGCCCGCACTTTAGCGGCCTCTACTAAGAATTCGAATGACTTGCAATACGCGCGCTAGTAAGACGGGAAAATGATATGCAAAGATTTATTTTCCCTAAACATGCGAATGGAATTGAAAGGGTTTCTAAGTCAATTTAATGCAACTAAAATTAACGTCAAAGTTGTATTTTAGCATGCGGGTTCATTTATTATAATAAACGAATAATAATTAAATTGACAAAAGAAACAAAAAACGCGTTAGTAACGATATAACGATATAACGAATAATAACGGTTTGCAAATATTGAATTGAATTGAAAAGATGCAAATATGAGGATGCATGATTTGAAAAGATAGTATACACGTGATTAATTATGCACATGTTGACCTAAGTCGTAAAATACTATCGAGTTTTGAAAAATAGAATAATGTACGACTCACGTTTTAGTCGTCATGAGGCTACTCGATCGAGTGGTCGATGGACTCGATCGAGTAGGCCTGTAAAAAGCGATTCTGTTTTGCGTTATGGACCATACTCGGCTGAGTTATTGACCAACTCGGTCGAGTACATGGCCACTCGACCGAGTCATTGTGAGACTCGATCGAGTGGTGATCGTAATTAGCATTCTGACTTGATTTTGAGGTGTCACTCGATCGAGTGACTAAGGCACTCGGTCGAGTGGCACATGTACGAACTTGGTTCGTTTGCAATTTAATTATTGATTTTGAAATTGCTTTTGATTTTTGATAATTCGACGGTTTTACCGAATCGGACATAAATATTGCACAATTTATGTTCGACTTGGTTTTTTATAAATCGCGAATTTTGTTGAACCGAATATAAATATTGTTGAATTTATACTCGATTCTAATTTTGAATACTCGTTGTATCCCATATTCGATTATTTGAATCGATATGGAATATTAGAGTGAAATAGAAAAAAAAGATAAATTGATTTTAGTCGTTTTAAATTAATTATCGTGATATGAGTAAATCACGTTAATTAATTCATATGATTTGATTGTTAGATTCGATATCCAATCATGGAATTGGTATCGAATCCAAAATCGACGCTTTACTTGAATAAATAAATAAAAACTTGATTCCCTCGACTTCTCCGACATCGAAATAAATCCCTAGGGATTGTGATGTCGGATCCGCGTCAACAGGTTTCGACCCTTGTTAAAATTGATGTTTAAAGAAATTGATGGATGCAAAGTTGATGATGATGATAACGAGAAATAAAAGCGAATTGTTGTTTAAGTTGATTTATCTCAATAATCAAATAATCGGGGTAACGGGATAAGCGACCGACGACGCGTGTGCAGTACACTTGTATATGCGGTTTTCCTTATCCCGGTATCCTTCTTATTCGACACAAATCGATAAATATTTTAATGTTTTGATATTAGTAGTATTATCGATATTATGATGCAATGAATAAAATAATAAAAAACGAAAAAAAACGAACAAAAGAGGATGAAGATGACGTGAGAAAGGGAGGAAAGAAATAGAGGGTTTTGACACCCTCAACCTACATGTTCTTGTCTCGGTGCGGACTCGTAACCGTGGCTTCAACACAAGAGTCTTCGAGGTTTTATGTAGATTAATTTATGGTGGCTCGGGATGGATTTCCTAAAACAAGGTTTAGGGTTTTTGCTAGTGTAGGATTACTAGGTCTTGACTAGGGTTTGTAAGGACGTAGTATGTGTGTGATTGCTTTAGGGTTTCCTAGGGTTATAAAAAGATGTGTAAAGTTGTGCATGGAGGTTGCTTATATAGAAAAAACTAGGGCACCCGGTTTAGGGTTACTCGACCGAGTAGAGGGCCAAATCGGTCGAGTGGCCCGTGATGCCAGCCGTCGGGCTTGAAACAAGCCCACTCGATCGAGTGGGTGGGTCACTCGATCGAGTGGCCCAACTGGATCGCGCAGGTCCGTTGACTTTGGACCGTGACCTTGACATTAATGGGTTTTGTGTTTGACTTGGACTTTTGATGATTGATGGGTTGTTTTGTGTGTCTCGGAAGCGACTTTGACCGGGGTTGACCCAATCGTGAAAAGTCGGTTTTAGTTTCGGTGTCGGTTTTGGCCCAAATTAGTCTTGTTTGACTCGGAATGATCCACTGGGCCTGGATTTGAGGTTGATTTTGTGAGATTTCTACTCCGTAAGTGTGTTAGCCAACGATTAATGGATTTGAGCCCGTATCCGAGCGCGTAGAGACACGTTAGCGTCCGATCATCATCGGGTGTTTTTTGGAAACTGCCATAGACACCTGGCGGTCAAAATGCGGGTGTCTACAACGAGTCAACTTCCATCTTCCCCTTAAAGACGTATCGGTGCAGCATGCAAAAGGCAAAAGCCCTACGCCTATGAGTAGAAGTAACTCTTACGCCACCGGTATTCATGAATTTATCGGCCAGGTCAAACAAAGAAACGGAATCTCCCCGCACCATACGGTCCGTCTCGGCATGGGACAAACCAAGAAAGTCCCTCAACCTTCTCCTCGGATCATGGTAAAACGGAGGAATAGCAGGACGAGCACTAGGGCACCAACCGCCCACAACTGCAATCTCTTCAAGGAGAGGGCATACTTCCCCTCGAGGAAACGGGAAAACGTGATGGGTAGTGTCCCAAAACGTTAAGCAAACATCTAGGAAGTGTGAATCAATCCTAAGACGTTTGAGCGGGAATAGAGCGGCAATTCCCATCTGGGTGAGCCGAACTTTTTCTTCGTCCCGAAAATACTGGGACCACGCCTGGAGCATTGCAGTCAAATGCTCGATACCCATACCAGATAATTTTTCTTCAAAATCTAAAGGATTTTTAGAAGAGAAAAAAAGAAATTTGATTTGAGATGCAGAAAGTTGAAGCAGGGAGCCCTCTATTTATAATAGAAAACCTTGTTAGCATCCCTAACTGCCTTAGGAATAAGAATTCTATCAATACTTTCTTAGCCCATGCGGGCCCGACCCAAGGCTTCAAAGTCCTTTTCCGAATCTGATACAGGAATCGAGTCAACCCGAGCATTCCTATCTTCAAAAAAAATCCAAAATTTTCAATTTTTTTTTCGAAAAATCATTTTTTTTCATTTCCCCAGCGTGAGGTTGTGTTTCACCTAAATGTTGCATACAAGTTGTTATGTGTCAGCATACAGGTACACTCAAGACTTCAGAAGCAAGTCTCCACGCAGCTCATTTACTCCCCACGGATTTATTATCATCAGGACAGGTATGACCCTCTGCTTATGGCTGGCGAGCCCTTCACGCAAGTCTAATGGACTATAAACGACCCAAACGGAAGGTTGCAGGTCGTAATCTTTGATTGACCTGGTAGCTACTCTGACTTTTGCCTTGTCCAAGCCTCAGTCAAAGTGGGGGCTCTGTAGACACCCGCATTTTGCCTGCTAGTGTCTATAGCGGTTTTCAACAAAACACCCGATGATGATCGGACGTAAACATGACTTAATACGCTCGAATTTGGACTTAGAATCAATAATATCTGGCGTGAGCTTCTAGCGGAGTACAAATCTCACTAAACCGACCTCAATTTCAGGCCCAATGGGTCGTTTCTAGTCATATAAGACTAATTTGAGCCAAAACCGACGCCAAAAATAAAACCGTCTTTTAGCAACCGGGTCAAACCCCGGTCAAAGTCATTTCCGAGGCGCAAACCAGCCATGCAAGCTTCTAGAAACCAACTCCAAGTCAAAAACCTCAAAATATCTCGATCTTGCTGACCCACTCGATCGAGTGTCAGCCCACTCGGTTGAGTGGGCCTTCGAAAAGCCCGTTGTTTCCGTTTATTGGGCCACTCGATCGAGTCCGTCAGGGCCACTCGATCGAGTGACCCTAGGTCGGGGGGTTCGGCTTTTCCTATAAATACACCCCTTTGCACCTTCATTCACAACAATTTTACAATACAATTTTTCAGCAATCAATACACTACATTCAATCCCGACATCCCCTCTAGGCATAGACTAGAAAACTCGAGACCGAAATCCTCTAGAAACCCGAGAAAACTGGTCCTACGACAAAACACCATAACTCTTCCTATATCCTCGATACTCTCGCGCAAACGTCGTTAATACGAGTCCATTACCGAGGCCGAATTAAGCATGTAGGTTGAGGGTGTCATCAAATCCCGCTTTCTCCCTTTTCTCTCCTCTCTTCTCCATTTTTTTGTCTCGTTTTCTACGTTTTTTTCGTCGCTTATATTATTATAATCGTATCACCATAAAATATTCGCATATTCGTGTCGAATACAAGGGATGATGGGATAAGGAAACACGAATACGAGAGTATTGCACTCGATGTTGCCGGTCGCTTATCCTATTACCCCCAATATTTGATTGTTGAAGCGAATCAACCTTAAAAAGAACGTTTTTTTATATTTCGTTTAGCTTTTTTATTCATCGTCGCAATTAAATCGCGCATATACAAATATATTTAAAACAGTCTAGAGTCGAATATGCTTAAAGACAAACTCCACCTAAGATCCTTTTAATCTCTTTACAAGTCGTAACAGAGGTGACACCCTTTCGAGGAGCGCCGCCCTAAACACTTAAGGGCGTAATGTGATCGTGGAGGTTTGTTGTTAAATGTATTCGATCCCATTTTTTAAGGCTAACACGAAACCCGTCGACGCCAAACGAACATCACGTAATCCATAAGGATTAGTAATGATGTCGTGACGCAGAGGGAACTAATTTCGTCCTAACCAAATTCAAATCGACTTTATAATGCTTTTCCAAAATAACCGATAATTGATCTCGCAATCATACAATACATATTACGAGTACCGAAAAACTGAGTTGAATATAAATTATGCCATATTTTTATTTGGCTCGGTTGGACATCGATTTCAAAAATAGTAAAGTCGGAATTACTACCTTTTTCGAAAACGAGTTGTAACTCGTACAGGGGGCACTCGATCGAGTGGCACCCCAAAAAAGAGGCAAGAGGTTTTTTCGAGGGGCACTCGATCGAGTGGCCTCTTTCACGCCTAAACCGTGAGCCTTCTACATACAACGAGCCTCGACAAATCTTTTTCCTACGACTTCAGTTCACGTGTTAAGTCCATCACGTGTTCATCTTTTCAAAACCATGCATCATATCATCTTATATCATCTAATCTATTTACGTTCCGTTATAGTCGCATTTGTTCTATATTTTTGTTCGTTGTATTGTATTTCCGGGTTGTATTCCGCCCGCGTATTTGTAATCTATTTTTGTTTTATTTTCGTTATTTGCACTTATCGCATTAAAACGAACCTCGCATGCTAAATAAATTCGACGCTAGTTTAGATGCTTTAAATGACGTAGTTGAACATAATTCACATGTTTAGCGAAAATGCATTGTTTGCATAACATTTCATCGTCAAACTAACGCACGTACACAAAAAACGAACGATATCTAAGTAGAGGCCGCTAAGAGCGGGCGGGGTTGGGTGTTCTTTGTGGGTTTCCCAACACGTAACCTCACCCCTTACTCAGAACCATGGTTTCCGGATGTCCGAAACCGTTGGTACACGAGAGTCATTTCAATACACGATATCCGATAACTCGGCGTCGGTATCATAATGTAAAGGGACGGAGACCCCATAAACTCTAGTATCGAAGTGGGTCGTACTTTGTGTACAGTCCACCGAAATATAGAGTGGGTTCGAATGGGCCTGAATTTCCACAAAATTCGGTGGCGACTCCTAATTAGATTTAAATTTCGACCCGAGAACAATCTTACCACGAGATTCATTCGCCTACCCAGACCCGTGCTTAGCCGCGTCAGGGTGGACCTATGTCATGTCCACAGAGGTAAAACGGATCATCATATACATCATACGAAATTTCAGAGGATTCGCGTAAATCAGGCATTCTATTTTGTTTAAAATTTTGACAGATTTTTATGGATTTTGATGTTTATAGAGTCAAAAAGAGCTAAACTCACAAAACCTAGAATCATGAATTGAAATATGATTAAGGAAGAACAAGCAATGACTGCTCCTAATTATGACAAGAACAATCAATTCACTGGAAAACAGAGTGTAATTCGATCAAACTATGACAATCTACGAACAAAATGACGCGAGCATAAATTGAAAGCGATTTCAGAGATTTGAAACTAAACATACAGTGTAGGAGAACGATTGAGAGATTCGATCGATTCTATCATCAATGGAGAAATCGAGGACGCTTAGACCTAGATGCTATGATACCATTTGAACATGAAATAATCATGTAACCTCCATTAATGAACCATGAACCTACCTCAACACTAATATGTAAATATCTATGTAAGATATTATTGATGTGAGAAATGTTTGTTACAAATAATCATGATGTGTATGAGTGTGTGTGTGTGTATGTGTGTGTGTATATATAGAGAGAGGGGTTCTTATGAGTTCCTTTCATATATTGAGTCCTAAGTTCTCATCCCATCCATCACTTTATTAAAAAAAAAGATATTGCTTCCATCAAAATAGGAAAGAATATCATTCAGTAACATAATCATTCATACTACCATTCATAGCACAACTTCACAAAACAAAATCTTCAACCAAAATTTATGCAAATCGTTCAATCATTCATCTTCTTCTTCGCGCCGCTGCAACTTACATTCAATCAACCCACTCAATAACACATACAATCATTCATCTTCTTCATCGCGCCGTTGAAACTTCTCCTTCGATGGCGGATATGCAAATCGTGGAATGCACAAACGGTGAGTATACGCTTTGTAATTTATCCTAGAAACGCCATGAAAGTCATTAAGATGCTCCATATTATTAGTTTTTACGTTTACAGTATGGAAACTTCATATTATTAAAGGTTTGATCATTATATGAATTTTTCGCACAAACAATATATGGAGTTATTGTAATGCACATAATATGTTACTTTAATATAGACCATATGTTATTTTAATGTCTAACCCCTGTTTATAGGCAACTTTTGTTAATTGAATCTCGTGTTACTTTAATGCACTTCATCTGTTACTTTAGTTCTTCTCATCTGTTACTGTAATGCATTGGAGTAACAAAGGATTTAGAATACCGCCGTATTAAAAAAATAAAAAAGAAAAAAAGAAAGATATTGCTTCCTATAATTATGGGACGTGATTGCCATCAAAATAGGAAACAATATCAAAGAGTAACGTCCTTATTCATATTCTCATTCATAGCATTACAGACGTTCATTTTCTCATTTATACTCACATTCATCACTTTCAAACAAAACAATCTTCAATCGAAGTATACGCGTCCAATCAACATAGTCAATAACACGTTCAATCATTCATCTTCTTCCTCGCGCCGCTGCAACTTCTCCTCCGATGGTGGTTATGCAAATTGTCGAATACACCAATGGTGGTTTTTGCATTGTAATTTATACTGGAAACGCCAAGGAAGTCATTAAGATGCTCCATATTATTAGATTTAACCTTTATAATATGGAAACTGCATATTATTAAAGGTCTGATCATTATATAAATTCTTTGCACTCACATATAGTTGGTGTTATTTTAATTCACAACATATGTTACTTTAATACACATCATCTGTTATTTTAATGTCTAACCCCTGTGCATAATAATCTTTTGTTAATTGAATCTCGTGTTACTTTAATGCACTTTATTATTAAATGTTAGTTTAGTTCTTGTCATTTGTTACTTTAATGCATTAGAGTAACAAAGGATTTAGAGTACCACCATATTTCAAGTTCTGATTGTTTATTTGTTGCCACGTTTTTTGGCATTGTTCTTGTTTTTGTAGTAGAAGCAAAAGCACAGGTATGGTGCAGGGATGTAGGTGAGAGTTTTACTCCATACATAGGGCAGATCTTCAAAGATGTAGATGAGAAGAAGAAGAAGAAGAAGAAGAAGAAGAAGAAGAAGAATCATTAGGAAATGCCATGTAAGTCATGGTCTGACAATGAAGAAGAAGAATCATGAGAAGGAGAAGAAGAAGAAGAAGAAGAAGAAGAAGAAGATGCACAATTCTGAGTAGACAATATATTGTTAGAGTAACATGCATTATTCGTTAGAGTAACATACTGAACGAGTTATAGTAACACAGTTTATGAGTTTTATTGATTTTCCAATATACAGTCCTTAGAGTAACATTCTTTATTGGCGTAAAATGAGTTAGAACACACATTATGCGTTAGAGTAACATACTTAATGAGTTACAGTAACACAGTTTATGAGTATAATTTGATTTCCAATATCCAGTTCTTACAGTAACAGGGGTGAAACATTGAAATTATAATGGAGTTTTATAATTTTTGTTTTGGAGTATCCTTAATAGAAACATACATTATTTTGGTTGATTGGAAGTCCTGTTTTTACAAAAGACTATTATGCAACGTAACAGATTTTATGAGTTAAAGTAACACAGTTCATGAATTAGAGTAACACATTGTATGAGTTAGAGTAACAGTTTTTGCAAGAGACTATTATACAACGTAACAGATTTTATGAGTTAAAGTAACACAGTTCATGAATAAGTAACGCATTGTATGAGTTAAAGTAACATAGTTTATGGGTTATGGCACTAACATAGTAACATACGTACAATGGCAGTAGGGAAATGATGATTTTTTGGGGAAGATGAAAAAAACTTAATTTTGAAAAACTTGTTGTGTGAGAGAAAGAGACATTAAAAAATTTATAGGATAGAGAGAAGATTTGCATTGAGATAATTAAGAAGTAGGGAGAGAAATGATATATTTATCAAGATTTGTTAGTTATTTCCTTAATTAACAAAACAAATACCCATTAATCTATCTATAATCTAAGGGTTGAGATGAGAACTCACGGACTCAATTATGATAAGTGGACTCACCTGATCCCTCTTCTATATATATAGATTTAAGATCATGTGAGAACCATCAACTTGATGAGACCATTGAGAACTCCATTAAATTATTATTTTTCTCAAAATTTAATGACATATTTGAATTCGTCGTATAATTTAATGGTTGGGCAACTTACTTTTCGGTAAAAAAAAAATCTCGTCTAGTGACGGAAACGAAAACATATAATTTTAGTGTACCTAATACTCGTTTCAGTGTATCTAATTTTTTTGATGTACCTTATTGCACTTTCAGTGTACCTAAATTAGTCAACTAAATTTTCAAAAAAAAAAACAAAATACTTTAGTTTTTATTGAGGTTCTTACGTTTCTCAATAAGTGGTGGTTCTCTCTCTCTCTCTCTCTCTCTCTCTCTCTCTCTCTCTCTCTCTCTCTCTCTCTCTCTCTCTCTCTCTCTCTCTCTCTCTCTCTCTCTCTCTCTCTATATATATATATATATATATATATATATATATATATATATATATAGGGTCATGATCCGGTGCGAACCTTGGTTCAATCCGAAGTCCGAACCGTCCGAACTATATAATAACCAAAAAAAACACACGCTGCATTAGTTCTCATCAAATGTACAGTTCAAACACGCGCTACATTCTTCCCCAATTGCCCGATTTCCTCAACAATTCTCCCCTCCATCAATCCTCCCAAATCCTTCAGTCAATTAATCTGCTGCTTAATACTTCAATCAATCATCTCAATATATCATCCGCGATTTTCGGTTTGTATTTTCTCATCTGCAATTTTGATTTTCGATTTTTCAATTTGATTTATTTTACTTGAGTTTCTTCGTCGAATTCTTTGATTTCTTCTGGAATTTGATTGCAAGTACCTTGTGAATGTTTTCTATGCTTTTATTGATTGATTTTGTGTGATTTTCGTGAGAATTTCTACGCATTTTACACAATTAGGGTTTATATCATTCATTTTATGATTTGTTATTTCTAGTATTTGGTCATTCAATTTTAGTTGTATTTGTTCACCGGTATTGGTTCATTATTGATTTGTCAACTTATGATGATTATGTTAAGTTAATTAAGCTTGTACCCTCCAAAGTCAATTTGTGGATAGTAATTATGTGATTGAATTTTTGGATCGAGTCGAGTTGAGGATGTTACTTAGTTTAAAGAGTTCTATATTTACCTACTAAAAGTATTTGATTTGATTTTACTTTTTGTTTTCATGCAATCATACATTGGTTGTAATTTTTGACAGTGGATACTCTATAATTGACACTTTTATCAACTGTTGTTCATCATTCAAATAGCTGCACTTCCTGCAATTATGATTTTGTCTTCCATTGGTTGTACTTGATGCTAAATTGCTAGTTGCACATTCCTTGATAATCACGGATTCTGGTTTGTGTATGCATGCGATTTCTAATTGGTTGTACTTGATGTTAAAAATCCGTCGTAAGCCTCTAATGGGTTAAAATACTCGTATTTGTTTTGTGTATGCATGTGGTTTGCTATTTGACCCATTTTAATCTTACGACGAATATATCTGTCTACGTAATTGTTTGTGGATTAGGCGTTTCCTTATACTACATAATTGTTCATTTGATTAGGCGTTTTAATCGTTTTAGGTATACACTTGATCTATTTTTTGTGAAGCCGGTATGAATTCTTCATTTGGTTTATCAAGGATATCGATCTTCATGTGATCTTTTAAAATGAAATTATCTCATTCTTGTAGGTCACACTTTTTAAGGCTCCACCTACACTTTTTTAAGGCTCCACTTACACTTCTTAAGAAGGGCAGAAGAGACTAAAAGTAGTGTAAATAGAGATTATAGAAGTGTAATTATCTCATTCTTGTAGGTTACACTTTTTAAGGATCCACTTACACTTTTTTAAGGCTCCACTTACACTTGTTGAGAAGTGTAAGTGGAGCCTAAAAGAAGTGTAAGTAGAGACTATAGAAGTGTAATTGTCTCTCTTTCTTGTAGGTTACACTTTTAAAGGCTCCACTTACACTTTTAAAGGCTCTATTTACACTTCTTAACTTACACTTAAGAATTGTAAGTGGAGCATAAAAGAAGTGTAAGTAGAGATTATAGAAGTGTAATTGTTTCATTTTCTTGGAGGTTACACTTTTAAATGCCCCACTTACACTTCTTAAGAAGTGTAACAAGAGACTAAAAGAAGTGTAAGTAGAGGCTATGGAAGGGTAATTGTCTCATTTGCTTGTAGGTTACACTTTTTAAGGCTCCACTTATACTTTTTGAAGGCTCCACTTACACTTCTTAAAAAGTGTAACAAGAGACTAAAAGTAGTGTAAGTAGTGACTACATGAGTATAAGCAAGCACTAAAAGTTTAATTTTGTACATGTTGAAGGTGGGTTTGATGGCTAGCAAAGCTATTAATGAAGGTGGGTCATCTTGGTCTACCCTTGATGTACTATTGAATGAGTTAGAGTCTAGAAATATCGTATCGAAGACGTATGAATTTATTGGTCAAGACGAGATAATATTTTAGATATAAGATCTTCTCACTTTATTATTTTATTCTCACTCAAATGAATATATAGTGGGAAGATCATTAAAAGTTTGAAGGAGTAATGGATTTCAGATTTGTATTTTCTTTTCTTTATTGTAATTTGACTAATAAGTATGCGCTTCTTTGAATAAAAATATCTATAATTGATCGGAGTAGTTCAGATCAACCATTATAAATGTTTAAACATGGCAAAATAAATTGGATAACAAATTAGGAATCGATTTAACAATGAGAAATTGTGAACTCGGATGGTTTAAAAGCTCTCGAAGTAAGAATTATAAACAAACAATCTGACAAGCAAACTAATCATATATAATTATCACTTTTAACTTTGAAAAAAAACTGTCGAGGAATGCAAATTCCAAACACCGTTTACGTATTATATGACTCGAAATGAGATATCAAATAACCTAATTATCAAAACCCATACACACAAATGAGTCTCATTCGATATACTCCGTATAACAAAATGAGCGAACAAACATTACGATGGAAGTGACGATCAATCAAAGAAGTGATTATTATTTCGAATCACATGTTGATTCTCATTTTAACCTAAATACGATGTGAAGCATCCAATATAGATCGCTGAAAGTAAAAATTAGTTATCTACTTTAATCAAAACATTCAACGATCATAGAAATAATAACCGCAAAGGAACAAGTGATCGGTTCCGTTCATTCCATTCCATTCATACAAGGATACAATTTATTCATACATAGCAAATCATGAGCAACGTAACAATGTTGATCAAAGAAAAAAATGAGACTAACTTGAATGAAGAACATAATCAACAACAACAAGATTATCAACAAAACTTCTGACTTCATATTTCTCCTTGCTCAACTCTTCATTCTCCCCAACAGAATCCCAACGATCAAGCTTCTCAACCCCATCAAACACCCCTAAAGAAGCAAGAGAGAAGCCTTTTGCTCTTTCGGGCGAAAAATTCTCCCCCAAACTCAACTACTTAATCCTCTCTACTTTCTCCTTTAACCCGCCAAACACCTTAATCACCTTCCCCTTTTCTTCCTCTCCTAACCCTTCCTTCAACTCATATACAAATTAAAGAGTTTAAAACTAACCAATTCTTTTGTTGAGGCACTTCAAAAAAATCTTTTTCAAACGAACGCATCCCTGACAGCCTATCGTAACCATTGCTTTTACCTAGGGCACTTTCACAACCACAAATCTGAATAGACAAATGGAACAGCTTTTAAACATTTCACATTGAGTAATACAATAATAATGAGATAATAAAAAGTAAATAACATAAGGTGACATCCTTGTCTTCAAAAAAATTTCTTCATTTGTTAAAATTGGAATATCAACACAACAAACATCAACTTTATCTTTCCTTTTTCTTTTCTTACATGGAATAGCGAGCACATTCTTCATATATGGCAAAATAAGTGTAATTATGAAAACAAATATTAAAGTTAGTGACAATAATAACGTACTCGACAATAATAACTAACAAACTAACTACTCCCATCTTCATTAACTTAATTAGTTACTGGCTAACTAAGCAAACTGACATGCATATATCTGATATTGTGATCATGTATGTATGTTGCAGGAGAAATGATCATTCGTGTTTTGCAGCTGCTGCCTGGCTGCTACTGAAAGAGAGTTTATTATTCCAACAATACAACAGTACAATGCATTGTTTGGGAAAAATACAGAAAGATGACATTTTAGTATGCTTATAATGCTGCTTAGGGATAATATATATAGAAGAGAATTTTCAAAGCATATGAAGCTTAACGTGAGGTCAGAATATTTATTATAGTAAGTGAGGTCATGTATAATACTTGCTTAAGGAGAGATACAGTAGTAAATTAGTATTATGCAGGGAATGTGACAGCCAAATACACAAAAAGCAAATGAACACAGTCAACATTGACTTCTAATTATAGCAGCATGTTTCTTACTGAAGACTAAGGTTTGTCAAATTCTGATATGATGGACAATAATAACTCGTATTCGAGCAGCAGCAAGGCACGGACAGACACACACCGACATCAATACTTAGACAGAATGAAGAAGAAGAAGAGGGAAAACACGAACAAAAGCGTGTCAACACTGTAAAATCGAGACAAAATCGAGTAACAAGTAGATGAAATCGAGTAAGCTAACCCTAAATAGAAATCGACAACAATCGCAGTAGCCTTAGATGAAATCAACGACAACAGCAGCAACAGATGAAATTAAACTAATCATTGAATTAAATCGAGTGGGTAACCCTAATTAGAAATCAAGGATGAGAGCGTCGCATAAAAAAAATCGAGTAACAGATTCCTAAAAAATCAAGTAAGCTAACCCTAAATAGAAACAGATTCAACATAAAAAAATCGAGGAATCGAAAAAATGGAGTCACGGATACCTGATAAATTGAGGTTTTTTAGTGAGGATGAAAGTGTCGCGCATATTTGAATGAATTGGGGAAGAAGAACGATGAACAGTAGCACGGGTGTGTTTCTTTTCTTTTTTCCTAGGGAAATTCTAAGATATACCCCTCTATTTTCTTGTTTTCTACCATATACCTCTCATCTTTGCAAAATCCCAACTAATATCCCTATACTTAATTAAACACATTAACCATAACCTAAACACCATTTTCCGTCAAATGGACTGTTAAATAGCTGACTTGGCAGCAAATACACTATGACATGGCTGGAAAACAGCTGACTCATTCCCTCCATTGTCCCCCAATTTTCCCTCCACTTTCCCCCAATTTTCCCTCCATTCCCCAAACTTTCCCCCAAATTTTCCCTCCATTTCACTCATACAAGAAACTATTACTCATTTCACTCCATTTTGTTCATCTTCTTTAATCTTCCCTTTTGTTTTTATATATTCTGATGTCGTCATCTTCATTGTCAAGGATTGACGGTCTTCAATTGAAGAATCAAGCTTGCAATCGTTGTGGGAAAATGTTGTTATCAAGATTTCCGGGTCAATCAACAATCCAGGGAGCTCTTATTTTAGATGCTTAGATTTCAATCAGTTTGTCATGTGGGTGAATCAATCTCATACGAAGTCAAAAAAATCTCTAAATTTAAGATCTGAAATTGAGGCTGATGATGCATCAACTGAAGAATTGATTAGTAAGCAGCTTTTGGGTTTAAAGGAGGAGATTTTAGGGTTGCAGAAAGGGAACATGGAGTTAATTAGGGTCATCAAGTTTTATTCAAAATTGTTTGCTTGTATGATGTTGGTGATTATATTAGCTATTGTAATGAAGTAATTGACTTAAATGTAGTAGCTTGAATGACTATCTTGAAATTTAAATGAAGTAATTGACTTAAATTTATCTTGAAATTTTGCCTGTCAAACAGTTCCGAGACAAATCAAGAGAATATAAGACATGCGAAGATGCAATTTCTGTCTGGATTTTGTCAGTAATGTTGTTCCTACCGGAATAACTTCAGTAGAAATGACAATAGCTTTCAATATCAGAAATAACAGTAATGTTCTTCACCAAACAACGTCACGATATAACACAAATCGATTTTGAAGATGTGAACAGCAGCCATGGTCTTAATGCAGCAGCGGCAGTAGCGTAATGCAACAGCAACAGTAGCAGCTGAATGCTGCAGCAGCAGTAGCGTAATGCAACAGCAGCAATAGCTTAATGCATCAACAACAGCATCGTAATTGCATCAACAGCAGCAGTGTAATTGCAGCAACAGCAGCAACGTAATTGCAGCAACAACAGCAGCGTAATACAGCATCAGCATCAGCATAATACGGTAGCAGCATGTAACAACAACAATACAACAAAAATACATCATAACATACACAGATTGACTCTTGTAAGTCATTTTCAACGTTATACTCTCCATTCTGCAGTAAACAAGCCATCGATACACAAACAAGTCACTAATAACCATCACTAACAAAAAAACCTTCAGTAATTAACGAAATTAAGTAACGAAATTAAAGACAAACACGAAATTAGTAATTTAAACTGAAGCACGAAATTTTTTGATCATGAATTTAACACAAACACGAAATCAGTAATTTTAAAGACAAAATAAGCATAAAAGTGAAACAAAATAATGAAAATATGAAGCAAAATCGGAAACTATACCTGAAAAATCAGAGATGGAGAGCACATAAGAAACGTTTTTGGGAAATTAAGAGATTAATTAGGGTTCTTTTTTGGGAGGAAATGACTAGAGGAGAGAGTGGATTCTTATTTTCAAAGAAGCAGAGGAAGTTTTAGAGTTTATTTTTTTGATTTCAAATAGTTTTTTTTTTACTAATAATCTTTCCAGCCATGTCATACATTTGCTGCCATGTCATAGTGTATTTGCTGCCATGTCAGCTATTTAACAGACCCTTTGACGGATTATGGTGTTTAGGTTACGGTTAATGTGCTTAATTAAGTAGAGGGGTATTAGTTGGGATTTTGCAAAGAAGAAGGGTATATGGTAGAAAACAGGAAAACAGAAGGGTATATCGTAGAATTTCCCTTTTTCCTATTATATATAGTTCGGACGGTTCGGATCGAACTAAAGGTTCGGACGGAATCCTAATTCTATATATATATATATATATATATATATATATATATTATAAGAAGATAATATTTTGCCTGATTTGATCAATGTTACAAGAGGCCTATATATACAAAACTATATCCTCAATCAGTGGAGATTCCTTCCTCATATGAAGGATATTCCATACTACAAAATAGTAACAAATTACTAAATACTAGCAACTACTATACTAACAACTTTGACTGAGTATGAACGTAACAATGAGAGAATATTTACATATTCTAATACCCTCCCTTAGTCGAAGCGGGAGGAGGACGGATGCTGAGACTAGATCGGAAGTCATCAAATAAGAACTTTGGAAGGTCTTTCGTAAAAATATCTGCAAACTGATAACGGGACGGAACATGTAGTACCTTGACCTGGCCAAGAGCAACTTTTTCCCGGACAAAATGAATATCGATCTCAATGTGTTTCGTGCGTTGATGATTGACCGGGTTTCCGGACAAATATATAGCCGAAACATTATCACAATAAACAATAGTGGACTTGCGAATCGGGCATTGGAGCTCAAGAAGCAAATTACGGAGCCAACATGATTCGGCCACTACATTAGCTACACCGCGATACTCAGCTTCAGCACTAGAGCGAGAGACGGTAGCTTGTCGTTTGGATGACCATGAAATCAGATTGTTTCCCAAATAAATACAGTACCCGGATGTCGAGCGGCGGGAGTCCGGACAGCCGCTCCAATCGGCATCCGTGTATGCAACAAGTGATGAAGTGGATGAAACGGAAAAATGTAACCCATAATGAGACGTACCTCGGAGATAACGAATAATCCGTTTAAGTGCACCGAGATGAGCTTCTCGAGGGTCATGCATATGTAAACAGACTTGTTGCACAGCATAGGAAATGTCAGGCCGGGTAAATGTTGAGTATTGGAAAGCACCAGCTAAGCTCCGAAACAGTGTCGGGTCGGTAACTTGTGGGCCATCTGTAGCACTCAACTTTGACTTGGTATCGACGGGGGTTTGGGCGGGCTTGCAATTGCTCATATGTGCCCGTCGAATTATATCCTCCGCGTATGTGGTTTGATGAAGGAAGAGTCCATGTTCATGGCGGCGGGCAGCCACACCGAGGAAGAAGTTGAGTGGACCGAGATCGGTCATAGCAAATTCTGCTCGAAACAAGGCCAAGATTTTGTCCCCGAGACTAACTGTAGATGTCGCTAGGATTATGTCGTCAACATAGAGAAGTAAGTAAGCCATATCAATACCACTGGTGAAAATAAATAGAGACGGGTCAGTTTTGCTAATTTTAAAACCAATAGAAGAAGCATAGGTAGCAAACCGATAGTACCAAGCGCGTGGTGCTTGTTTTAGGCCGTAGAGGGACTTCTTGAGTAGACAAACATAATCGGGTCGATGACGATCCTTAAAACCGGGTGGTTGGTGCATGTAGACCGTTTCAGCAAGGTGTCCGTGTAAGAAGGCATTTTTGACATCTAGTTGATGAATCGGCCATTTCTTTGACACGGCAAGACTGAGAACGGTGCGAATAGTAGCAGGTTTCACCATGGGGCTGAAGGTTTCGTCACAGTCGATTCCCACCTGCTGAGACCTGCCATTGACAACAAGCCGAGCTTTGTATCGCTCCAAATCACCATTAGCTTTAAATTTGTGCTTAAACAACCAGATACACCGTGTTATATTGACATTTGGAGGTCGTGGCACAAGAACCCATGTCTTATTCTTAATGAGTGCATCGAATTCGTCGTACATGGCGCGGTTCCAATTTGGGTCATTAAGGGCAAGAAGTGGGCTTTTTGGGACGGGTGACAACGTGGTTGTTGAGCAAAGATTAAAGTGGTGTTTGGGTTTGAAAATGCCAAGTTGAGCCCGGGTTTTCATATGATGTGACGGGGCTAGGCTGGTTGTTTGTGGCGGCTGTGGGTCACGGGTAGGGGACGGAGATTCAGCCGAGGAAGCCGGGGTGGGTGGAGAGGCAGGGCCGTGAAGCGGTGAGACGGGGCTGCAGTCTGTCGGGGCAGGTGATGGACCGTCGCGGTCAGGGGTGGTCGGGGGACTATGATTGGCAGTGGGTCCGGAGGTGGTTGCTTGCTGGGCAGTTTGGTGTAAGATATAGGGTGATGGGTCATTATTAAGAAATTGATAGGACGAATGTGGTACCTTGTCTTTTGTAGCAAATGGAAAAGTGGATTCATCAAAAGTCACATGTCGAGATATAATGACCTTATTAGTAGCCAAATCTAAGCATTTGCAACCACGGTGATGTGCCGGAAAGCCGAGAAACACGCACGGGGTAGCTCTTAGGGCAAGTTTGTGAATAGTGGTGGGTGGGTTGTGGGGATAGCAAAGACAACCAAATGTCTTAAGGTGGTCATATGAGGGCACACGGTGGTAAGGACTCGATGTAGGGGAAAGGTGATGGTTGGCTTTGCTTGGGATGATATTGTGAATGTATGTAGCCATGGCTAAAGCATGGTGCCACATCAAAGGGGCATGTGAGCATGAATAAGGAGAGTTCGTATTGTGTTATTGATGGTTCGGATTTTGCGCTCCGCCTTACCATTTTGTGGTGAGGTGTGTGGGCAGGAAAAACGAAATATCATTCCCTTAGACTCAAAAAATTTGTGGAGAGCGGTGTTGTCATATTCCCGACCATTATCACATTGAAGGGTTTTAATGGCAATATTGAATTGGGTGTTGACCATATTATAGAATGTGGTGAAAATTTGAAACACATTTGACTTATGTGTGAGAGGGAATGTCCACAAAAAATTAGTGTAGTCATCGAGAAATAACACATAATACCGGTGATTGAGAGTACTTAAAACAGGAGAAGTCCACAAATCCGTGTGCAATATATCAAAAGGAGCAAAAGTTTGAGACATAGACGTAGCAAAAGGCAATTTAATGTGCTTTCCTAGTTGACATGAATTGCAAATGAATGTCTTATTAATTGGACGACAAGATAAAGTTTTGTGAGTACACAGAGAATTTAAAATATCGGAGCCGGGATGACCTAGGCGGCTATGCCAAGTAGTAGCCGGGACGACGGGGTAAGCTTGAGGGTGATCAGCATGGTTTGAGACATGTGTCGAGGCATGAAGGGGATAGAGATCCCCCGTGCTATTGCTTCTCATAATCGGCATCCCCGTCTTGAGATCCTTCACAGTAAAACCAAAAGGACCAAACTCAACAGAAACATGGTTGTCAATGGTGAACTTTCTAACAGAGACCAAGTTCTTAATTAAATTAGGAACATGAAGGACATTGTTTAAGGTAAGAGGTGGGTAAGGGGAAGTAAGAGTCATAGCATCCTGACTGATAATTGGAATCGCGTCGCCATTTCCGACTATTATATGACGATTTTTACTCAAAGAAGAATAAGAAGAAAGGTTACCATTATTGGATGTCATGTGCGACGACGCGCCCGTTTCCATATAATAGTTGTCATCCGGCTGCTGTAGAGAAAGGGATTGCATCATGGCAGCGAGGTCCGTTGGAACGAGAGCTCCTGTCGATGCACCAGTGCCCGGTTGAGCAATAAAGGCTTGTCCTTGTTGTGTTGGTCGAGGTCCGAGTATCCCTTGCTGAGACCGAGGAGTAGGACCGGACCATCCGGTCGTGGGATAGGGGCATGGCGGCGCATTCCAGCCCTGTACCGGATTAAAGGGAACCCAGGTCCATGTACCGGATTGCTGCTGTCCATTCCGATTGTTGTTGCGGCCACCGGTATTGGAATTGCCGCCATTGTTGTTCTTCCCGTTTCTCTGGCCGCGGTTGTGACGCCCACCTTTGCCTCGATTAGTGGTCGAGTTCGAGTTCCCACCGGCCCTGGAGTTAGAGTGATTGGAGTAAGAGGCAGGACCGATTTCTTTAGCCGAGTGGGAGGCCATAAGTGCGGTGTCAGTGGAATCAGGGGCAGCAGTGATTTTCTGATTATGCTCCTCAAGGGCGAGCATCGATCTAGCCTTATAGAAAGGAGGCAGAGGGTCGGCTTGTTGAATGATAGTGGTGATGTTCTTAAACCCTTCGGAGACATGTGTGACCAATTGAAGGACAAGACGAGTCTCGGAGACAGGGGAACCAACATTAGCAAGTTGGTCGGCAATCATTTTCAGGGTTTGGCAATACGACGACACATTCGGGTAGTTATTCATGTGGGTGTTAGTAAAATGTTGTTCCAACATGACTGCCCGAGTGTGCTTATTATCATTGAAAATGTCCGAGAGGCGATCCCACGCGGCTTTAGCAGTGGAGCCGGGTTCGATGATCGTGTGCAGGAGATCCGCCGAGATGGTGCTGTAAATCCATTGCTTGACAATGGCATCGAGACGGTTCCAAGTATCGTCTTTCTGTATATCCTTGTCCTTGGGAGGAACGAGGTGATCATGGACATCGAAGGCACTAGCTGTGTTAAGAAATAGCTCGGACCAAGAAGCATAATGAACATTTTCCGTCTCAAGGATGATGGGCACATAATTCTTGATGTTGGAAACAGAGTATGCGGGATGAAAAGTGGTTTTGGATGAGGAAGGAGTGTCGTTTGCCATGATTGCAGGTGGTGAGGCAGAGGAAAAAGAAAGGATAAGAGCGGAAGAGAGGATCGTATTTGCTCTGATACCATATAAGAAGATAATATTTTGCATGATTTGATCAATGTTACAAGAGGTCTATATATACAAAACTATATCCTCAATCAGTGGAGATTCCTTCCTCATATGAAGGATATTCCATACTACAAAATAGTAACAAATTACTAAATACTAGTAACTACTATACTAACAACTTTGACTGAGTATGAACGTAACAATGAGAGAATATTTACATATTCTAATATATATATATATATATATATATATATATATATATATATATATATATAGAAGTAAGATCTTTTACATCCACCTTGTTTTTCTACATTTTACCTTCTTTTCTAAACCATTGGATTTGACTAGATTAGTGGATGAGATTAAAACTTGAAATCATAACAAACCCTAATTATTCTCACTATTCCCCTTCCTTCTCTTATGTCGTTTGTTTTACGTTAATCTATTTTTTCTTTAATAAATTTTTTACAAACAATTCTTCAATTAATTTCGTATCTTGATTTCAATCGTCAATTTTTTTGTTCAATTTCGGGTTCAATTTTGCTTCAAGTTTGTTCAATTTCGTATCTTGATTTCAATCATCAATTTTTTGTTCAATTTTGTGATTTCATATCTTCATCAATGCGCTTCAGTTTTTCGTGATCAATTTCTTGATTCATTAATAGGTTTGATTTTGTATTATTAATTCTAGGGTTTCTGATTTTGTTCTGGGTATTGTATTGAATATCGCTTCTTTCGTGTTATTTGATTTCGTGTTATCAAATTCTATGGTTTCTAATTGTATCGCATTTTTGTTTAGTTCATGTTATTGTTCACCAATAATATGTATTGTTTGTGATTATTCTAGGATACATTATTGGGGTAATTTATGTATTTCTTATTACAAGATTAAATATGAAAATAATTGAATATGAACAATGAATTATTTGAATATGAACAATGAAATAACTACACATTATTTCATTGCATGAATTTTTGTTTTTGGTACATTATTATTTCTATGAAATACCCAATTATTTTATTATGTTATTCCAGTTATTTTATACTATTGTTGCGGTTATTCTATATTATTCTTGCAGTTATTTCATTATATTATTAGTTACTGTGTTTTACAACCAATTATTTTATAGTATTTTTACAGTTATTGTATCGCATATATGTGATTATTGTATTTCAATTTTATTTTTTTGTACTTTTAACGTAACTAACCCCCTTTTTTTTGTCTTTTAGTGAAGTTTATTTGGTGGGTGCGCCTTCAATGATACGCAAGATGTTTCATCTCAATACAATAACACAAGCTATTCATTACAATAATTGAGTTTATATATTGGAATAACTATGTAAAATCAGATAATATTATTTTAAAAATGATAATATTTGAGTTTCATCGCAATACAATAACACGAGTTATTTATTACAATAATTGAGTTTCTACATTGGAATAACTACGTAAAATCAAATAACATTATTTTAAAATTAATTATATTTGAATTTGAATTTCATTTTAATACAATAACAAGAGTTATTCATTATAATAAGTGAGTTTCTACATTGCAATAACTACGTATCTACATTGGAATAACTCATAGAACTTGAGAATTGGAGAATGATCAAAATATCACAATTACCTGGAGAATGATCAAAATTACATGTTTCAAGTCTATATAAATGAAAGGAATTGTGACAACTTATTATAAAATTGAAATTGATTAACCAAGAAATATAGGAACTCTACAATTGTATAATGACATCTAGCTAGAAGAAATAACGAAAAATATATATTGAAGAACAAAATTGAATTAGGTTGAATAACGAAATTGAATTAGATTGATTTTTATTTTTATATTTGATTCATTTTTTTGTAGATAAGCGTATAATAACATATATTATGTTGATTTTTTTTATTATTTTGATTCTGTTTTGGGTCAAAGAATCAAGGAGATGAGTAAGATGTGTAACTGTTAGGGAGTATGTGATTTTATTATTGTAAAATATGCACATCGTAGCCCTTGATCCCATTAAATCCAATGGCCATCATTAAGAGGTAAAATGTAGCAAAATGACTCAATGTACCAGATCCTGCCTATATATATAATTATGGAACGTGATTGTCATCAAAATAGGAAACAATATCAAAGAGTAAGGCATCATTCTTTCATGCTCTCATTCATTCATCACTTTCATCCAAAACATTCATGCTCTCATTCAAAGTATACACGTTCAATCAACACAGTCAAATTGTTCATCTTCTTCCTCGCGCCGCTACAACTTCTCCTTCGATGGCGGATATGCAAATTGTCGAATACACGAACGGTGAGGTTTTGTTTTTTAATTTATACTGGAAACACCATGGAAGTCATTAAGATGCTCCATATTATTAGATTTTACGTTTCTAGTATGGAAACTGCATATTATTAAAGGTCTGATGATTATATGATTTTTTCACACAAACATATATATAGAGTTATTGTAATGCACATAATGTGTTACTTTAATATAGATCATCTGTTATTTTAATGTCTAACCCTGTGTATAAGCATTTTCTGTTAATTGAATCTCGTGTTACTTTAATGCACTTCATCTGTTATTTTAGTTCTTGTCATCTGTTACTATAATGCAATGGAGTAACAAAGGATTTAGAATACCGTCATATTAAAAAAAAAGATACTGCTTCCTATAATGATTGAACGTGATTGTCATCAAAATAGGAAACAATATCAAAGTATAACGCTCTCATTCATACTCTTATTCATAGTAGTATACACGTTGATCATACTGTCATTCATACTGATCTCTTTCATGACGTTCAACCAAAACAACCTTCAATCAAAGTATACACGTTCAATCAATACACTCTAATACACGTTCAATCATTCATCTTCTTCCTCACGCGGCTGCAACTTCTCCTTCAATGGCGGTTATGCAAATTGTCGAATACACCAACGGTGAGTTTTTTGCTTTATACTTTATACATGAAACGCTATGGAAGTCATTAGATGCTCCATATTATTAGATTTTACGTTTATAGTATAGAAACTGTATATTATTAAAGTTCTGATTGGAGTAACAAGTCATCATCATTAGAGTAACATACCTAATGTATTACAGTAACACGTTTGAAGCATTGGAGTAACATGTCATCGGATTTAGTTATTAATGTTTTGGTTAGAATGCCGCCATATTTCAAGTTTTGATTGTTTGTTTGTCGCCACGTTTATTGGTAATGTTCTTATTTTTTTAGTAGACGCAAAAGCAAAGGAATGGTGCAGGGATGTGGCCTGGGTGAGAGTTTCACTCCATACATAGGGCAGATCTTCAAAGATATAGATGAGGATAAGAAGAAGAAGAAGAAGAAGAAGCAGAAGAAGAAGAAGAAGAAGAAGAAGAAGAAGAAGAAGACGAGGATGTATGAAGAAGAAGGAAAATTCTGAGTAGAACAATATATTGTTAAAGTAACATACATTATTCTTTAGAGTAACAATTGAATAAGTTACAGTGACACAGTTTATGAGTTTGATTGATTTCAAATATCCAGTCCTTAGAATAACATTCTTTATTGGCGTAAAATGAGTTAGAATAACACACATTATGCGTTAGAGTAACATACTTAATGAGTCACAATAACACAATTTATGAGTATAATTTGATTTCCAATATCCAGTTCTTAGAGTAACATGTTTGAAACATTGGAATTATAATGAAGTTTTATAATTTTTGTTTTGGAGTATCCTTAATAGAAACATACATTACTCTTTTGGTTGATTGGAAGTCCTGTTTTTGCAAGAAACTATTATGCAAAGTAACAGATTTTATGAGTTAAAGTAACATAGTTCATGAATTAAAGTAACACATTGTATGAGTTAGAGTAACATGGAAGTAGGGAAATGATGATTTTTTGGTGAAGATGAAGATGAAACTATGCAAGTATGTTAGACGGGAGGGTTTTGGAAGTGAGAAACTTAATTTTGAAGAAACTTGTTGTGTGAGAGAAATAGACAGTTAAAAATTTGATAGGAGAGAGAGAAGATTTGCGTTGAGATAATTAAGAAGAAGAGAGAGAAATGAAATATTTACCAAGATTTTGTCAGTTATTTCCTTAATTGACAAAATAAATCATAATCATTCATCTATCTCTAATTTAAGGGTTGAGATGAGGGTTCACGTACTCAATTATGATAAAGTGGACTCACCTGATCCTTCTTATATATATATATATATATATATATATATATATATAGGTGGGATCAGGTGAGTCCACTTATATATGTTGAGTCCGTGAGTCCTCATCTTAGCCCTTGATTCAATGTTAGATTAATGGACAAGATTTGATCTCATAATTAAGGAAATAACTATAATATCTATAATATCTATTAAATATATTTTCTTTCTCTCTCTTCCTTAATTATCTCAATACAAATTCTCTCTCCTATCCAATTTTTAATTGCCTCTTTTTCTCACCCAACACATTTATTTAAAATTAAGTTTTTTTTCATCTTCAGCAAAAAATCATCTGTTCCCTTCTGCCATTATACGTATGTTACCATGTTACTGTCATAAATCATAAACTATGTTACTGTAACTCATACGTTGTGTTACTCTAATTTATGAACTGTGTTACTTTAACTCATAAAATCTGTTACGTTGCATAGTCTCTTGCAAAAACTGTTACTCTAACTCATACAATATGTTACTTTAATTCATGAACTATGTTACTTTAACTCATAAAATCTGTTACGTTGCATAGTAGTCTCTTGCAAAAATAGGAGTTCCAATTAACAAAAATAACAATGTTTGTTTTTATTAAGATACTCCAAAACAAAAAGTGGTACAAGATTCCAACTAAATCAACTCCATTACAGTTTCAATGTTTCACACTTGTTACTCATAATGTTCTACTTATAATTCTGCTTCTTCATCCTTCTCGTCCTCTCCGTCTTCTTCTTCATCATCATCTCAGAAGCTTTGATTTAATCTCACCACCGCACAATGGAGGAAACTCTCACCCACATCCCTACATCATTCATGTGCTTTTGCGTCTACTGAAAAACAATAACAGTGCCAATAAACGTGACGGGGAAAAACAATTAAAACTTGAAATATGGATTAAAGTAACAGATAAGAAGAATTAAAGTAACAGATAAGAAGAATTAAAGTAACAGATGAAGTGCATTGAGGTAACATTGGATTAAATTAACAGAGGATGCTTATACACCAGGTATAAAGTAACAGAGGTCAGAAATTAAAGTAACAGATAGTATGAATTAAAGTAACAGATAATGCTTATCAAAATAACACCAGGTATAGGTTAATGCAAAAAATTCATATAATGATCAGAAATGAGAGTATGAAGCAGTATCTTACTCTTTGATATTGTTTCCTATTTTGAAGTCATCACGTCCCATAATTATAGGATGCAATATCTTTTTTTTTATATGGCGTTACTCTTTGATATTGTTTCCTATTTTGGTGGCAATCACGTCCCATTATTATAGGAAACAATATCTTTTATTTTAATTTTTTTTATATGGCGTTACTCTTTGATATTGTTTCCTATTTTGGTGGCAATCACGTTCCATTATTATAGGAAACAATATCTTTTATTTTAATTTTTTTTTAATATGGCGGTTTCCTTTATTCTTACGACACTACAGTGCACTACAATAACAGATGAAAAGCACTAAAGTAACGAATGGAGTGTATTAAAGTAACACGACATATAAAGTAACAGATGGTAGACATTAAAGTAACAGATGCTATACACTAAAGTAATGCAGTATATGAACTACAATAACTCAATATATTGTGTGCGCGCAAATTTCATATGATGAATATGCAGTTCAACCTAGAAAATTAGAAAATAAACCAATATTTTTTTCCTATTTTGTTGGCAATCACGTCCCACTATTATAGGAAACAAGATCTTTTTTTATTATTATTTTAATATGGCGGTTTAATATATCCCCATGACTCTTTAATGCGTTACAATAACAGACATTATTAACCAAAGTAACATCTCCAATGAATTAAAGTAACAGACCATAAAAATAATATTCCGTAGATGTTTGTCACTAAAGTAACAGACACTCCACACTAAAGTAACACAGTATGTGAACTAAAATAAACCAATATGTTTTCGTGTGCGCAGATGAATATGCAGTTCAAGGTAGAAAAGTAGAAACTAATAATCTAATATCATCAATGACTCCCATATACAATCCAGTATAAACTACAATGTATATATACTCACCGTTTGTGTTTACTACGATTTGCATATCAGCCATTGAATGAAAAGTAGAAGCCGGATTGATCGAACGTATAATACAGCGCGATGAAAACGATTACTTATTGAATGTGGTCTTGATTGTGTGGTTTTGAAGGAAGAATGAATGATTGAATGAGCGAGAGAACGATGAAGAACGATGAAGAAAGTAATGGAAACTGAATTGATGAACGAGAGAATGATGAAGCAATATATCTTTTTTTTTAACGAAAGAATGATGATGAACGAGAGAACGATGATGAATGAGAGAGTAAATGATTGAATGAATGTGAATGATAGGTTACTGAATGATATTTTCCTTCCTATTTTGTTGGAAGCAGTATCTTTTTTTTTTTTTTTAATAATATAGTGATTAATCTCGTCCCTTCATCCATCTCCCATCCAACGGATGGGATGAGGACTTAGGGACTCAACACTTATATAGGGACTCATTAGAACCCCTCTCTCTCTCTCTCTCTCTCTCTCTCTCTCTCTCTCTATATATATATATATATATATATATATATATATATATATATATAGAGGTAGGTTCAAATAAGGTCCACAATTTTTTTAAGTTTATATTAAAGTTACAGATGACATACGCTAAAGTTGCATTTGAATATATATCAATTTTGAACAAATGCAACTTTAGCGTATGACATCTGTAACTTCAATATAGACTTAAAAAAATTTTGGACCTTATTTGAACCTACCGCTATATATATATATATATATATATATATATATATATATATATATATAGAGAGAGAGAGAGAGAGAGAGAGAGAGAGAGAGAGAGAGAGAGAGAGAGAGAGAGAGGTTCACATAAGGCCAACAACTCTTATAAGTTCATAAGTTCCAGTGTTAAAGTTACACAAAAGGTGCTTAAAGTTACACGAGATGAGTGTTAAAGTTGCACTTATCACTTGAAGTGATAAAAGAGCTGAATGTTATAGTTACATATCAATTCTGAAAAAATGCAACTTTAACGTATGTCATCTGTAACTTTAATATAGACTTAATTACATATGGTGAACTTATTTGATCCTCTCTCTCTCTCTCTCTCTCTCTCTCTCTCTCTCTCTCTCTCTCTCTCTCTCTCTCTCTCTCTCTCTCTCTCTCTCTCTCTCTCTCTCTCTCTCTCTCTCTCTCTCTCTCTCTCTCTCTCTCTCTCTCTCTCTCTCTATATATATATATATATATATATATATATATATATATATATATATATATATATATATATATATAGACACACACACACACACAATCCTAATACTATAAGTATGTGTATATATAATAGAATTCTGTTATGTATAGTATAGTTAGTTGTGATGAGCTGCCAGTAAGCTTGAGGAGAGGATACACGTCATTACTTCAATACTATTATACAAATAAGAGTAATCATTTGTCCAAAATTATAAGAAGATGATGGAATTCTATTATATAAATAAGAGTAATCGTGCGTTCTTAATAACTTAGATGGAAAAAAAACTCTTTTGAGTCTTAAAATGAGCTCTTAAGACCATAATTTTTTTTTTTTGGTAAAGGGTAAGTATGTATTAATAATAATGGACCAATGTACAAATGTATGGCTACATCAAGTTACGTAGCCATCTAGCATCTCGAGCACTTAATGGATATTTAATCTTGCACATAATTCTATTTCGTACATCCATTTTTATCAAAGCAACAATATTATGCGGACGTTGTACTGATCCCTCAATTCTGCATAGATTCCTTTGCCTCCACACATGGTAAACCATAGCATTGAACATAGCACGAATAATGTTGCATTGCAACTTCGATCCCCTCATCTTGCTCGCCCACATAAGCGCGTTTGTATCCAGAATTCTTTTCTTGACCCACTCACCCAAACTAGCCACAATCTGAGAGCTCCACCCACACCCAAAAAACAGATGTTCGAAGTTCTCTTCATGTGACTCACATAAATAACAACGGTCTGATTCAGCAACACCAAACCTGCATAACTTAGTCCCAATGTTTAAAGCACCCCTAAACACAAGCCAAGAGATAAAGCTATGTTAAGGGAAGCTCCAACCACTCCACACGAGCCGAGCCCAAGGAACCCTTGGATTGGGATTCCGAAGACACTCGTACCCAGCCGAGATCGCATGATGGGAGCGCGATCCATGCCAAAGTCCGTTCACATACATACTTTTAATTTTCTCCTTAGCCTGACAAATCTTTCGCCAGGCCCAGGTGTGGACATGACATAGGTCCACCCTGACGCGGTCACGCACGGGTTTGGGGCGGCGAATGAATCTCCATATGAAATTGTCAAACTGAAATTTAAATCAAAGTAGGAGTCGCCACCGAACTTTGTGGGAGTTCGGGCCCGTTCGAACCCACTCTATGTCGTAGTGGGCTGTGTAAAAATTACGGCCCATTTACGATGCCAGAGCTTATTGGGTTCGTCCCTTTGCATTTGATACTGATACCGACATTATCAGATATCGTGTATTGAATGACTCTCGTTGCCAATGGATTCGGACATCCGGAAACCACGGTTCTGAGTAAGGGGTGAGGGTACGTGTTGGGAAGTTCACTAAGAACACCCAACCCCTCCCGCACTTAGCGGCCTTTACTAAGATATCGTTCGTTTTTTGTGTACACGCGTTAGTTCGACGGTTGAATGATATACAAAGATTATTTTCCCTAAGCATGTGAGAGAAAAAAATAAATGGGTTGCTAAGTCGTTTAATGCATCTTAAACTAATAATGTCAAAGTTATTTTAGCATGTGAAGTTCGTTTTAGTCTAATAAAACAAAAGATGAAAATAAATCGCTACAAACATGAGCAAACAAGTTAGTAACGGTTCATAAATCGAATAAAGATGTAAATACGATAATATGCATGATTTTGAAAAAGGTTTATGTCACGTGATAGATTAGCACGTGTTGACCGAGGTCGAAAAAGTATTTATCGAAATCTGAAAATATGTCGCGAAAGTCGCTGTTTTATGTAAGAAACGAAAAGAATAGAAAACGAAGAAAAAAGGCTCGGTTTTCCAGGCTCTCGCGCGAGTCGCCAGGAAGGCGCGCGACTCGCGCGGGAGTCTGTCCCGATTTTTTTATTTTCGAAAATCGTTAATTTTTATAAATCGCGTACAAATATGGATTAATTTATACTCGATTTATATTTTCGATATTCGTCGTATTCGATATTCGATTATGAAATCGATATCAAATAGTCGGAATGATTTTATAAAAAGTTTAAAAAAAGTTTGTTTTGAAAAGAATTTGAATGAAAAGAAAAAAATGTTAATTCTCTCTGCATAAAAATCGTCAAATTTTGTTTAAAAAGATGTAACGATTTTTTTAGCATCAACGAGATTTAATTTAGTTCTTGTTAGATACGATTTTCGATTAGAGAATCGATATCGTATTTTAAGAACGTTTCGTTTTATGAAAATATTTTTGTAATGTTGTTAATAAATAAATAAAAAGCGTCAACGACCCATAAAAAAAAACCGATGACACGACACAAAAACGAAAAAAAACGTGAAAAAAGGAAGAGAAAAAGGAAGAATCGGGTTTGATTTTACACCCTCAACCTACATGCTTTGTTTTCTCGGGAAAAGGCTCGTCGGAAAGTGGCTTAGGCACGGGAGCGTCGAGACGATGTGGATGAGTTTAGGGTGGTGTGTTTGGACGTGTAGGCTAGCGGGTTCGGCCGGCTACTCGAGGACGGATTCGTCGGGTTGTCGGTATTTTGATGTTATTTTTGGATGTATGTCGTAGATGAGTAATGTATGGGAATAATCGATGAATTTGACGAGAATATTTGATTGATAATTGATAGATGATAGATGTAGATGATTAATGTGTGACCGGAGGGTCCTATTTATAGGTGAGGTCCTTCATAGGAGCTAGGAGAGGTATTCTTGCTTAGGTGACAAGAAACACCGGTTTGGATAGGAAACGTAGGAGTTTGAAGGGAACGAGAGTCTCGTTTCTTGGTGAGAAAGCCAAGTATCTTGGCTGAAATGGGCCGTTGGCCGAGTATTTTGATGCTCGGTCGGTGAATTGATTTGGTTTTCGGATAGAATTCCTACTTGAGATCGAATTCTATCCTTGAATGGATTTGTTTAATATTTTCGAGGCTGATATTTTGTAGTATCTGAGTCCAAACCGGACGTGTGAGGTGTCATGGCTGGTCCGTGTGTCTCGAAAAAAATATCTTTGACCCGGTCGCTAAAAGACGGTTTTGCCCCTGGTGCCGGATTCGACCCAAATTAGTCTTATTTGACTCGAAACGACTTACTGGGCCTGGTTTTGAGGTTGGTTTTGTGAGATTTGTACTCCATAAAAAAGCCTAAACCAAATGTCCATGATTTCGAACCAATATCCGAGTCCATTAAAGCATGTTTGCGTCTGATCATCATCGGGTGTTTGGCGGAAACTACTATAGACACCTGGCGGTCAAAATGTGAGTGTCTACACCAGGTGACATCGGTATTAGCCTGATTCTCATGCCAATCGCGCCCCTTCAAGTATATACTATTCACCCATCTGACCCAAAGCCGATCGGGTTGGTCGAATACCCAAGAAGCTAATTTTGCAACAGCAGCCTGATTCCAGACGTAAAGATCTCTCAGTCCTAGTCCTCCTTCCAATTTCGGACAACTGACTTTATCCCAGCTAACAAGTGCCCGATTAGCTCCCTCCACACCGCCATCCCAAAGGAAACTACGACATAAGGAAATAATTCTGGCCATAACATACTTCGGGATAATAAAAACCATAGCCCAATAGTTATGCAGCTGAGACAACACTGATTGGACTAAGGTTAATCTACCCGCATACGAGAGCTTGCGAGCCCCAATACTAGTAACTCTGGAGATTATTTTAGCAATCAATTTCTCACAATCCTTTTTACCTAATCGAGTACTTTTGATCGGCAACCCAAGATAACGAAAAGGCAACGTACCTTCCACACAACCTGAAAATTGCAGTATAGCAGCTTTCCTATCCTCATCGACCCCTGCAAAGTAAGCATGGGATTTACCCACGCTTATGACCAAACCCGAGGCCCTACTAAACATAGCAAAAGCCTTCCACAAGAATTCCATCGAATCCGTCTCCCCTTTGCAAAAGAGAAGCAGATCAACAGCAAACAATAAGTGTGTGAGCTTCATAGGGCTACATTTAGGATGGTATTTAAAATTCCTATCCATCTTGGCATGAGTAAGAATCCGAGAAAATACTCCATACAAATCGTAAAGAGCAGAGGAGACATCGGATCACCCTGCCTCAAACCTCTTTTCCCACGAAAGAAGCCAAAAGTATCACCATTAGCACATAAAGAGTAAGAAACGGAAGTGACACACTCCATGATCAAGGATAAAAAATGCTCAAGAAAATCTAAAGCTTTCAACATTTGATCAACGAAACTCCATTCCACACTATCATAGGTCTTGTGAATGTCCACTTTGAATAAGCATCGCGGAGATACTCGCCTTCTCCCGTACATTCTAACCAGGTCTTGGCAAATCAGGATATTCTCCACTATACTTCGCCCCTCAATAAAATCACCCTGGGTTGGAGAAATTATCTGGGGCAAAACCTTAGCCAGCCTCGATGATGGGCGGGATTTATCGTGGATCCCGCCACCAAATAATAACCAACTAACCTAACTAGGGTATCTAGGGTAAGTCGAGTCGATCCACAGGGACGGAAATGGGTTCAGACTAATGAATGCTACGGTCTAAGACTAGGTTCGAGACAAGCTAATCTAGGAGGAGAGCCTAAGGTCTAAAATACGGAAAAGGAAGGCAAAACAAGTAACTAATGACTAAGGGGAGCAAGGATAACAATAAGAAGGAAAACTAGGGTTAGGCCGGGTTCATGGATGCAAAGGAGATAAAAAGGGGAAAAACGGGGTTACTAGCATGCTTTCGTAGCCTAGGTACCGCCAATCGGGCTCTCACTACGTAATCTGCCTAGGGGTCGTCCTCATCGGGCTCTCGCTACGTAATGAGGGAACCAAACCAACTAACCAAACACATACATACAAGAGAATATGCAAGAAAAACAAGGATTGATCGTCTCTAGTCTCACAAGCATTTCATCAAACATGTGGAGTGCAAGGTAAATGGGAAACAACAAAAACAACATCTAGTACCACCCATCTCACCCTAATCATCCACCATCAAAACCAATCACCCTAATAACCCTAGCAAGAGTCTACTCAAACATAATTAAGCTAAAAGTAACACTAAGAAGAAAAACCAAAACAAGAACAAGAACATACATATCTAAAACTAACAAGGATGATGAACAAAACAATAAACAAGATCTAAAGATTGAAACTTGAATAATAAAACAAAGATTAAGAGAAAGGAAAAGAGATTATACCATACTAGAAGGTGAAAGCAAGAATGAAAACTTGTATAAAAGAGAAAACCCAAAACAATCTCCCAAGGTTATCAATCTTGGTTGAATCTTGAAGAATTCAATTAATACAAGGGTAATCTAAGATTAAGAAGTAATTAACGACTAATCTACACTAATCTATGATAATCTATGCTAAACTATGCTAGGGTTTCATAAGATAGTGTATCAATACAAGAGGAGGTATTTATAAGGTTACAAGAGTGAAGGAGAAGAAAAGAAGAGTCACGAGCTGCAGCTGCTCCTTCCCGGTCGGGAAGGAATGGTCCCGGTCGGGATGGGCCATCCTTCCCGGTCGGGAAGCTCTCTTTCCGGTCGAGATCAAGCATAACACCGGGCTGTGTTATCCATAACACCAGGCGGTGTTATTTCTCTTCCCGGTCGGGACGGCCAGATCAGTAGCCTCTTCATTCATGCACTCCTTCCCGACCGGGAAGGCTACTCTTCCCGCCCGGGAAGGGTCTTGTAGGCCTCCAATATGATCATAAAGGTCCCTCCTTGCTTCTCATTGGCTTCTCATTGACTCTTGGTGCTCGGGATCGAGTCTAAGGGGCTCGGGAATGGGTCCCAAGGTCTCGGGATCGAATCTAAGGCATCGAGTGATCGTTCCTTCTCTTCGTTGGCTCCAAAAGTGTATGAAACGAGTCGGAATCGTTCCAATTCTTCATGAATGGTCTCGGGAACCTAAAACGAACTAAAGGAAACATAAATAACCCATAAACCGCTCCCAAGGAGCGATTCCACAAGGAAAACGGGACCAAAACACAACAAATTAGGCACTACAAACTACACTTATCAACTCCCCCACACTTAACCCTTACTCGCCCTCGAGTAAGCAGATACTAACTACTAAACTAGCCGAGCGGGTATTAGCGCACTCTACGCCCTTTCAACTCACGCGAGTACACTTAGAGGAAAAGTATACTTTGCAAGGCAAGTAAGGTCTTGCGACAAAACTGTGGATGCAACCGGACACAAAAACACATAAACAACAAACACACAAACAAACAAGTAAAGGGTTGCACCCAAAGAGAAATAAATACCGCTTCCCTCTAAAAAGCGGTGAATGAAACACCGGTTTAGGACTCAAGGCAAGTGACGACGTTCCCAAGCTAAAAATACAAACCGAAATGAACTAAACCCTAATAGTATGACGACAAAGCAATAAAAAACGTTGGTAACTTACCAAGGTCCTCCTAACTTTCTAAGAACGTACTACGGGACGATTTGCAGGATGGGAAGTGATGAACCACGGTGTTAGTCGACACTGTAGGTAAGTGAGACCCCGCCCCCTTTAGCGATGAGCCAAGAGGGTCGTCCCATGTCCAAAACCGCCTAACTAGTCCAAGTAAAAAGGTGGATATGAATGCAAAATGAGGGAAGACCGACCATTACCGCTATCATCCTTCCTAGGGACTCGGTCCTTTGGTAGGCTCTTCACGGTAATAGTCGGTAAAAGGCTTATTTTTTAGATGTGGGGACTCTTTTTGTGGGACGGTTTTCTTTTGGCATTTTTCTTTCTTTTTGAATTTTTGCTTTGTTTGTTGCCATGCCATTTCTTTTTCTTCTTTTCTATTTTATTTTTCTTGGCTTTTTGTGCCTCTTCTTTTTCTTCAATCTTTTCTTTCTTTCTTTTTCTTTCTTTTGCCCTTTTTGGCTTGATTTGAGTTCTAGGCATTTCTTTTTGCAACAAGAAAGAGAGATTTCAACAAATTGCAATTTTATTGTGTGGATATGTGTAGGAGGTAGGGAAATGGGTATGTCGGGACGACGTCTTCCCTTCATACTCACAAAAAGGTGAGGACCTGGACTAGTCAAACAATCCCAAACATGGTCACCTAAGGGACGGGACTCGGCAACCAAGGCCTTTTCACACCGTGGGTGGTCATAATGGTCAAAATGCAAATCCCGTAGTAAATCCCTAGTAAGCTAGGTGGACTCGAGGTAAAGGACCAACGAAATCATTGATTTAGGGTCATTCTACTAGACTAAAGTCCAAGACTCGATCTACACTACTAGAAAGGGAAAGTAAACGCTTGCACACTAGCCTCTATACCGGGTTTTCGAAAACCTTTTTACACACTAGACACAACTACACACACACAAAACAAATAATCGACAAAAATGAAGGAAGAAGAGACAAAGACAACAAAACAAGACAAAACAAAACAAACACATAAAGAGAACAAACACCACCCCGAACTTCCAAACAAGTCACCAAATCAACCACAAATATGCACAAAGCTCCACCCGAGCACACAACATCACATATCTCCTCCAAACTCCACAAGAAACAAAAAGGAAAAAGGGATAGAAGATGTTACCGGATATCTTGAAAGCTCTCCAAAGCTAACGGTGATTAAGCAACCTATAAGGAAAAAGGGAGGCAAACACGCACAACAAAACAAATATACGACACAAGGACACAAAAGGAAAACACACAAAAAGAAAATCTTTTTGATTTTTGTGAAAATTTTTCAAATTTTTAGGGATTTCAAGATTTTTTGAAAAAAACTACGAAAATAAAACTAACTATTCTAGAATATCGCTCCCCCACACTTAAACCGAGCAATGTCCTCATGCTCGATCGTAGTGTATGGAGACACCAAAGAAAAGAAAAGAAACTACGAAAATAAAGCTAAAAATCAAAAAGAAAAGTGAAGAAAGGGTAGAATGTGTCCGACCGGGGTGTAGTCAAGTCACCATGGGCCGAGACGAGAAAAGATATGGATGGGGGAAGAAATAAAAAGAAGGAAATAAAAGGAAATGGGAGGGGATGACTAGGTGTAATCAAGTCACCTAGCCCGGATTCCGCCTAAATCCGACTAAATCCTACAAAAAGGGTGGAAATCTTGTAAATTTGGATTTTAAAATGACTCTCGACGTAGTCACGTCATCGAGAGTCGAGAGCAATAACTACCAAGGCCTCGAAGGCCACCATGACACTAAAGTGTAAAAAGGGAAGTGGACAAACAAAGGAAGACAAGCGATAAAAGACGGAAAAGAAAGGATAGTTGTCGTACCAATCGATTAGCAACTCACTCGCTCCATCGTCTCAATGATCATTAGTGGCACGTAGCTAGTCTTCGTCATTGCTAATCCTCTGCAAACTTGATATGCCCGCATGGTTGAAGTATTAAGCTTACTATGGTAGAAGGGAGTGGGATTTGATGGGAAAGCCGGTGTGTGGTGAAGATAAGGTGAGGTGAGAGTATGTATATGGAGTGTAGGGTCATTGATATGTGCAAGGGTAGGTAGGGAGGTTGGGAGGGGGTATAACATGGTTGGGTGGGCTCGAATGTCGAAGAATAGGCAAAAGGAGGAGCAGGAGGCCATCCCGGTCGGGAAGACTCCTTCCCGGTCGGGACGAACTTGGTCCCGGTCGGGATCACACTCCAGAAGATCCAATTTTCAGCGCACTCATCCCGATCGGGATGACATCCTTCCCGGTCGGGATGCTCTCTTCTAACCCTTCATTCCTTGATAGCTTCACCCACAAGGCCACTAATACATCGAGATCTAAAATCTCTTCCCCAAAAGCTTGTCAAAAGCTTCAAAAACCGACTCCCTTGCTCAAAACCAAGCTTCTATCATCATCTACTCTCCTCGAGACTTCATCTTCACTAAAACCTATCAAATGAACTCATTAAACATTCATCAAGATCCCTCCCTCACATCACTCATCAAAATACCAAATTACAAGATTTCCACAAAAACTAACAAATCCTAGAAATCAAACTATCCAAACAAACATATACACAAACACAAACACAAAAGAAAAGGGAAAATATATTTACACTAAGATACTCTCACCGACTACACTTCCATAGCCATCAAGAGCTCGGAGGAGTAAGTCAAATGCCCTAGCAACATCTTCATTGAAACTCACATGGCCGAGCCTCGCTATTTTCAAGAGCTTCCAAGTCGGAGGCGAGAAGCGATCATCTTCATTATGCTCGGGGTTCTCGTGATCTTCCGGGTCTTCAGAACCATGATAGCAACGACTCTTATGACCATCCGGTAGGTATAGTGGTCTAGAGTCATGCTCGGTGTTATGAGTTGGGAGATCACACCCTAAGGGGGTCGCTTCTTCCACGGGGTCGAGAGTAGGGTTCTCTTCCACCGCCCGACAAGGATCCTCTTCACCAACCGTCTCACAAGACAAGGGACTAGAAATCGAGTGCGATAGAGAAGGAGAAGGCATCAAGTTTTCTTCATTGGAGGCAATTGGCTCCTCCAATTTCCCATTCAAGGCGAGTTCTAAGGCATCTACTTCTTTCTCCCAAGTATTACGTTCCTTTTCACTCGCCTTGCAAATTTGGTCTTGAGGGATGATCTCTTCACTTGGGTTTGGATTGTCAACATCTGGCTTATCACGAAGAAAATCATACAAATCCAATTTTATAGCCAATACATTGGCTACCCAAGAGTTATCTTGATAATCATGTTCAAATCCCTCTTCATTGTCTACCCTTGAAGCTTCAACTTCCTTTATTCTTCCCATATCTTCACCATCCAAGCAACACTCAACAATGATCTCTTGATTGACCCTCTCTTCTTCATTCGTAGCTTCACGATCGGGTTGACTTTCTTGTGGAGACACCCGACCTTCATGCCCAAAAGAACCTTCCCCAACAATTTGTGGAGCTCGAGTGGCCAACATCGTGATATGAGCCATAAGTGCATCGATTCGAGCATCTTGCACCGCTTTTTGGGCCCTAAACTCCTCCCTAACCCCTTGTAATTGAACCATCATCTCTTGTTGACTCTTTTGCATTAGAGTTATCGCCTCTTGTTGACCCTTTATCAATTGAATCATCATTTGACAAGTTTCAAAATTGGGGATTTTTGGTTGTGGGTCACGTGGGGGTATTTGGTAGTTGTTAGGATGTTGGAGTGATCCTTGACAACTTTCATGATAACCATATGGAGGACGTTCGTAAGATTGTTGATGAGGTTGATATGGTTGGTGAAATTTTGGGACTTGGCCATTTGCCCCATGATTGTCTCGTGACGATTGATGGAAGCTAGGACGTGCCATTTCCATAACGTTACTTTGATACCTAGGATGAACTAGAGACACTTGAGCAAACGTTAGTAGCCTAGTGCTTTTGAGGCACTAGGAAGAGAGAATAGCACACAAGAAGTAGAACGGAGATACATAAGGAGAAGAGAACACAAAAGTCAAGAACAAAGTCCACAACTAAGCAAACAAAAGTCTAAACTACGCCGTCCCCGGCAACGGCGCCAATTTGATGGGCGGGATTTGTCGTGGATCCCGCCACCAAATAATAACCAACTAACCTAACTAGGGTAGCTAGGGTAACTCGAGTCGATCCACAGGGACGGAAATGGGTTCAAACTAATGAATGCTACGGTCTAAGACTAGGTTCGAGATAAGCTAATCTAGGAGGAGAGGCTAAGGACTAGGCTAAGGTCTAAAACACGGAAAAGGAAGGCAAAACAAGTAACTAATGACTAAGGGGAGCAAGGATAACAATAAGAAGGAAAACTAGGGTTAGGTCGGGTTCATGGATGCAAAGGAGATAAAAAGGGGAAAAACGGGGTTACTAGCATGCTTTCGTAGCCTAGGTACCGCCGATCGGGCTCTCGCTACGTAATCGGCCTAGGGGTCGTCCTCATCGGGCTCTCGCTACGTAATGAGGGAACCAAACCAACTAACCAAACACATACATACAAGAGAATATGCAAGAAAAACAAGGATTGATCGTCTCTAGAGTCACAAGCATTTCATCAAACATGTGGAGTGCAAGGTAAATGGGAAATAACAAAAACAACATCTAGTACCACCCATCTCACCCTAATCATCCACCATCAAAACCAATCACCCTAATAACCCTAGAAAGAGTCTACTCAAACATAATTAAGCTAAAACTAACACTAAGAAGAAAAACCAAAACAAGAACAAGAGCATACATATCTAAAACTAACAAGGATGATGAACAAAACAATAAACAAGATCTAAAGATTGAAACTTGAATAATAAAACAAAGATTAAGAGAAAGGAAAAAAGATTATACCATACTAGAAGATGAAAGCAAGAATGAAAACTTGTATAAAAGAGAAAACCCAAAACAATCTCCCAAGGTTGTCAATCTTGGTTGAATCTTGAAGAATTCAATTAATACAAGGGTAATCTAAGATTAAGAAGTAATTAACGACTAATCTACACTAATCTATGCTAATCTATGCTAAACTATGCTAGGGTTTCATAAGATAGTGTATCAATACAAGAAGGGGTATTTATAAGGTTACAAGAGTGAAGGAGAAGAAAAGAAGAGTCACGAGCTGCAGCTGCTCCTTCCCGGTCGGGAAGGAATGGTCCCGGTCGAGATGGGCCATCCTTCCCGGTCGGGAAGCTCTCTTCCCGGTCGGGATCAAGCATAACACCGGGCTGTGTTATCCATAACACCAGGCGGTGTTATTGCTCTTCCCGGTCGGGACGGCCGGATCAGTAGACTCTTCATTCATGCACTCCTTCCCGACCGGGAAGGCTACTCTTCCCGCCCGGGAAGGGTCTTGTAGGCCTCCAATATGATCATTAAGGTCCCTCCTTGCTTCTCATTGGCTTCTCATCGACTCTTGGTGCTCGGGATCGAGTCTAAGGGGCTCGGGAATGGGTCCCAAGGTCTCGGGATCGAATCTAAGGCATCGAGTGATCGTTCCTTCTCTTCGTTGGCTCCAAAAGTGTATGAAACGAGTAGGAATCGTTCCAATTCTTCATGAATGGTCTCGGGAACCTAAAACGAACTAAAGGAAACATAAATAACCCATAAACCGCTCCCAAGGAGCGATTCCACAAGGAAAACGGGACCAAAACACAACAAATTAGGCACTACAAACTACACTTATCACTCGAACAAATGATTTTAGCAATACATTTGTACACAACATTGCAACATGCAATCGGTCTAAATTCTTTCACAGTTTGAGGTCTATTCACTTTAGGAATCAAGGTAATAATAGCACAGTTCAGCTGTTTCAGAGGTTTACCTGATATGAAGAAATCTTGAATAGCTCTGACAACATCACCACCAATAATATCCCCATAATCAATAAAAAATTGGCTCGAGAAACCATCCGGTCCCGGGGCTTTATCACGCGGAATATCATGCATCGCCTTCTTGATCTCCTGTTCCGTCACACTCTTGCCGAGCCATTGCTTGTGCTCCTCAGTGCATAATTTTCCTTTTCGGACAATGGACATGTTAATAGGCTCAACATTACGAGACTCCCCCAAAAGAGCTAAATAATAACGAAGAAACGCTCCCTCAATATCGGCCTTACTTGAACATTCTTGGCCTTCCGCATCGACAATTTTGGAAATCGCGTTGTGAGCTCGACGCGTCCTCATTATACCATGAAAAAACGCAGAATTCACATCGCCATCTTTTACCCATTTTTGTTTCGATTTTTGGGCCTAAAAATCCGCTCTAGCAGCCTGTAGTCTACAAACCTGCTCATTCAGGCTCGATTCTTCCTGCATCAGCACTGAACTGGGGTTAGTCCGCAGCCTAATTTGGAGTTCCTCCAGTCGAATTTCCGCGTGACAGCAGCGGCTCTCAATGTCCGCAAAACAGGTCGAATTAAGCTGCTTCAACGGTCTTTTCAGGTTCTTCAATTTTGTGACCAATTGAAACATTCTCGTTCCTCTGACTGGATCTCCCCGCACCGATCCCACGCATGCCAAGAAATCCGGGGACCTACTTCACATATTCATGTATTTGAAAGAACGATTCTTCCTTACCGGTGGGCTCCCCAATTGAACTATACACGGACAATGGTCGAATGTCCCCTCTGGCAAGAAATTAGCAAATCCATTCGGGTAAAGACTCGTCATATCATCGTTAGCCAAACACCGATCAATACGACTAAACACTCTTGTTTCCGCTACTTTATGTTTGTTATTCCAAGTGAACCAAGATCCACTTGCCTTATAATCACTAACTTCACAAGTAAGCTAGACAATCCCGAAATTGGCTCATGGCCTCATCCGAAGAAATACCTCCAAGTCGTTCCCGAGCATCAATGACACAATTGAAGTCGCCCAAGATCATCCACGGCCCCATATGAGCAAAAGATTCAAGTTTGCGCCAAAGTTCTACCCGGTCCAAGGTCGAATTAAATGCATATACGAAAGTAAGCAAGTATTCCTTCCCCGAACTTGTAGTCACCATAACATGGATACTCTGGTTGCTATACTCCAAGATCGTCAGGTTCACCTTTTCATGTTTTCATAAAAGCCAGACCCGACCACCCTCAATACAATGATTATTCGTCGTTATACTCCATTCATAGAACACATTCTGATGAACTTTTGCATACGATTTATTCTTTATTTTAGTCTCTAACAGACCAAACACGTCTACTTGATGCTTCCTAAGAAACTCACTAATTGCACGCTGCTTGTTTATATTACACATGCCGCGCACATTCCAGCAACCAATATTATGAACTTCCATGGATAACCAATTCCAGCCCAACCCCGTCATTTCTCACATCCGGCTCCTTTCACGGGGAACCAATAATCATGTCAGCATAAGAAATCTCATTCTCCACCTCCAAATTAACTCTCGGCGCCTTCGACATGGGCACAGCTGATCCCTGAGCAACGGATGACCCAATGCGGCCGATCGATTTGGGCACTGTCGTGGCCTTACCATTCAAGGTAAGCCTCGGTGCAGCCGGCTTTGGAACAGGCTGCTTCACTGCAACCCCTCCCTCAGCCTTTTTCAGCTGCGCTTCTTGTCTCGCTTTTTGCAACTCATCCCTCCTACATTCACGAGCTTCATGCCTATATCCCTTACACTTAGTACACCAAACAGGCTTCCATTCATATTTGACAAAGATTTCAATCACATTTTCCTTCTCATCCAAGAATTTAACAGCATTCTTAAACTTTTGACCAACCTTAGCCATAACCATAACTCTAGCATATCCTAGTCTCGTGTATTCTTCCGTAGCCAAGTCAGACTTGACATACGGGCCAACCAGAGACGCAATCCTAGGCAGGCACCTACCCCAAAATTTTAAGGGCAGATCATGTAGTTGAATCCAGACAGGCACTTCAAGCACATCACTTTTATCCAAAATTGCATCAGGAGTCCATTCTTTGACAATCAGAGGCTTATTATCAAACATGTAGAGGCCATGGTCAAGAATTTTTACCTTAGCTTCCTTGGCCTTGAACCGAACTATGAAGATTCCATTAGGAAAAAACGATATTTTGTCGATTCCATGCTCCTTCCAAATTCTTCGTACAAATCCTTCCACCACTTCCCAAGGCGGATTTGCACCCATAATGAAGCAATACACTGCAGAACTCCAGTATTCGATTTCATCATCCACGTCATCGTCTGAGAAACGTAGAAGTTCCTCCTCCTCAACCAAATCGACAATTTTCTTACCCTCCCTCTGCTTCCATCCATTCCCAATCATGTCAATTTTCGGACCAGTTTCAGGGACATAGTCGACATCATTGTCATCCTCCAGGTTGGAAACATAATTCAGTCCGGGATGTCGTTCAAATTGCGGTGCGCATTGTCCTCCTCGTGAGCCCTATTTCCATCAAAATTCGAAATCTTAACAACCTTTCGTAGTAATTCCTCCTTTGCTTTTCGAGTTACAGGTTTCATGGCTTTAGGCCCTTTTGGGACTGCCCTAGATTTCTTCCTCATAAAATCGAACACCAAAAACGACGCCGGACAGCCTTGTCACTGTCAGGTTGCTGCCCGCGTCACAGAGCACGCCGAATTAGCGTGAAAATCAACCGGAAATCGCCGTCAGAATCGCCAGAGATGAAGGGTCGTAGGGTTTTTCTTTTTTTGATTTTTATTTTTAAGACCATAAACTTGATTTAGTGAAATTATCACACACTTTTAAGTCTTAAAAAAATTTCTTAAGATTATAAACTTGAGTAAAATTTTCCACATCGAAAAATTGTTATAAAGTCATGAATTTCATAGATATCAACCAAACATCTTTTGAATTTTAGAAAAGCTTTTAAGTTTGTAAACTTAGGGGCCGTTTGGTTGGAGGGTTTCGGGAAAGGGAAAGGGAAACAAGCTTACCGATTCCCTTTGTACATGTTTGTTTGGGCAAATCAATGAAACCCTTTCCCCATTTCACCTATTAACTAAACCCCATATCCATCTAAATTGAAACCCCCACCCCCAAGGGTTTAGAATTCCCTTTCCCTCCCATTACCCCATCCCTATATCTCTCTCTTGACCTACAACATTGTTCTCATAATTGTCGTTACGTCTCCGACCTCCAACCTCGCACTTCCCACCTCCGATCTCCCACCACCAACGTCCACGTTTCACTGCATGTACGGGTCACTACACCTGTCAAATGACCCGACCCAAAAATCCGATCCGCCTGACCCATTTTTTTAGGTTATGAACCCATTTTTTCGACCTGTAACCTGTTTCCAAACCCAATATGACCCGTTAATTTAGGGTTGAAACCCGACTCACCTTGGTTGACCCGTTGGATCAACGAGAATTTATCAAAATTAATAAAATATTAATATTTAAATATTATATTTGTATTCACACTTAAAAAAATTAACTTTTAATATTTTAAATTACAAAGATGAAAAATATTCAATTTGATAAAACTTTTTAATCATTTAATAATAAAATAATTTAAAAAATTGATTTTAATATTTTTTTAATCATTTAATAATAAAATAATTATTAAAATAATTTTACAAAATGATTTTAATATTTTTTTAAATATAAACATTATAATTAAAGAGTATAATAATAATATTAAAAAAACTTAATATTAAATTTTATTTTAAATATGTTATTGTCATAATTAATTTTGTGGTTATTCGATTTGACAAGAATATACGTTGTTTTTAAAAAAAATAAGTAGGAAAAAGTTGGTGAAAAATAATATTGAAAAAACAAGGTAAACCGATAGTATAATAAAAAAACAGGTTACAAAAAATTGATTTCTAATTGTAACCAAACGACCACAAAGAAATAGGGGGTAATATCATTCCTTTCCAAGATTGAACCAAACAACAACTTAAATTGAGGGCAATCCCTTTCCTTTCCCCTTATTTCCCTTTCCTAATCTCATTCCCTTTCCCCTCTGCGAACCAAACGCCCCCTTAAGTAAAATTATCTCTTTTGAGTTTTAAAAAAGCTCTTAAGATTATAAATGTGGGGTAATCGAAAAATTATTATAAAGTTATGAATTTCATATTATTTGTTCGAAAAAGTAATGAATATATTACATATAAAAATAATAAAATTATCTCATATCGAAAAATTATAATAAGATGATAAATTTCTATATTATAAATAAAAATAGTCATTCGATCTTTATAAATTAAATATACTTCTTCCTTTACGATGAGTTTTAATTATTATCTTCACAATAGTGAAATTTGTTAAAAAAAACTTTAAATTTGTATTATAGGTCTCCTGAGAGACGGTCTTTTACTAATTTTATTGAGAGACCAATTACAAGTGGAGGTAAAAGTGGTACCAATAGTAATAAAAATAGGTACGTTTATCATAAAAGAGCATACAAATAATCTATTAAATACTCATTAACTTGAGAGAAAGTTATAAAAGGTATAAATTTTGAACAATAATGTTACTTAAGGTATAAAATATATATCAATTTACCCTTATTCTTATAATCTTTATATGAGATCTTGATTTCAATGTAAGCAAATTAAATGATGATACATACTTTAAATATAACTTTTACTTTATATAACTTTCTTTTCCAATGTAATTAAGTCAACTAACCCGTGCAGCGCACGAGCTTTTAATCTAGTCTTATTAGAATTTGGTTCCGGAGGAATATTTTTCACTGATTTATAGGAATTAATTTAGGCAACTACGATATTTTTTCTAGAATATTGTTATATACAGATAATAGACATTATAAAATTGAGATTTATTTTAGGAAATGAATTTTGTTATTGGCTCCATGTATATATCGATATATGAGTTTACTAATTGAGCATCAGTTTATTACTCCGTATTTATTATAGACTGATTGAGTGCAATTTTCAGTCCCATTACTTTAGCCCACCAATTAGGTCTATAACTATGTCAATTTAGGCGGAAAAATAATCGCTCACAGCGCGACACGTGTCCTATCACTCTGGCATTGGTTTCTCTTTTAGTACTCTTCTCATTCAAGCAATTCTTTACCCTTACTGTAAATGAACAATCCAATCAATTCTTTACATTTTTTTTTTGGCAAAAGACTTTATCATATAATCCTCATATACTTGCTCTATTTACACATAATGTTACTATTTTTTCATAATTACTTTAAGTTTAGTGGACCATAAAATCATTTGATTTACCAATAATACCCTTATTTTTTACCATATTTCTTAAAATTGGTGAAATATACTCAATACTACGTAAAAGATTGAATAGACAGGAGATGTACTTATGAATAGTGCATGAGCTGCATTATTGTTAATTCTAGATTTCTACCCATTAATATAAAATGTACTCCCTCCTAGTCTGAGTATTCCTCTCACTTTCCTTTTTGAGCTTAATTTAGTTTTCTTTCCACTTTTCTTTTTTTGGAAATAATTTTAATCATTCTTTGTTCTTCTTTCAATTCTTTATTTTTTCTTCCACACCTAAACTCAACACTTTTACCCCACCTTTTACACTTCATATCCCACTTTCTATTCATCTCTTTTGCTTTTATCTCCACCTTTTATTATTATTTTACTTCCTCCTTGGTTTCCCCAAAAAAAATTGGGGAGGAATACTCTGAATAGGAGGGAGTACGAAGTATAACGCATGTGATTTGATAAATCAATGTGACAAGGACAAATACCAAAATTCACAAATAAATTTCTCAGACTCCTGTGATTGTGAAATTGTCCCACAGATGAGACAAATTGTTGTTTGTGACGGGTCAAATAATATCTACTTGAGTAAATAAAGACAAATTAATGTGTTCTTCCTATGCTTGTCTTTTCTAATCAAGTGATAATATTTGACTAGTCACCAATTTTGTGATATCCGTGACTTAAAAAACTTATTCCGGATGCAAAGTGACACACATCAGCTATCAATTTCAATACCCACTACTTCCTCTCAATGAGTCTCTTCTTCTCTGAAACTCGTATCGTATCTGTTACTCCTAAGGTCATGTACAATAGAGAGGAATTGACCTCCTCTTAGCCCTCTCTCTCCTCTAAGAGGAGCTCCTCTCCATTTTAGCTTCTTCCTCCTTCATCCTCTTACTAAGAGGATCACTTCTTCTTCCTCTAATTTTAGAGGAAAAACAATCTTGACCCTTGTGCTAGGTTCTTACTCAATTGGTCAAAATTATATACTATTCTTGGTATATATATATATATATATATATCCTATTCTTAGTAAAAGATATCATTTTTATTTTTATCTTTTATAAAAATTGGAAATGATTTTATTTGTTTTTATTTTGTATATTTTCATTTTTATTTTTTTATCTTTGACTCCCTCCAATTTTTATTTATTGTCCCATTTTATATGTATAAGGTATATTTTACTAAAATGGAATGATAAAAAAAATCGGGTAAATTTGATATTGTGCGGGGACTACTTGAAAATGACGGGGACTCATCTATCTCTTTTTCGGAGTCATTTGTTGTTACTCCTGGAACGTATGCGGAGAGAAATTTACACAACTTTATGGCTAAGAGGGAAGAATTACATGACAAACAAATATCATGGCTTTAAAGAACGATTTAGTCGAGCATATATGGACTATGTTCCAATGCTCGAACATAAATTAATAAATATGTACTTTTAATGTTATATTTCATGTATTTTTCATTTAATGTATTTTATTATGATTTTTATGTTACTAGATTTAATTTAATTAACCCATTTTTTTTAAATTAGCTTTAGTGAATTATGAAAACAATATAAGTAAATCAATATTAATTATCCAATTATTAAAATAATAAAAAAAATAACATAAGAGGATCCTCTCTATTGTGGGAGAAAATTTGAAGAAGGAAAGAGGAAGAGGAGATAGATAGTGAAAAATGTAATAGAGGAAAGAGATTATGAGGTGTCAAAAAAATATAGGGGGAAAGAAAAAATAAGAGGATGGAGATGTACTCTCCATTGTACATGGTCTAAGTCCTCTGTCCTCCTACCCACATTAATTAATTAAATACTCATGTAACTCCACTTTCAAATTCCTTCACCGCTGTTTGAGATTTAGATTCCCTAATATATAAGAACAGCAGCATTTTAAGGCCTCTCATTCATCCACATCACCATTGATGACATGGATCTGATGTGTCGCGCTCTCATGCGCCTACGTGGATTGAGAATTGTGAATGAGGGATTGTGAATGAGGGATGAGGGATGAGCAGTTTATGGATGGTAACTGTGCACGGCAGTTTCTGGGAGTTAAGTGATGATTTTTTAATTTTTTTAATTTTTTAAAGAGATTAGGAAGATTAGGATTAGGAATTAGGAATTAAGAACTATGAAGAACTACCCACTATCAAAGAATAACTTCTCCACTTAAAAGTAACTGTTAACAAGTTACTCTCCTTATAAAACTAGAGGAGAGAATTTGGTGTGCTCACAACCACTGTATAAAAATTCAAAGAGCAAATTACAATTTTACAGTTACATATTACATATACAATAACAAATCACAAATTATGGCGTTTCAATGTAAGTTAGTCACGATTCCAGAAATTACTGAATCAATGAGATCCGTCCAAATAACGGTGCGGATTATGAGGAAGTGGCTACGAACTTCCAAAAAACCGGATACCGATGCGTCCCAGATAGGCAAGAAACCATTTACTTTCGGAGTTGAGCTAATCTTGGTGGATAGTTCGGTAAGCTCTCCCGTCCTTTTTTTTTGTGGCCATAAAATTAACCTCCTGTTCAATGTTAACCGGATTGATTATGGTGACCATATATTAAATTCAGTCAAGTTGCATTGCCTTACTTCTCTCACGCATATCGTCGACCCTCATCATAAACGAATAGGTGCATACCCACCTTTCACAAAAACCCGAGTAGACATTATAGCGCTACAATTAGAGGACCGACTTATCAGTCGTAAGTCGCTCCAAGAGCATAATATAGTCAGACTCAGGCCATGCCAAACGACGGATGTGCACTCTAGACATTTACATTCAAGAAATTGTTATATGCTCATCATTGAGAAGCGTGATTATGTGAACAGGGCAGCGTAATCCAGGCGTCGATCAGACAGAAATTAGTGTCAGCATTCAATAACGGGTTTAAAGAAGGACACATCTACAACATTTCAAAGTTTTCAGTTTCGTCTAATGTTGGCATGGAAAAGGCAACAGCTCACAAGTGCAGAATTTGGGTAGAATTCAGTACCAAGGCGATGGAATTGCACCCCGATCCGAATATCCCAATGTGTGTGTACAATTTCACTGAGTATGATGATATTATAGCAGGAAACATTCCCAACGACTTATATATAGGTGAAACAATATATAGTCTACTAAAATACTCATTTATACATATCCGCATGCGCCTGCTAACTGTTTACATTTCTCAATATCACAGACGTCATTGGAAAATTTATTGATTACAACTCTATCCAGACGTCAGCAAAAGGCTACAATTGGACGTCAATTATTTTGGAGAATACACAGTAAGCAACGCTTTTGCTGATCTAGATGTCGTCTCATTTATTAGTTATTTTCTAAAAAAAATTTGTACACAGGAAGGAACAGATAACATGCTCCATGTTCGGACCATTTATATCGGACATAGTATCAATTGTGAATGGATTCATGCGGAAGGATAGACCGATCTTGGTACTAAGACATGTGAAGCGCAATGAGTGGAAAGGTATAAACTACTTCACATTCATATTTATCTACGGTTTATTTCTACAAAAGAGTTCAATTTTTTCTAAATGACTTCACTACTGTCACACGAAGTATGATAACAAAAACGTGAGTACATACCAATAGAATAACACATAGATTGATTAATTTCCTCAGATGAAGTTAGTATTACGACCCGTGACGCATCTAAGATATTGGTTAATCCTAAGATTGAAGAAGTGATCGCATTCCGAACAAAGTAAGTTCACATCCTCTTTAATTCAGTCCAGCAAATCTTAATTTCACCGAATAACTTGCTGGCAATACTACGTTATTTCAGTTACCCAGCCTTACCCGGCCCCGATAGGTGGAAGACTGGTGTGCCGACTACATGCACCAGCCCTCGCAACATACTCACGGGATCTAAGTGCAAGTCCCTATTGGAGATTAAAAACAGCACGAAGGTATATTTTACTATTATATCTCTCTTATATTATTACTCTTATATGGCTACGAAGGAAGACAGTGTCGTAGGATTGGAAAAAGTAACTATAATCACCTACAATATATCTTGGACGAAATTAACTGTGCACAACATTTAACATCTGTGTAGGCTGGGGCGTTTGTTACACTAGCAACCATATATGAGATGGACACATCAAAAGAATGGTGCTACTCTTCGTGCGGAGAGTGCAGGTTTAAAATGTTAGAAAAGGACAACGGGATGTGGTACTGTGAGACGAAAGATTGTCGATTCATCGGCTTGGCAATGAGGGAACCCGTGATGAGGTGATGCTGCCATTATTCACTACTTCCCAATTACTATTTTTTTTGCGTGTACTGACAGTGAAACATTTAACCAGGTACCAAGTGAAATTCACTGTGTTTGACGACGCGTGTGAATTTGTGGACATTATAATTTGGGACGACCAAATGACAAAACTCCTAGGGAAGACGGCAAAGGAACTGCTAGACGCAAGGACGGTATGCATTTATCCTACCCCATTATTTAGCCTGGTGTACGACTTATTACACAACAATACTGACTTATGATGTAAGTGTAGGAGTCAAGTCCAAACGGTCTACCTCCTCAAGAGTTTCGTGCTATTATAGAGAAAGAGTATCTTTTCAAACTCAGGATCACGCAAGCATTCAACATCAGACAGAATTCAAGATGCTACGCAGTCATAGATATTTGCGATAATGAAGCAAATAGGCTGACATGGAGAAATCTAATGACCACACAGCCTACTACACAAACGGTACTCAATTAAACCTACGCATTGATAGAGTTAGCATGGTTTTTCATTTAATATAGGACGAATATATATAACAATGTTGTACGTGCAGTCAGTGGATGTAGTAGGCGAAGCAGCGGCAGGGAGTTCTGCCTCGGTGTCAATGGTTTCAACGAAACCCGTTAGTGCAACGGTAAGCTGTTGTTTCATTATTTTACCTCTTCTATGTTTTATTTAGGACGCAACACAGTAGTCCCTATTCGGATCAATTACTAACACGGCTACGACGTATATTTAGGAGTCCTTTTACGAGCAACCAAAAAACTCCACCAAAGGAGACGAAGTAGTTAAGGGATCAGTAGCCATACCAGATCAGGAAAACAGTGTGGTGGTGACGAATTCTGAAAAATCAGCACGAGCAGATACAACAACTGAAAAGTGTGAGGATGCAGGAGAGTCAACCGAGCCACAATCCAAACAGCGGAAGAAACGACATGGAAAGGCTCATATGACCTGAGTCGATACACCGATTTCATAAGGGTGTCAATATCTAAGTTGTTGTTTCAATTCATGTGTGGTAACCTAGAACTACATTTCATCTTACAGTTTGACTGTGTTGACTCTGTTTTTAATTTTTCTCGATTATCTTGGACCTAATTTCCACGTTAACCTACAGTTGCATGGTGTTTAATTGTTATGGTGACCATATATTAAATTCAGTCAAGTTGCATTGCCTTACTTCTCTCAGGCATATCGTCGCCCCTCATCATAAACGAATAAGTGCACACCCACATTTCACAAAAACCCGAGTAGACATTATAGCGCTACAATTAGAGGACCGACTTATCAGTCGTAAGTCGCTCCAAGAGCGTAATATAGTCAGACTCAGGCCATGCCAAACGACGGATGTGCCCTCTAGACATCTACATTCAGGAAATTGTTATATGCTCATCATTGAGAAGCGTGCCTAGACGTTCTGCCGCCCTCCATCTCACTAAGAGCATGCTACGATACAGTATATTTATTTTATGTATTATAGACGCTTCGATTAGGAGGGAAGGACGACGTGTTGTATAAGCTACCGGAATCGCAGCTCATCATTGAGAAGTACGCATAAACGTTCTATCGTCCTCCAACTCACTAAGAGCATACTATGATACAATACATTTTGTGTGATATAGACGCTTCGATTAGGAGGGAAGGGCGACGTGTTGTCCACGCTGCTAGACTCACAACTGACCAATCTAAGTTGTGTCATTTAAAACCACTCGATTTAGGGATTGGGTCTTGGGTTTACTAAGATCGCATCTCCCTCACATAAGTAGGCTGCCTGCAATATCATACAAACATTGATGTTAGTTGTCATGTAAATGACCATTAATTGGACAAGTTACTACTAATTAGTAAGGAATTATTGTAATTGTTAGTTATTTGTAGTATAAATTGCATGTGTATGTATTATTAACTTTGGTAAATATTTTCAGTCGTGTACACGTATATACGTTCACATACGGCTAGCCACAGACACATGTATATAAATGTATGTATATGTATTAATTAAATATATGTTAGAAATATTTACAGTAGTGTAGTTCAGTTACATATAGACGGTCAGTCACGTCTATAGTCAGATATATATATACAGCCAGGTACATACATATATATTCATATATACAGTAAGCCCGTATGAAACAACAGAATAAACCAGTATTCATATATACAGTAAACCCGTATGGAGAGGAAGATTCAACATAATAAACCCGTATAAAGCAGAACCACTCCCTAATGAAATGTTAATTGTTGATGATGAGGCGAGTTCCTTTCTTAGTAGAGTATTTTCGTCCCTAACATTGATGTTAGTTGTCATGTAAATGACCATTAATTACACAAGTTACTACTAATTAGTAAGGGAGTATTGTAATTGTTCGTTATTAGTGGTATAAATTGCATGTGTATGTGTTATTAACTTTGGTAAATATTTTCGGTCGTGTACACGTATATATGTTCACATACGCCCAGCCACACAGACATGCATATAAATGTATGTATATGTATTAATTAAATATTAAATATATGTTAAAAATATTTACAGTAGTGTAGTTCAGTCACATATAGACGGTCAGTCACATTCATATATATAGTCAGATATATATATACAGCCAGGTACATACATACATATTCATATATACAGTCAGATATATATATACACACACACACGTACATTCATATATATATATATATATATATATGTGTGTGTGTGTGCGCGCGCGCGCGCGCGCGTGTGTTGCATATATGTGTGTATGTATTAATTATTAATTATATTATATAGTAGATAAAAATATGTTGCAGCAGCCAACACATGTACGTTACCCACTTCCTGAAAGAGTGGGTGATCTTTTGAAAAAGATTTGAAATATATGAGAAGAACAGTGAGGGTAAAAGACTTCTATGTAACCACTTCAAATATTCATTGCTTATTAATAGGTAAACAAAAACCACTTCAAATATTCATTGCCAACAGCTGTACGTTACTCACTATCTACTATATACCAGGATTATTCTTGGCTGTATAAATAAGGAAAATACAGTGACTTTAATCAACATTTTATCACAAAACTATCACAGCAATATATCAGAAAACATTCCGTATGGATAATCCACAAGGAGATCCCAGGTTCCTCCATGGATTTATAGAAGGGAGGATTGTCAGGATATGGAGAGGAAGATTCAACAGAATAAACCCATATGAAGCAGAACCACTCACTAATGAAATGTTAATTGTTGATGATGAGGTGAGTTCCTTTCTTAGTAGATTATTTTCGTCCCTACACTTAACTGTCATGTATTTCTATGTGATTAATTTTTTAAAGTGATGCAGGGAGTTGTGACACAATGTTCCATTCATAGGCAACATATGCACTATTTTGAAGGAAAGTTCTTAGAGGGAAGGGCATATAGGATACGTTATTTCAATATGGCTGTAAACAACGGCTGGGACTGTGCTACACCCCATGCATTCAAAATGGTGTTTCACTCAGAAAGTATTGTTGACGAAATACAAGTGCCACTTCCTTACTTTGGATTCAATTTTGTCACCATTGATGAAATTAGGAGACACTCTCTTGGGGACCGTTCATTTATAGGTAACATCTGTGTTTTATTTAGTCATAAATAATTATTATATATGAGGGATTCAATTATTATGTGACTTATTACATGTAACAGATTTCATAGCTGAGGTTATAGAATACAGAGTTCTATTTAAGAGAGCACTCCCATGTGTAGTATTACGTCTCAGAGATATAAAGTAATTTTCTTACTCTTTTTTATGGCACAATCATATTCAAGTTAATGGTCATGTACATTCAATCTTTTTAATACATTCAATCTCATATTTAAATTGTTGACCTATCATTTATATCCAATCTACAGTGGACATGAAACGACAATGTGGCCGTGGGAGCATATTGCAGATGAACTACGTGTATTGGCAACCAATGAAGAATATCTAACCAGGAAGCCAGTTGTTGTCTTTCAGTGTGTGAAAGTTAATTATGAAAGTAAGGATCTGAAAATACAACTGAGTAAATATTTTTAAAAATAAAGCAATTTGCATGTGAAATAAATATTTTCTGTGTGTGCAGGAAATATGGTACTTGAAACAAAAGCAGCTACAAAGTTATATATCGAGCCCGATATTCCCGAGGTCAGACTCTTTGGTACTATGCCATGTGAGAAAGACATTCTGCACGTTTTGTGGAAGTAGGCATTGACAAGTGTGTTAAGACTGAAATTAGAAGCAAAATTAAATGGGAGTATTTAATTTTTCGTTTATCATAATAAGTTATTATTCTTAATGTAGGTTTAAGTGACTTTTATTTTTAAAGGGATGTTAGACTTACGTTTTCTGCTTTGTCGTTGGTTAATTAATTTAAGGTTTTCTTAGTTGTAAGACGTACAATTTTAGTTTGCGGTGCAGACTTTGCGGATTAATGTTATGTTTTTTTTGTTGTTCACCCGTGCATATAAACATTTTACATCCGAAAACAGATTCCAAAAAAGGTAAGACAAAGTTTATTTAAAGTTGGTAGCATACGACACAGTCAGATAACATTCAGCCTGAAAAGTCACTGTACAATCAATATTAATCAAAACAATTTATTTTGCAATGTTAATCAAAATAGTTTAATAGGTTTAAACATCTCTTCAATGTAAGAAGTGTGCTTTAAGTTTGTCGGTCCAGATTTAGTGGTTGACCCAATGTTAAAATGAATTTATTCACTGTTGAATCGTGTATATGAACAATTTGCAGCCACAATCAAAAACAAGAACACTGGCAGACGACGTAGTCAAAAAAACAGACCCAATAAAGGCACTGTACAGCCAAAAGTAATCAAAATATACAAATTAAGAGAGGTGTACTTACTTTTATTTTGGTTATTGCCCACAACTTTCTTAACTTCCAATGTTGGCCATGTTCATAACTTCTCCACTTCCTGGGAAACCGCCTCTTCAGTAGTTACCACTCCAACAACAAGGCAAATCCATGTATATAAATTCTTATTAGTAGTAAAACAATTGAATCTATTTAATCAGAATCATTCACAAAATGAAGAAAAACAACATCTATAATGCAAAGTACTCAACAAAACGTCACAGAGTTGTGAGAGCGAGCAAACGTCCTACCAATCTGTCATCCATTGCTGAATTAGAGCAAGTTCATAAGGTATATATATGTTATATTTTCGTTCTCTAATAAATCAGTTAATATTATGCTAAATTACTTGCAATCTAATTCTCATTTTGTGTTTTCAGGCTGGAATATACTCAATAATTGCAACATTGAAGGAAGTAGATACTGAGAAGAAATGGTATCGAAACAAGTGCAAGGTCTGTGAGAAACGAGCTGGTATGAAAGAAGATGGCCTGTGGTATTGTACTACGGAATATTGTTACAGATCAGAAGTGGGGCATCCAGTGAGAGACATAATGTCGGTAACAAATTACAGTACAACATTATTTTCTTTGTCATGAACTATGTTGAATAATTTGACACAGTTTTTTGAATTTAGCTTCAAGGTGAAATTTTTAGTTGAAGATCACAATGGTGACAAGATTCACATCATCGCCAACAATGAGCAAGTAGAAAATGAAGTTGCTTATAGTGCATCTGATTGTATTGACATGCTAAGAAATGTAAGATTACTCATTTAGTAGATAATAAGTTAGTTCACTTACTGTTCTAAAATATGTATATAGAACTTAGCCTACACATGAGATTAAAATTCATGAAATTTAGGTGAATGACCCAAAGGAGTTACCATTTACATTCTGGATTCTTCAAGACAAAGAGTTCATAATAGACTTGGAAGTTTCAAGACACAAAAATATTGTCATGAATTCAAGGTGCTACAAAATCATTAACCTAAATGATGACACGGAAGAAATCAACAAGAGAAAGAATGTCATGATTCCACAGGTGAAAATAACACCATTGTACTAATAGAATTTATATGCATATATCAACGACATTTCTAACCGTTTAAATAAAACAGGAACCCAGCACATTAACTAGATCGGAAGTAACAGATGACACGAGATTGGTAAGTGAAATCATAAGAATGTTGACAAAAATGACAATGTATTCATATTATAGTTTATTATTCATTAATGATTCGTCTTCCATGAATCCATGCAGATTGACACACCTGTTGTATACACAACCGAGGATCCCTCAGCTGAAGTAACACCAATGAGCAAAATCTCCGGTAAGCGGAAATATTCAGCAGTCGGTGAATCAAGTGAATCAAGGTCAGAGTGTGTAGACCTGGGATCAGCAACAAAAAACATCAGAACATTATGAACAAGACCTAATCAATCAGTGCATTCAATTAATGGACGCTGATTTTTAATTATTTGTTACTCGATTTCGTTGTTTGCATTCTGTTTAACTCAAGTGGGTAGATTTTAATGACTTTTTTAGACTTTTACAATTGTTATTTTGTTATCAAATCAAGATGTTATTTCCTTTTTCATAAGCGTTTTATTCTCAACAGTGAGCAATCATTAATAATATCGACGACGATAACGAGAAATGAGACATACGAAACCAATAGAATTGAAAATGTCATACCATGTGTGTATAAACGTCTCCGTATTGTTCGTCAGATAAATAATGTGTAGGTTAAGCGTAATTCCACAGAGAGTATTCCAATGTCAGTACAACATGTCAAACAAAAAATTAGATTCCATGATTAGTCGATCACGTTTCCAGTATAAAAGTCTAAGTGCTTTTGTTTGACTCTATTCCCAAACAATAGTAATGACTGAAATATTCTAATGTATGTGCATATGTATGTGTATGTAGACAAATGTAGGACTATATAACACTAAAATCAATTATAGACTAACTCTTCTATAAAATTATGTGCAGTTATTATGAACTAACTTAGCATGAAGCAGCAAGTTAAATTTAGAAACTGACGGTTTCAAAACAAATAAAACTGTCAAGAGCATGTTCTCCATTGACAATCAGTTGCTTAAATTGTAGGATATATATACATACCATTCATATATTCATATATCACTAAATGTTAATGAAAAGATTAGCAAAACTCATTACATTGAGGTTATCAAATACTATAGAGTATTCTAATAGTCTAAATAAACAGTCAATCCCAAGTGTTATAGTTATAGTAATCAATTATCAAATACTCAATCATATAGTAACATTTAAGGGTGATTATGGAGAACAAAGACTCTTCAAGTTCATCAAAGAAAAAGGCAAGCAGAAAGAGCAAAAGAAGCAGATGTGAGAGTAAGTCTTATTTCGTTTTTCATGATAGATTGTAGACTTGATTACACATTGTAGACACCCACATTTTGACCGCCAGGTGTCTATAGCAGTTTCCGACAAACACCCGATGATGATCGGACGCAAACGTGCTTTAAATACTCAGAAACGGGCTCAAAATCATTGGCATTTGGCTTGGGCTCATTATAGAGTACATATCTCACAAAACCAACCTCAAAATCAGGCCCAGTGGATCGTTTCGAGTCAAATAAGACTAATTTGGGTCGATTCCGACACCAGGGGTAAAACCGTCTTTTTACGACCGAGTCAAAAACCCGTCAAAATTATTTCCGAGGCACGTGAGTCAGCCGTGACACCTCACACGGCTGATTCGAACTCTAATCCTACGAAAAATCAGCTACATAAAATATTAAACAAATCCGTTTAAGGATGGAATTCGATCTCAAGTAGGAATCCTATCCGAAAACCGATTCAGACACCCGACCGAGTGCAAACACTCCGCCGAGCAGCAGAAACCAGCCGTGTTTCCCTTGCTTCTTCGACAAGTAAGTGGAATTCTCATGCCTTACAACTTCTACATTTCCTATCCCAAGCGGTAGTTCAAACTCTCCTAGCCAAGGTCGGGAATATCCCTATAAATAGCCCCTTGCACAACTCAGAAAATATTCATGAACAAGCATCAATTAGCATCTACAATCTACATTCATTATCAATCATCAATTAGCATCTAGAACATCCATTATTCTCATACACTCATAACATCAAATATAGAAATCGACATCCGTACACACACATTCATACAAGCATAAAAACTAGGCACCGAGGAACCGATATCTCGTCCAAAACCCGAAGGAAATCCGGCCCTATACCCGACACCCTTCACGACCAAACCGAACCACCATAACTCACCGACATCTACTCGACGCTCTTGTGCCCAAGCCACGTCCCGACGAGCCCCGATCCGAGTAAACAGAAGCATGTAAGTTGAGGGTGTAACAAAACCCGATTTCTCTTCTTCTTCCCTTCTCCTCCTCGTCATTCGTTTTTTTATTACGAGTCATTCGTCGTTTTTTTATTTTATTTTCTAATATCGATATTATTAAAAACTACTTTCATATAACAACATTCTTAAAAATATGATATCGATTCTCTATAATCGAATATTGTATCGAAAAGAATTAAATTAAATCTCGACGATATTAAAAATCGTTACATCTTTTTTTCGTTCAAACTTGTTTTTACAAAACCTTTTTTTTTAATTCGTTCCGAATACTCGATATCGATTTCATAATCGAATATCGGGTACGACGAATATCGAAAACATAAATCGAGTACAAATTAATTCATATTTTGTACGCGATTTATCAAAATTAGCAATTTCGAACAAAAAATAAAAAACCGGACAGACCCGCACGCGAGTCGCGCCATGCCCAGGCGACTCGCGCACGGGCCTGAAATCCGAGATGTTTTTTTTTAGCTTTTTCGTTCGTTTTATTTTATTCTTCTACGAAACAATCTTAAAACTTATATCTTTTTTAAAGCTATTCGGAATATTTGATATTAATTTCGTAGTTAATTATCAAATATAATGAATATCGAAAATATTGAATCGAGTACGAATTGTGCAATATTCATACGCGGTTTAATAAAAGCATCGAATTTTCAAAAAACCGCTTTCGAAATCAGCTCGACACGCGACTCGCCGGCATCCCGGGCGAGCCGCGCGGCCGGCTGCCACGACGAGCCTTTCTTGTTTTTTTTTATTATTTTTCGAACTTCGTTTTTTATACAAAACAGCGTTTTAACGATATTTTTCAGATTTCGATTAATATTTATTTTCTCGATCTTGTATATTTATTTGCTATATTATTATTTACAAATCGATACTAACTCGTTTGTTCATCTTTTGTAGCAAATTCATATCTTTTTCATCATTTGTTTTATTATACTAAAACGAACTTCACATGCTAAATTCAACTTTGACGTTAAATTTTAGTTGCATTAAACCGACTTAGCAACCTATTCAATTCCTCGCATGTTTAGGAAAACAATGTTTGCATATCATTCATCGTATTACTAACGCGCGTATTAAAACATCATTCGATATCCTAGTAGAGGCCGCTAATGTGCGGGCGGGGTTGGGTGTTCTTAGTGAACTTCCCAACACGTACCCTCACCCCTTACTCAGAACCTCGGTTTCCGGATGCCCGAAACTGTTGGCAAACGAGAGTCATTCAATATACGATTAACCGCTCAAGTCGGCATCTATATCGATATGCAAAGGGACGAGCCCAATAAACTCTGACATCGGAAATGGGCCGTATTTTGTATACGGCCCACTACGACATAGAGTGGGCTCGAACGGTTCCGAATAACCATAAAATTCGGTGGCGACTCCACATAGACCTAAATTTCAATTCGATCATTCTCATATGGAGATTCATTCGCCTACCCAAACCCGCGCGTGGCCGCGTCGGGGTGGACCTATGTCATGTCCACAATTTGGCGACTCCGCTGGGGATTAGCTGATACGTTACTGACCTTCAGCATCCTCAGGGTGAGACTCGAATAGAAATCGTTTGACTAGTACAATACGCGTTTTAGTTTTACGGTTCATGCATAACCCCATATTTTCCCGGGCCGGTACTGGTGACCGACGTCCCACTATACTATCGATGTAGTCCAAATTGGATATGTCGAAGGTGTCCATTAGCCGATTCGTATGGGTTTTACGGCATGTTCTAAGCTCAACTCGACTTAGGAAGTCCGCCCCGATTCTCGATAGGCTGTGTACACTGGTATAGACCCTTACAGACTGACCGAGTCTTAGAATTAGAGCATACATGGCGTCGTTATACTGTTTCCATGACTACGTGCTACCTGATTTACAAGTCTTTTTCAAAAACCGTCATTTTTTTTAAAAAATTGCATTCTTTTCAAAATATCCAATTTTCAAAACCCGAGACATATACCGAATTTAGGATCCACGATTTTACTCAAAATAGCCTATTTTTAGCCGGTATTATGCCCATTTCAAAACTCGAAAATATTTTCGAAACTTTCAAAACCGTTGCCCGACCCACCTTTTCCGTTTTCGAAAAAAGGGCCGGTTCTCCCCGAATTTCTTCGGGCTTTCAAAAATTCTATTTCAAAACCTTTCTTTTCTTAGGGCTTCCCGTATTTAGCAGTGTCGGGACGTGTCTTAAGTTGTCAAGGTCTCTAGCGTCGAAACTCCGTCGATCTTATATCACGGATTTCCTTCCTATCCCAGTCCGCCTTATTAGACTAAGGCAAGGCCCACCTACGTAGGACATACTCCTACAAAGGTTGGCCCGTTTACACAAATCAAGTCCAAAGTCTGGGGAATGTCTCACGTGAACCTCCTTTCGAACAGGGCCCAGCCCACACAGCTGGATCCTAAAGGAGGCCCACCTTTCACAAGTCACCCGTCTAGGAGTCTTTTCCGAGTCGACCTTTTACAAGGCATAGCCCTATAACAAAAGGTTTGTAACCCTTACGTCTAAGGGTCACTCGTCCGACACTCGAGTCTTAACCAAATATTCGATCCCACTTGGGGACTACCCTTCATCAGAGCGGTCAATCACGATGCTCTAAGGGTCATGTCTTACACGTGTCTCACATACCCCACTTTCGAGCCACTTAGATGCCACACCATCTGAGTCCTATCTGAGTCCTTAGCCTCACTTGGGGGCTATTCCCCGACGGAACGATTAATCACAGTCACCCCGAGAATCGCACCCTACACATTTGTCTTAGGAGAGTCTAACCCGAGTCAAACATGGTCGCCCCATTTTCGGACTCACCCTCGTGCAGCTTGAGTCTCATCGTCAAGTCCAAGCCAGGGTCGTTACCTCGTCCAGGTCAACGTTCGAGTATCCCGGTCCATGAATCTTAGTCATTCCCGTCACCCCGGGCCGTGTCTAGTTTGACTCCCTCTCTTGCATTTGCGCAAAACCGAGTTTAGGCGAGTCGTGGCACCTGTCGAAGACCTTACCAAAAAAAAAACAACCAACCAAGCATCCGAGTCAGGATCTGATTCGAGTCTAAGTCTGAGTCCGAGTCTAGGATACCCTACATCCTCATTTCCAAATCAGAGTCAGAGTCTTTTGCATTCTGTCCTCTTTTTCAAAATTCAATAAAATCAGCTTTTCTATTCCTCATATATACTTTCTTTATGTGTTTCCGAGAACATGATGAACACCGTCATACACTGTGAGCACATGCACGTGACTATAGGCACATCTATAATGACTGCAGGAAATCGAGACCCGTGCTTTCCTTTACCTGTTCCATGTCTGACATAGGAAGCCACAAAACTACCCGTAGCCGGAGCGGTATCGAATCCTATGACAAATCTAGGTAGTCTCCTAGTTTGGGTTCAAGACGGAAGGCAAGCCCATTTCCCACAATAAACACCCATCCAATAAGACTACCAATCCCTACCTTAGGTGTTAGTCTGACCAACAGGAAAAACAAAAAAAACTGGACAAAAAAAAAATCAAAAGTCCAAGGAAAAAAGCAAAAGGCCAAAACAAAAAAGCAGGCCATCATAAAAAAAGAGCATCCACGACCAGAACAGTCAACACAAATGAAGATCCCATGACCGGGGCTAAGAGGTCAACCAACAAAAAATATTCAAATGCCCATGACCGTGGTCAACGGTCCACTCAAGATCAATACTCATACCATTCAATAAGGGAGAAACAATCAAGCTGGTCAACTAACACCACATTTAGCCTTCCCACATTACAACCCTCAAGACCTTCCCGAGACCCAGGCTAAAGACAGCCCGGAATTTTGAGGATTCAAGCTCCATAGGATACCCCTAACCATTAGGGCCAGACATGGAAACCAGATCCCGCATCATCAAACATATCCCGATCAAAGTTCGAGCCATTTTACTCGGCTTCCCCTTTACATAACAAAATTCACAATCACCATACAAAGACCCGAGATCAAAACTCGTCAAAGACCCGAGAGCAAAACTCGTCAAATCCCTTACCTAATCATACACAATCCCGAGAGCAAAACTCGTCAAATCCCCGAGAGCAAAACTCGTTAAAATCCCCGAGAGCAGAACTCGTCAAATCCCATCCCAATTCTTCTCATTCAAACCAGTTACCAACCCCAAGCACGGGAATTCAACCTGCGGTTGACATAGAACATGCCCAAATGGTTCACACCACCTCTGGGGGCTATCCCGGAGAATGCTCACAGCCACAGGATCAATATCCTAACCATTCTAGCCCTTTGATCAAGACATCATTGGAAATGCACCTAGCCTACATCATTGCTATGGCTAGTTACACACAAAGTCCTATTAGACTAGGCAGCATAATATATCTTTCAACACTGAACTACGGCATTGTTTGATTTCACTATATGTGAATACGTAGGCAGCCTTTCAACAGAGGCACAACCACCCACATTGACACACATTCAAAGAGCGCCATCATTCCGGTCACGACACCGTCATGTTCTCAATAGCTAGCTTTGTTGTCCTGGGGGCTTCTCTTAGGCAGAAAACCTCCATCCACTCACAAAATCCATATAAATTCAAAAAATCTAGCCTCCTTTTTGTAGTGTGTCATAGTACTCGGCTCAGTCGAAGACAAGAATCTGTCAGGACTTGAGGCAATACCCACTTTGGAAATGTACCCTAACATCAAAAATTCAGGAGAGCACTAGACTACAACAGTCTCATTACAGACTACTGCAATCCCGTATAGCATATCTATCCCACTTCGATGTTCGGCCATGTTGCCACTCGTCTAGGCTACGGAATAGCTCAACTTAAGAGTCTTGTTAGGTGGCCCACCCCCCTACCGAGTCACGGTCCAACCCCTCGAGAGTCCAGTCGTGTCTGTCTACTCGTCCGGTCACGCCCAGCGTCGAGTCTGTCGATAGGTCTCTCCCTTCAAATTCTCATTTTTTAAATCTGCAAAACTTAGCCATTTGAGAAAACCCTTTTCGACAAGGTCAAATTTCGGTCTATTTAAATTGCAAATTTCTTTTCTACCCATTTCAGTTTTGAAAACCTATTTCCTAGCACGTGAGCTGATTTCAGGACTTCGATTTCAAAACTAAGAAAAAATCATTTTTTATTCCCCAGCGCGAGTCATATTTGTTTCACCTACATGTTGCATGCAAAATTTTATGTAACTTATACAGGTACAATTCAAGACCGCGCAATTCACATAACTCCCCAGCGGCATAGACTTATACGACAAGTCTGATTCCCCACGGAGTTATCATCATCAACTCAGGTACATTTCTAGTCTCCGGCCGGCGGGCCCTTTACGCAGGTCTAATGGACCTTAAACGACCCGATCGGAAGTCTGTCAGGTCTTAATCTTTGATTGGCCTGGTAGCTACTTTGACTTTCGCCTTGTCCAAGCCTCAGTCAGAGTGGGGGTTCTGTAGACACCCACATTTTGACCGCCAGGTGTCTATAGCAGTTTCCGACAAACACCCGATGATGATCGGACGCAAACGTGCTTTAAATACTCAGAAACGGGCTCAAAATCATTGGCATTTGGCTTGGGCTCATTATAGAGTACATATCTCACAAAACCAACCTCAAAATCAGGCCCAGTGGATCGTTTCGAGTCAAATAAGACTAATTTGGGTTGATTCCGACACCAGGGGTAAAATCGTCTTTTTACGACCGAGTCAAAAACCCGTCAAAATTATTTCCGAGGCACGTGAGTCAGCCGTGACACCTCACACGGCTGATTCAAACTCTAATCCTACGAAAAATCAGCTACATAAAATATTAAACAAATCCGTTTAAGGATGGAATTCGATCTCAAGTAGGAATCCTATCCGAAAACCGATTCAGACACCCGACCGAGTGCAAACACTCCGCCGAGCAGCAGAAACCAGCCGTGTTTCCCTTGCTTCTTCGACAAGTAAGTGGAATTCTCATGCCTTACAACTTCTACATTTTCTATCCCAAGCGGTAGTTCAAACTCTCCTAGCCAAGGTCGGGAATATCCCTATAAATAGCCCCTTGCACAACTCAGAAAATATTCATGAACAAGCATCAATTAGCATCTACAATCTACATTCATTATCAATCATCAATTAGCATCTACAACATCCATTATTCTCATACACTCATAACATCAAATATAGAAATCGACATCCGTACACACACATTCATACAAGCATAAAAACTAGGCACCGAGGAACCGATATCTCGTCCAAAACCCGAAGGAAATCCGGCCCTATACCCGACACCCTTCACGACCAAACCGAACCACCATAACTCACCGACATCTACTCGACGCTCTTGTGCCCAAGCCACGTCCCGACGAGCCCCGATCCGAGTAAACAGAAGCATGTAAGTTGAGGGTGTAACAAAACCCGATTTCTCTTCTTCTTCCCTTCTCCTCCTCGTCATTCGTTTTTTTATTACGAGTCATTCGTCGTTTTTTTATTTTATTTTCTAATATCGATATTATTAAAAACTACTTTCATATAACAACATTCTTAAAAATATGATATCGATTCTCTATAATCGAATATTGTATCGAAAAGAATTAAATTAAATCTCGACGATATTAAAAATCGTTACATCTTTTTTTCGTTCAAACTTGTTTTTACAAAACCTTTTTTTTTAATTCGTTCCGAATACTCGATATCGATTTCATAATCGAATATCGGGTACGACGAATATCGAAAACATAAATCGAGTACAAATTAATTCATATTTTGTACGCGATTTATCAAAATTAGCAATTTCGAACAAAAAATAAAAAACCGGACAGACCCGCACGCGAGTCGCGCCATGCCCAGGCGACTCGCGCACGGGCCTGAAATCCGAGATGTTTTTTTTTAGCTTTTTCGTTCGTTTTATTTTATTCTTCTACGAAACAATCTTAAAACTTATATCTTTTTTAAAGCTATTCGGAATATTTGATATTAATTTCGTAGTTAATTATCAAATATAACGAATATCGAAAATATTGAATCGAGTACGAATTGTGCAATATTCATACGCGGTTTAATAAAAGCATCGAATTTTCAAAAAACCGCTTTCGAAATCAGCTCGACACGCGACTCGCCGGCATCCCGGGCGAGCCGCGCGGCCGGCTGCCACGACGAGCCTTTCTTGTTTTTTTTTATTATTTTTCGAACTTCGTTTTTTATACAAAACAGCGTTTTAACGATATTTTTCAGATTTCGATTAATATTTATTTTCTCGATCTTGTATATTTATTTGCTATATTATTATTTACAAATCGATACTAACTCGTTTGTTCATCTTTTGTAGCAAATTCATATCTTTTTCATCATTTGTTTTATTATACTAAAACGAACTTCACATGCTAAATTCAACTTTGACGTTAAATTTTAGTTGCATTAAACCGACTTAGCAACCCATTCAATTCCTCGCATGTTTAGGAAAACAATGTTTGCATATCATTCATCGTATTACTAACGCGCTTATTAAAACATCATTCGATATCCTAGTAGAGGCCGCTAATGTGCGGGCGGGGTTGGGTGTTCTTAGTGAACTTCCCAACACGTACCCTCACCCCTTACTCAGAACCTCGGTTTCCGGATGCCCGAAACTGTTGGCAAACGAGAGTCATTCAATATACGATTAACCGCTCAAGTCGGCATCTATATCGATATGCAAAGGGACGAGCCCAATAAACTCTGACATCGGAAATGGGCCGTATTTTGTATACGGCCCACTACGACATAGAGTGGGCTCGAACGGTTCCGAATTACCATAAAATTCGGTGGCGACTCCACATAGACCTAAATTTCAATTCGATCATTCTCATATGGAGATTCATTCGCCTACCCAAACCCGCGCGTGGCCGCGTCGGGGTGGACCTATGTCATGTCCACACACATGTTGCATATATACACATTGTGTGCGTTACAAATTATATTAATCATTGAATTAAGCCGTTCATATGATACATTAGGGTTCCTTATTTAAGGAGGGAAAACTTGCGAAACAGTATTTATTTCTTAGAAAACACAAATATCACTAATCCTTTTCAATGGTATAAAAAAATATTGTCCATATTTATTTATTTCATATTTACTAATGCTTCTCAATGGTATCAATGGTATAAAAATATTGTAAAACTAATGTTTTAGAAGACAGTGTTTATTTTGACGCAAGATTATTTATACCATTGTTTGGTAAAATCGTGTTGTGTTGTCCATTTAATGATCTCTGTTAATTAAGGAGTCAAGGATTATTTATTGTTTTTAGTAAATGCTTGGACCGGTCTGGGCCGGACCTGGACCGGTCTGGGCCGGACATGGACCGGCCTGGGTCGGACCTGGACCGGCCTGGGTCGGACCTGGACCGGCCTGGGTCGGACCTGGACCGGCCTGGGTCGGACCTGGACCGGTCTGTGTCCGGCCTGGACCGGTCTGGGTCTGACATTAATTTAAAGTGGATGTTTCGGTTTTCAAGATTGGGCCTAATAAAAGTGTATTATTTCTGCCTAACTGCACAGTAATCGAGGATTATGGATGATTCTAGCAACTATTTGAAATGCTATTTAATATTTGTTTTTAGGTAGATATTAATTCTCTGAAAACTCCAATAAAACTTAATAGAGGACACGAAATTTAGTCAGAAATTGTGATTAAAATGATTTTTTTTTCATAATAGTGACATGCAGCCCACCAGATTCATTGAGTAACCAAAAATATATATCCAATACAAAAAAAAGGAAAACTAATTACCATCGCTCAACGAAACAAACCGATTTCATTTCCTCACTTATCACTATAAATCGACTAATTAAAACGATTATTCATCTCACCAATCAATGTTCACTTCAATAAAACGGAGAAAAAAAATAAAATAAAGCAACAAATTGCATGAAATCAAATCGAATTATATGACAATCCTAAGGAAAAGACAGTGAGTACCCAGACATATAGAGATAAACTACAATGTAGAAAAAAAATTGATTACATGCAAAACATTTTTTCGAAAGAAGTCACATGAATTACCCAGAAATGAAGATAAAAAAAAAACATCAGTGCTTGAATTGAAAAGACCGCCGTAATCAACATAATAGAAAACAAAATGAAAAAAATCACATGTACCGTATCTGAAATCATGCAATATACTAGATGAAACAAATTTGGATTAAGGTAAAGATCGTTATTTCACCTTTTTTTGCACAGAAAAAACGCGATATACTCTTATCAACCTAGAAAAATGACCAATATACCGGTGCATGTTGAGGAAAACGGATTTCACGACCGTGTAGTGTATTCCAGGAGAAGCCGCACAAGAATCAAAACGACCACAATAGAATTTTGGGAAGAATCCCTAATATATAAGAACAGCAGCATATTGTACATATGAAGAGAGGATGGTAGATTTTCACGGATGCATAACACGGAAATGAACAAAGAATGAATTGTGGGGGTGAGATTTTTAGAGTGAGGTTAGATCTAGGGTGAGTGAGATCCGAAATATTAGGAAAGAGAAATTAGGGTTTGTAATGAAAAAAATGGTTGTAAGAATGAGGGAGGGGTTGTTTTGGGTATGGCAGGATAGGGAGTGAGGGGTAGGGATTGGATTAGGGTTTGGGTAGATAAAAATTCAAGGGTGAACGGTTGGGCCTGGATGTGGGTATTGGATTGGGCTTGGCCGATATTGGGTAAGGGTATAAGGGAATTGGGTTTCGGGTTTGGTTGGATTATGGGTGAGGGATTATGGGTGAGAGCATGGGGGTTGGACTTGGGAAATAATAAGTAAGAGGATGAGAAATATTTATTTGGGCCTGATCAGATATGGACTACTGAAATGGGGGTTTGTGAAGTTGGGCTTCCAGTGTGGATTTCTGGCTTCTCTGATGGGTATGGGCCTGATTAGAATGTTGTATTTGGATGAGTTATGTTGGGTTAATTAAGTGTTGAATTGGGTCGGTCATTTGGGTCGGTTAATCAACTTTATAAATAGTTGCTATGTTGGAGTGTCTAAGTGAAGACGTGTTCGTAGAAACGTCTCCTACATTAGATCTTCGTCCAGCTAAAGATGCACGTTGTGAGCACATTGGTTTTTCATTTCATGGTCCACTTTCGATTGGAACAATTAGAACTTGAAATTGAGGCCAAATTTGCATACGTTCCATGTTCCGTTGTGACTTCTTTATCATAAGATGTATCGTTCCTATGTTAAAAGTCAACATGAACCACTATCTTGAGTCAAAACCACTTTACTATGTTTACAAATTGTGATTGTATGTAAAAAAAGTGACTTACGTATATTTGTGACTGGATTCTAGATGTAGTATTATGTTGTGAATTTCTATTTACGTTTCTATTTACGTTGTCATCTACGTGCGTTATTTTCTAATAATAATTTGATCTTCACATTTTACATTCCCTTTCTTTCTTACACAATTTCCTGTTAAACCTCTATGTTAGGTAGTGGACGTCTCGGAGTGTCGACAGAACAACCGCCATCAGATCGTCAAACTGTTCGCACTCCATTCGCAGATATTGGCAATGGTAACCACCCATGCTGCTTCAGATGTTTTCAAATTTGTATTCCTTACATAGGTAGACAGTGTAATGTTTTCACATATTAAAACATGTATGCACATTACGTACTATACTCAGTCATATGTGTAGAGTAATCCACATAGAGAAAGAGATATGCTCATTGATTTTTTGAAACCAGAACGGTAAGAATTAATGGTTAATACACTTTTAATGAATTAATTTTTACTTTTCATGTTGCCAGCTATGTTTTTAAGTGGAGAAGACATTGAACATAGATATATATTTCACAGAGTCTGTATATAGACTTACATTTTATCAATATGTCAGTGGAATGTTCATAAATTGATTACATGTTGTTCGCTTTGTAGATGTGCGCCTACATGCGACGTCTACACCATCTTCTTCATCTAATACTGCTTCGGCCAGTCACTTATTATGGTCTTCTAATATAGTTGTTCCAACGACATCATCCACCATCACATTTGAACCAGTTGTGCTTTCGCCAGCCCAACAAATGGCAAAGTTGGTAAGGGGTAGGAGGAAAGTTTTGACTATGGAGAAGAGGAGGGCAGTACGTTTAGGCAGATCTACTGACTCCGGTACTCTTCCATATCTCAACAGTGATTCAAAGTGCCTGTGTCTCTATGTTCTCCCGTGACTAATGTTTACATTTGACATGTTGTTACTCATGTAGATGGTTCACATCGTGCGGCCTCTACCCCATCTTCATCTAACATCGTTACACAAGGGCAGTTGTCATCTTCTAATTCAGTTGTCCAACAACAGTTGCCCACATTCACAGTTCAACCAGTTGTCCGTACGCCGGCTCAAGAAATGGCAAAGGCAAAAAGGACTAAGCGTAAAGTTTTGAATGCACAAAAGAAAAGATCATCAGGTTCGCCAATATTTTATATCCAACTGATAACTTATAGTCCTTCCAGCCACTATTCTTTGCCTAATACCATTAAAATATGGAGTCACAAATATTCATGAAATAGGCAAAAAATAGTGATACGAGGACCGGTATTGTCTATCTTTTCTTTGTTATCATTTTCGTTATTGGTTTGTGACAAATGTTTCGCAATTGTATGCACATTCTACTTTAGGACAACGTTTGCCTGCAACACTTCACCCTGATTGCACAAGCGGCTTACATGATGATTTTGGGGCTGTTGAAGGTGGCACGTATGCGACTCCTACCACTCCAATAGAAGAACCTGAAATTGATAATGATTTTCAAGATCATCATTTTGAAGTTGGGTCAAGTAGTCATTGCACAACAATTACTGCAACTGTTGATGAAGGTTTGCATTCACTATATGTTTTATTCTATTATCTTCGTGAGTTATTTTTACACTACCAGTCATGTGTTAGTTGTGCAGAAGTATATACACATTTATAACGTAGTGTACATACACACCCACAACACACACACAGACACACACACACATGTCTTTTGTTAACTGTAAAATTGAGCACTTTTATACCTTCATAACATCCAGTGGCTGTAACTTACTGGGATATTGGAGACCCAGACTACCAATGTGGAAAGTGCGGGGCACTAATGTGGTACGAAGAAAGGATTGGAAAGGATCGGGGGACGACAAATCCTAAATTCTCTCTATGTTGCTCAGATGGGAAAGTAACATTGCCATATCTCAGTGATCCCCCACCGTTATTAAAGTCACTTTTAAGCCATGAGCATCGACTTAGCTCCACGTTCATAACGAATATTCGGGGGTACAATTGTGGTTACTCTTTCTCATCCACGGGTGGCATCATAGATAAAACAGTCAACCGCGGTCGTGGCCCATACACATTCAGGATGGGAGGTCAGAATACACACAGAATTGGTAGTTTGCTGCCTGCCGAGGAAGCAACTCCAAAATTTTGCCAGTTGTACATTTATGATACGGAGGACGAGGTGCACAACCGAATGAATGCATTAAGGTAGCTAATTCTGCTTTATATTGCTGTTGCAACCTATTTTTTATGCATTATATGATGCTATTTTATTTGTTTGATATGGTATTTAATCTATTTCGTTTCTCTTTTAGTATTACTACATATCCTTTTTGTTTTATTTCAATAGTGGCGGTGGGCGCAGTAGGCTGAATGAGGAGCTTATGTTGTTGCTAAAAGATATGATAGATGAATACAATCCCCTAGCAAAGGCATTTCGAAAGGCCCGAGACAGACTTTCGTCAGATGTGGAAGGTGATGTTTGTATTAGACTAATTTCACGCAGATGCACAGATGGTAGAACTTATAATCGTCCAACCGCTTCTGAAGTTGCCGCTTTGATTAAGGGTGACATAGGCCCGGAAATGGAGCAACGCGACATTATAGTTCAGAAAACATGTGGAGCACTGCAGCGTATTTCTGAGCTACATCCAGCGTATCTTGCCCTTCAGTACCCGATTTTGTTGCCATACGGTGAAGATGGTTTTCGTCCAAACATACCACATAGTGAGTCATCTCTTGGTATTAGTCAAAGCTTAAAGCCACGCGATGAGCTAACCCTGCGTGAGTTCTTTGCCTTCCGGTTTCAAGAAAGGCCGATGGAGATTGAGTATCCAACGTGGTCGCGCTCTTGCAATTTATTTCAGCAAATATGTGTCAACGGTTATATGATGGTTGAGTCTCAACGATTATCATTCCTGCGCTTCAATCAACAGTTACTTAGAGTTGATAAATACAAGAATATTGTCGATGCAGCCGATAACGGTAATGTTGACCCATCTTCCACTGGTGGCCGTTATGTTGTCCCATCGTCTTTCACGTCTGGGGATGCTTTTACGCGGTCGAAATATCTAGATACTTTGGCTATTTGTAGGTGGTGTGGATACCCAGACCTTTTCATCACGTTTACATGTAATCCCAATTGGCCAGAAATTTCACGATTCTTATCAAGCAGGGGTCTTCGTTCAGAGGATCGTCCAGATATCCTGTCTCGCGTGTTTCATGTTAAACTCTATGAGTTAATCCATGACTTAAAAGTACGTGAAATTTTTGGAAGGACGAAGGCAGGTTAGTATCCTCATCAACTACTGTTATTATTTGTTGTGTTCTAACTACTTTGAAATTTTCAGTCTCACATTGTTAATTTTTTACCACACTTATGTGCAGTTGTGTACACAGTCGAATTTCAGAAGCGTGGTCTACCTCATGCACATATACTGTTGTTCCTTCATAGAGACGACAAATTCCCAGAGGTGTCGAATGTCGACAGAATAATTTCCGCTGAGATTCCTGATGAAAAGGCAAATCCTATTTTGCACGCTGTTGTGTCAGAGTTAATGATTCATGGACCCTGTGGTGCAACAAATCCAAATTTCCCATGCATGTCAAAAGGGGTATGTATTCGAAAATTTCCAAAGCCCTTCAATGAAAGGACAACAGTGGACAAGCATGGCTTTCCTATTTACCAAAGAAGGGACAATGGGTCTGTTATTTACAAAAATGGTGTGCCGATTGACAATCAATATGTTGTCCCTTATAATCCCGGCCTAATTGTAAGGTATTGGGCTCACATAAATGTGGAGTGGTGCAACCAAGCGAGGTCAATTAAATATCTCTTCAAGTATATTAATAAGGGGTCTGACCGTGTTACAATGCAATCGTCTTATACTCGGCCTAATGCGCGAAATCAGCTTGATGAGATCAAGAAGTTATATGATTGTAGATACATCTCTGCATGTGAGGCCAAGAAGTTATATGATTGTAGATACATCTCTGCATGTGAGGCAGTCTGGAGGATTTATGCTTTTGACATCCACTACAGGACACCTGCTGTAGAGAAGTTGCAATTCCACCTCCCCAGAGAGCAAAGTGTGATCTTTGAAGACGATGAACCAATTGATGAAGTCCTTGAGCACCCAAGTGTTGGTATGTCAAAATTCCTGGATTGGCTACAATTAAACGAAAGAGATCCTGATGCACGTGATCTACTGATTTCTGAAATCCCACAAAAGTACGTTTGGGACAGAACGAACAGGAGGTGGAAACGTAGGCAGAGGGGAATTACAATTGGTCGGTTGCACCATGTACCTCCAAAATGCGGCGAATTATATTACATGAGGTCAATGTTAAACCATATTAGAGGCCCCAGGTGTTATGAGGATATTCGAACGGTTAATGGTGTTGTGTACCAAACATTTCGGGAAGCGTGTTACGCGCTTGGATTGGTTGGGGATGACACCGAGTATATTGACGCCATTACAGAAGCACACTACTGGGAATCGGGTGTCTACCTTAGACATCTTTTCACATCACTGCTCTTATCTGATTCCATGTCAATGCCTCATATCGTTTGGGAGGAAACTTGGGCTCTTCTATCCGATGATATTCTCCACAAGCAACGCAGTTTTTTGCACAACCCAGGTTAGTGTAATTATTAAGATTTGCTCCTTCAGTATTTATTCCCATTTCACAGGACTGAATTTTGCTTTATTTATAGATTTTATAACATGCAATTACATTTTCTAACTCATATTCAATTTAATGCACCGATACACCATTAAAGATATTATTTAGATTTGATCATGCTTTCGACCTATACCTCAGATCTAGAGTTGTCAGACGACGAGATTCAAAACTTAGCACTGCTTGAAATCGAGGCATCATTGCGAAGCAATGGCAGTAGCCTAACTAGATTCGAGGGCATGCCTATCCCTGATGCGTCAATTGTTGCCTATTTGGGGAATACACTGATACGAGATGAACTTGCGTACGATAGGGAGGCTCTGAAACGTGAATATGAATTGGCGTTGCCTATGATGACTACCGAACAACGATCGGTATTCCTTGAAATAAGTGACGCGGTTTCAGCCAATCGAGGTGCTGTATTCTTCTTATCCGGTTATGGTGGGACAGGGAAGACATTCATTTGGCGTGCTTTATGTGCTGCATTGCGTAGCAAGGGCCATATTGTTCTCCCTGTTGCATCGAGTGGAATTGCTGCTACATTGATTCCCGGTGGTAGGACGGCTCATTCCAGGTTCAACATTCCAATCAATATTGTTGAGACTTCGACGTGTTCTGAAATTAGGCCAGGTACGGACTTGACAGAGCTAATAATGAAGGCAAGTCTCATTATTTGGGATGAGGCACCAATGACACATAGACATAGCTTTGAAGCTCTTGATCGTAGCTTGAAGGATGTGATGCGTGCTGTTAATCCAAGTAATGCCGACCTTCCTTTTGGTGGAAAAGTTGTGGTCTTTGGAGGAGACTTTAGACAAATACTACCAGTTGTTTCTAGAGGTAGTAGGTCAAATATCGTGCATGCAACCCTATGTTCATCATATTTATGGTCATCATGCAAGGTTTGTTCTTTCGTATGTGCACATCTCTTTCTAAGGCTTCTTATTAAGTGCCCTTTACATGTTATTTGGATAACGTACCTATATTTTTGTAATTTTTACCTCATGTTTTCTACCATTGTTACAAAACTATGTAGGTCCTCCATTTGACGCAGAACATGCGCTTACAAGTTGGGAGTTGCCCTAATAACGCACGTGAGATACGCGAATTCTCTGACTGGATATTGAGAATTGGTGATGGGATAGAAGGTGGTTCCAATGACGGTGAGGTTGATGTCCACTTTCCAGAGGAAGTACTTATACATAATGTCGACCATCCTATTGCAGCAATAGCGTCGTCCACGTATCCTGATCTTTCGAGACGCATGTGGGAGGCCGACTATTTTCAACAGAGAGCTATTCTAGCTCCTACACATGAATTTGTGGAATTAGTAAACGACTATGTGTTATCTCTTATTGATGGCGAAGAGGCGGTATATATGAGTTCTGATGAGGTTTGCATGGATGAATCAACCTCACCTCACCCTGATCCCGACTCAATTGACTCACCTGCATTCCAACCTGACCTTCACTCAACCGAATTTCTGAATAGCATTAAGTGCTCCGGTGTGCCTAATCATGAACTCCGATTAAAGGTGGGTGCTATGGTCATGCTTATTAGGAACATTAACCAATTCCATGGCTTATGCAATGGAACACGGTTACAAGTTACTGACCTAGGAAAGAAAGTTATTCGATGTAACGTGCTAACAGGTAGCCACAAAGGTGATAAGGTGTACATCCCTCGATTTTCTCTATCTCCATCCGACTCAGCCAAATTCCCAGTACGATTTGTAAGACGACAATTCCTTATCTCAGTATGCTTTGCCATGACAATTAATAAAAGTCAAGGACAGTCATTGACTCATGTAGGTCTCTACCTTCCGAAGCCTGTTTTTTCGCATGGTCAATTATATGTTGCTTTGTCAAGGGTCACTAGCAAGCGTGGATGGAAGATTCTTATTTTCGATAAAGAAAAGTGCACTTCTAACACTACTACAAATGTTGTATACCAAGAAGTTTTCCAACATTTATAACTTAGGTTGGTGTTTTATTTGCATAGATTTACATTTCCATGCATATTGATTGTATTTTCGCTACTTCAATGTCACATCGCTGTTAAATTACCTAACTCACAACTACATGAATGTATATATTTATTTCCTCCGATTGTCTATTTTCTTTCCCTTTTCGTTTGTCTTGATTTTGGCATTGTTACACTTTTAGCAAGCAGTAAACCGTGTTGTGTTGTCCATCTAATTGTAGAAAGAATTGTCGATCACGTAAATGTTAAACACAACTATTTATATCAATTAATGTAATGATCTTTGTTAATACCGACCGTACAATATTGCACGGGTCAAAACTAGTTTGTTTCAAAAACGAAACTCCCCCAATTATAGTACCAGTATATTCTTCTTCTTCCTCTTCGTGTCACTTTGCTTCATCCTCCACGTTTCCCATGCTTTCCGTACAAAACCCATCTCCCCAAACAAAACACACATACCCATCATCTCAAATTAAATCCTCCATTTCCACACCCTTTCGTCATTCACATTAAGCCATATACGGAGTAACTATACAATTAAAGCAGTTACAGTAGTATAGGAGTATGAGATTATATGTGTATGTGTTAGAAGCCAAGGAATTAGGTGTGAAAAGTGTTAGTAGTAGTAGTTATGTAAAGCTCCAAGTTGGGAAATTTAAGTCCAAAACTAGGGTGGTCAGAAATGGGTCCGACCCGGTTTGGAATGAGGAGTTTGTTTTCCGGGTTCATGATATGGAGGATGAGCTTATTGTCTCCATTTATCATCATGATCATGATCACGTTCAGTGTGATGATGGTAACAACCGACTTTTTAATGTTTCCGGGTATTTGGTGGGTCGGGTTCGGCTTTCGGTTTGGACCATTCTCGGTGAGGAGAATCAGTGTTTGCCTCCTACTTGGTTTTCCCTTGAGAACTCCAAGATTGGGAAACACACCAAAAGAAGCTCCGGTTCGTCTTCTCTCTTTTTTTTTTTAATCTTTTTTCTTCTTTATTACAGTATGTTTTTACTAGCTTAGACAACCATTTTTGTATAGCTTGTGAGTAAATTACAGATGAGAATCAAAGCTCCAACCTTCCTTCCGAGTAAAGGAGTCCTTACCTGTTCTTAGGTTGTGATCTTTAGCTGAAAACAGGTGTTTTGATTCAGTTCTTAGGTGTTGTTATGTAGACTAGTAGGAGGGAATAATCTGTAGGAATGTGATGACACTGTCATTCCTCAAATGTGAGAGAGTGAGTTTTGTAATTATTGAGGGGAGGCGCTCTTTGATTGGGTTGGAGTGTTTGTAGGGAAAGGAGAGAAAAGGCGGCCATCGGGTGGTGATCCAATGTCTTTCCTTGTAAACTTTATGAAGAACTTGGAGGAAAACTGACATCACCTGCCTCCTTGTCTTTCCTCCCTTGCCCTCAATTGTATCATAAGATTCATACCAACTAGTCTTGGAATTACATGGGCCTATAGGTTGGGATTGCAACGTCGTTGGTTTTGCATCGTGTCATTCTATCTCTTGACACTGTTGGTTGAATGATGACTCTAATTTGGTCATGGAAAATGATCTCAATGCTTTGTGAAAGTGGTGTTGTGAAATCAACTTTAAGATACCCGTTGTTGTCAAGGTGAAGTTTGTGTTTGGTTTGCTGATTGCTCAATTTTAAATGGAGCAAGTCGCATCAAGGTGACGAGGGCTTATGGTCGCAGGGGCGGAGCTAAGATTGAAAACTTGGGGTAGCGAACTTTCTTTTGATAGCTTATATTTTTATCAAAGCATCATTTCAAGTACTTTTGGGTAGCGAAGATCGATAAGTTCTAGCGCGTGTTACCTTTTGCTATTATGTAGTTTCCCGTGCTTGTGGCAACCAAATTCGTATTTTCAAATTGAAATTATGAGCAGTGATACCCTTTTTGTTTATGAATAAGGTTAACATGTAGAGGGGTAATACTTGGGAGTAATAACGTGGCAGGAATATGGGTATACTGAACAACTAGTAGAGGAAAGAAAAAAAAGGTAATTATAATATTGCGCCTTGCTAGCTGCACCATATATAACTTTCGGCGCTCTAAGGTGTTTTGCGTCTGGGGCTTAAGGCCTTGTTCTTTTCAACTTCTTTTCGGCTTACTTTACTTGAGTTCAGTGTACTTCAATTCAGTTGAGCCCACTTCACTTCCGTTCAGCCCCAGGAGGTCATTTTCTCTCAGCTACTTCAACCCACTTCATCTCAGCTTAATTCACTTCTGTTGAGTATACTTCAGTCCAAAAGAATAGGGTCACACCTAGGTGTGACTGGTATTAACATGCATTTGCTGTTAATGGCTTTTCACAGTATTTAATATTTTCACCAAATTGCGATTCAGGGAGCCTATGCTCTGGAGAGTTTGGACTACAGTCCAGTTTGCTACTTTGTTTCATTTACTGTTTAAAGTTTGAGACATTTATGATTGTACATGGTAATTGAAGTAATTTCATCTCTTTTTTTGCAACTTTGTAACTACTGTGTCATGAAAGTATCATGCCTGAATTTTATACTCCAAAATGCAATAACTTGTTACGTGTAAATAATTATTATGGCTGAATTTAGATTTACTGGGGGCTAAAATAAGGTCTATGTTTTAAGTTTGGGGTTATCTAATGGATATATTTCACATGTGCAGGAAAAGTTCTTTTAACTCTTTCGCTACATGGAAGACGAGATGATTCTACCACAGACCATCTACTGTCAGAACATAAAGATATTAGTACTATAGATGGGAAACAACATGAAAGCCAAGATAATGCACTTGCTATTACTTCTTCCCCTGCTCCTTCTTCAAAAAACCCGCAAGGGAAGAAGTTGATGAAGGCGGTGGTTAGACGATTGGAAAAGCTTTTACATAAGAATGGTGAATCCGTTAAAAGCGATGTATCTTCAGACTTAAGCTTTTCTCCTTCCGAGTATGAAGACTGTGTACATGAAGAGTCACCTTCTTCATCTTGTAGCTTCGAAGAATCTATGGATATGCTGCAGTCTAAGGAAGACGAGGTAGAAATGCCTGAGAATCTACAAGGAGGGATTCTTGTTGATCAAACATATGTGATTGCCTCAAAAGATCTAAATTCCTATCTTTTCGCTCCAAATTCTGAATTCAGAAGAGAGCTCGCAGAGTTACAAGAGATAAATGACATGCAAGAGAGTCCTTGGACTTGGAAATCCGGGAATTCATCATGTTTGGCACGGGCCGTCACATACACAAAGCCTGCAAGTAAGTTGGTTAAAGCTGTTAAGGCTACAGAGGATCAGGTTTATGTTAAAGCTGATGGCATGGAGTTTGCTGTGTTTGTCAGTGTAGCTACACCAGATGTACCGTTTGGAAATATGTTTAAAGTTGAGTTGCTGTACAAGATATTGCCGGGGCCTGAATTATCTTCAGGTGAAGAATTGTCTCGGCTTCTTCTTTCTTGGGGTATAAACTTTTCTCAGAATACATTGATGAGAGGTATGATTGAAAATGGAGCTCGACAAGGTCTGACCGAGAGCTTTAACCAATTTAGTAATCTGTTGGCGCAGAAGCTTAAAGTTTTGGATAATTCAGAATCACTCGGAAAGGATCATATAGTGGCGGGTCTTCAACGAGAGCATCAGTCAGACTGGGAGTTGGCTATTGAGTATTTTGGGAACCTCACTGTAGTCTCTGCCACCCTTCTTACAATATATGTTGTTCTTCATATTCTACTTTGTGAGCCTCACAAGCCTCAGGGGTTAGAGATTATTGGTATCAATTTGCCTGACAGTTTTGGGCAGCTCATTACTTGTGGAGTATTTGTACTTCTGCTAGAGCGTGTTTATAACATGGTTTCACTTTTTGTACAGGCTAGACTACACATGGGTAATCATCCAGTCTATTACTCCGTATTATATACTTTGAGTGAGCCACATTTGAGGCAGTGTCATTGTCAGACCAACCCAAAACCTTAAGTGATATTCGTTCAAATATAATGTTAATTCGACCTGACAACCGGGCCAAGTTCAAGTTGCGTCATTTTCGGGTCATTATTTTTAATTTTTTAGGGAAATCAGTTCGTATGCTTAATAATCATTCAGGTTAGGCCGGGTGAATTTCAGTTATGGGGTTATGGGTCAAATTTAGGTCTTCAGTTCCAAGGGTTCGTATTCAATTTTGGGTTCAGGTCAGTTATTGGGGTCGGGGCAGTTTAGCCGGGTCTATTGTTAATGGTTTGGTCTCACGCTTAAGGCTGTCTCACATGACTTTTGTGATTCACATTTGCTATTATCAGACACTGATCTTCACTTTATATGCAGGAAGTGATCACGGGATTAAATCACAAGGTGATGGATGGGTAGTTACTATTGCTTTGGTAGAAGCTGTCAACTTGCCGTCTTTAGATACCAAAAATTTCTCTGACCCCTTTGTGGTTTTAACCTGCAATGGTAAAACAAGAACGAGCTCAGTCCAGCTCCAAACATGTGATCCACAATGGAATGGTTCACCCTTCATCTTTAAAATAAACTCGCTTCATGCATTTTGGCTCTTTATACTATACCGTTTAAAATTTGACAAATTAAATGAAAATTTGTGCAGAGGTACTTGAGTTTGACGCGTCTGATGAGCTACCATCGGTCCTTGATGTAGAAGTTTTTGACTTTGATGGTCCATTTGATCAGGCTCTATCACTTGGGCATGCAGAGGTTAATTTTGTGAAACACACTGCAACAGAGTTGGCTGATATGTGGATCCCTCTTCAAGGGAAACTGGCTGTTTCCTCTCAGTCGAAACTGCACGTGAGGATCTTTGTTGAAAACAAAAAGGGAGTCGAGACTATCAAAGATTACCTCACGAAGATGGAAAAAGAAGTTGGCAAGAAGGTAAGACGACTTCACCTGATTCAAAAGTCTAATTATTTATCGTCTAGTATTATCGATGACCCAAGTTCCATCCTCTGGTTGCGAACTTAAGTTTCCTCGGAACTCCCAATTCATAGGAATTAGTTTCCCTCGTTCGAATCTGCTGAATTTGGCAAAAAGTGTTTGGTTGCCCGTGGAGGAATCAAATTTCACAAGAACCTTCAATGACCATTGGGCCAAGTAGGCCTCAAATAGGTAGGCCTTGGAAGTTCCTGGAAACTTCCAATTCCTACATTTTCTAAAAAATATGGCAACCAAACAATTCATTTTCTTTAGAAATCATGAGCTTTTCCAATTCCCGTGTCTTTGAAGCGGCAACCAAACGAGATCTTAGCAATTGCTCTGAGTGTTGGGTTGCATGACTGTGCACTCTATTGGTGTTCATGATAGAGAGTGTGTATATTGGCAGTTGAATCTTCGGTCTCCTCAAAAGAACTCCGCCTTTCAGAAGCTATTTGCTTTACCGCCAGAAGAATTCCTGATCAAAGACTACGCATGCTCTTTAAGAAGAAAAATGCATTTACAGGTATTAAATTCACGTTTATTCAGCATTGAAACCTCAACTCACCTCATTACGTACAATGTACATCTAATAATCCCAGAAGCTGGTGTTTGAATTCTTATTATTATGATGCAGGGCCGTCTATTTTTATCAGCGAGAATAGTAGGATTCTATGCTAATTTATTTGGACACAAGACAAAATTTTACTTCCTATGGGAGGATATTGATAATATTGAAGTTCAGGCTCCAAGCCTAGCTTCAATTGGTAGTCCTACTCTTGTTATAATTTTGAAGAAAGGAAGAGGTCTTGATGCGAGGCCGGGTGCCAAAAGTCAAGACGAAGAAGGCAGGCTCAAGTTCTATTTTCAGTCATTCATACCATTTGATGTTGCTAGCAGGTACAAGTGTTGTTATCCCATGGGAGTCTCACAACGTAAAATGGTCCTTTTGTATAAAAGGATCACTCATTTATCAATAATGAGTGAATTGTCTTTCTACACAACTAGAGTGTAGCACATGTGGGGATTTGTAAGTTGCTTCAAGAGGAATATGGAATCATAGTATTTCCTTGGTGCAGGACAATTATTGCTTTATGGAGAGCAAGGACTATCACCCCAGAAAAGAAGGCACTGATAGCAGAAGAGCTAATGGATCAAGAAACTCAGTTAGTCCCTAATGATAACAGTGTTTCCCCTTTTCATGATGAAGATTCTAATATGTTGAAGATATACTCTGCCGGTCTTCCAGTTGATGTAAGTGGTCGATTTGAGTTTCTTTATTTTATATGGCCTGTCTGTTGAATATAGCTTGTCACTATATGTAAGTGGCAAACCCCCACCTCAATGACAACACCAGAACCAAAGACCCGAGCATGACCCCTAACCCGAAAAGACCATACCAGACCAAAGGTTTGTTTCAACATGTGAACCGATATCCCTAGAAGGGTTGATTATAACAGACCCGAACCCGAAATGACCCTAACACAACCCAATTCTTACAAACCCTGAAATTGATCTGAATGGACGTGTCCCTAACCCAACCTGGTGGACCCGTTTGCGTAATACTCCGTATGTATTAAATCTGGGCAGCAACATTGCATCATGATTATGGGTGCACCAGTGAAGTTCTGCATTTATCTTGGGTGGCCTTGGACTTATTAATGTTGGGTTATTTTGGTAATGCAATTAATTATGTATACCCATCTTAAATGAGTCTGCTGAACAAATGTCAGATGAAGTCAGTGATGAAAATGTTTGAAGGAGGGAACCTGGAGCGTAAAGTGATGGCAAAGTGCGGCTGTCTTAATTATGTGACAACACAGTGGCAGGCAGTGAAGCCTGATATTCACGAGAGACAGCTTTCATACAAATATAATCACGATGTGTCCTTTTTTGGAGGGGAAGTGCAGTGCACACAGAGAAAATTTGTTCTCGAAGATGGATGGATGGTCAATGAAGTTATGGCTCTCCACGATATTCCGTTTGGTGACCACTTTCGGGTATGTCGTGTCACACTTATTATGTTAGTACTACAGGCATGTCATTATTTTTCACAAATTATTGTTTTCTGTGTTATATTTATTAGTGTGAAGGGGTCTATAAGGGTAGTTTTTAATTTTTGAAGATGACCAAGCTACCCTCTTATTGATAAGGAAACTGCATGAGCATTTATGATGATGTTGACGAGTTTCAAACACCAGTCTGGATCCTCAGTTCAACAAAATTTTCAACTCAGCTAGTTGACATCCATGCTTACTAGCCATGTTTACGGCTATGTTCTTCTCTTTCCCGAAGTGAGCTTAACTGAACGAAAAGAAGTGAATAGGGCTAAAGTGACTGAGACAAACTGACTAGACTGAACTAAATGGGGGTTGAACTAATGAGAGCTGAATGTAGTAGCCTAACTAAACTGAAATGAGTCGAAAATAAGACGGAAAGAATAGGACCCAGAGTTGATATTTGTTTCACTTGACAATGTTTTACATGATCACAGGTACATTTGCGATACCACCTGTCATCAGCCGGTGATGCATGTAAATGTGATGTTTACCTGGAGATTTTGTGGCTAAAAGAGTGTAAATTTCAGCATAGGATTGTAAGCAACATAAACCAGAAATTCGCATGTCGACTGAAGAAAATGTTTGAACTTGTAAAGAAAGAAGTCGCAACGCAATAGGCATCAACTTTGGAAGAGCTTTTTTTTTTTTTTTTAGTGCGACATTAGGGTACATGACATCAAGTTACAATTCTTACACAATGGTTTCAGTTCCGGAGTTTCCAGCAATTGAGGGAAGCCTATGAAGGACCAGAATGATTAGGTTTTCTCAAAAAAAATAATAATACTTGTAATAGAGATTTATTTTGGTTTCACAGATGTATACCATAGATTAACCAAGTGTAGATAAATTTTACTCGTCATTGATAATGAGAATTATTCTTCTATCACATTGCGTTGGATGCTCTGGTAGAAATGGTAGTTTGGCTTATATTATATTATCGTAAATGTCTTAGTCTAGTGGTTAAGATGAATGTATCTTATATTCGAGCTCCCCTCCTTGCTATTGTAATGCGATTAAGTGCACTTTTCGAACCTCTGCAATTGTAACTTTTATAGGATTTCGTATAATTTGAATCTGCTATTTTGGAGTCATGTCATGTTCTTTTGGACTGAAACTGATTGAACTTAACTTATGTGAACTAAAAGTGTTTGAATTGAACTGAACTGATAGGTCTGAATTGAACTTAACACTTAACTTAGCTGAATAATAATAATAATAATAATAATAATAATAATAATAATAATAATAATAATTAATATTATTAATTAATAATAGTTAATAATAATATAACAATTACTATATAATAATAATAATAGTTAATAATAATAATAATAATAATAATAATAATAATTAATAAGAATTAATATTATTAATTACGAGTAATTATTATTAATAATAACTAATAGTAATATTAATAGTAATATTAATAATTAATTATTATTATTATTATTAATGTGAACTGAATAAGTTTGAACTGAACTGAATGTGTCTGAAATTAATTTAACTGAATTGAACTGAATGTCTTTGAATTGAACTGAACTGAGTTGAAACTCTTTGAACCGAACTGAACTGAAAGTGTCTGAATATAAGTTCAAAAGAACAGAGCTAAGTCAAAAAGAACAGGCCTAAGAGAAGACAAGAAAGATCGGGTACGTACCTAAAATAGCTAGAGAAGATCCGGTACTTACCTAATATAGCTAAAGAAGATCTGGTACTTACCAATTAGGGTAATGTACCCTTAATTCCATGGCTAGTTATTTTGACTACGATTTCGTTCGTTGTCTATTCTTGTTCCCTTCATGTTCCTGGTCGCCAAAATCACCATAAAATACCTCCATTTAGCTTCATTATTCACTTTATTCATTCACAAAATACCTTCCTCCAACACATGGGTGGACCTAGGTTTTAATAAGAGTATAAGACTAATTATCATACTGGAGCAGTGGTTTAGGTATCTGTCTTTCCCGGGTTTCGATTCTTTCGAATCCCAATTGCTGCACATAAGGTTGATCATGTAACCAATTTTACAACCTCATACTTAATGCCATAACTTAATGAAAATTTCTATATATTATAATTAAACTATTTCTCAAAACCTTCACCCTTTTTCTTATAGATTATTCACGACACGTTGCAGATATTTGTCTTAATTTTTTCCTAATTAGTTTATTTAATTTGGTAACGATTTTAATAATCGTGTGATAAAAATATGATTTAAAGCATATATAAGCATTTTTTGACAAGTCTCATTGTTCATAATTATATAGAAAAAAATATCGTAAAAATAGTTTTAAAATGCAAAAATGTCGAAAAAAAAAATAGTGTCCCCCTAACGGAAAAATACTAAGTCCGTCACTGCTCCAACATCTCTTAAAAACCATAAGAAATCCAAAGTTTGTTTGTAATGACACGGTAAGATTCGTAGTTGCCCGAAGGTCAATATATTTTATCTCATCGTTCTGATCACATGGTTTATTGTGAGCATAATCTACCAAAAGATAATCAAAACAAAACTTATTATAGTCCTACAGGTCGTGTACAAGTCTAACTTGCCTACACGGCTTGTACCCTTAATTAAGGTGGTTGAGTCTAAGATTTAATACAATTAAGTAAATCCATAAACTTCAATTAAAAAGTTTGCTTCCAATTAATTTTGTTGTCACTTAACGATGACATTAACACATGGTTTATTAAATTTTTTAGGGATTTTCTACGCGGTATCCCTATATTTTTCACTTTTCTACATGGTACCCCTATCTTTTCTATGTCTATACATGGTACCCTTGAATTTTATTATTAATTTAACTAGCGCCCAATTTTTTTTTCCATCAAGTTTTGTCGTTAGATTATGTTTTTAGCTTAGGATTAAGACTTCAATATCATTTGACTTAGATAATTAACAGGTAATTGAGCTTAATTTAAGTGTTATTATTTGATTTGACAATATAACGTCAAAAATATAATTCGTTTAGATTTGGAATATAAACTGCAAACACGTACAAAATTGTTAGTTTAAGTTCAACTATCGGTTAATTAGGTAGGTTAAATGACGTTTAACTTTTAATCTTGAGCATAAAAAGATAGTAATTTGTTGTCAAAACTTGACAGGAAAAAAAGTTTAAGGGTACCAATAAAGATAATAATAAAGTTTAAGGGTACAAAAGAAATTTTTAGTGAAGTACAAGGGTACCATGTGTACATGTAAAAAATATAGGGGTATAAGTTAGAAAAGTAAAAAGTTCAACAGTACCACATAGAAAATCCCAATTTTTTAATAATTACATTATTAATTTTTTTTATTAAATTATAAGTGTCATAGGTTGAATGAAGTTCTTCCCTCTATTTTAAGTGTCAATCAGAGTGCTTTCATGGGGGGATTGTACATAACATTCTAATATGTTATAACCTAGTGGGGCTTTATAGTTGAAGATGTTACTCTCCGAGATGCATGCTGAAGATTGATCTCAAGAAGGCGTATCATTCGATTGAGTGGTCATTTATAAAAGAGATCTTTATGCATTCAAGTTCCCTGATCATATATAGAGGAGATCTCAGAAGATTGATCTCCAGAATGCTTTATAGAAGATATAACTAGGATCATGGCATGTGTAATGACTCCCTCATATTCGTTGATGGTAAATTGATGTGTGCCTTTCTTATTTAATTTTTCACCTATTTTGGCACGCATTTCCGTGCCATTTTATTAATTTTAGGAGTCGGATTACGCTATTTTCTCTCATATATGCTGCTCGGGTATTCTTTTGTTATTTTGCAGATAATCGAGACCGAGTAGTCAAAAGAGCTCAAAAATACGTCAAACATCGTTAAAACTCTAAAACCAAGTCATTGTACAAAAACCAAGTGAAGATAGAAACTGAGCCTAAATAAGAAGGCCCGATCATCAAGAGTTTGATCTTTGGCCCATATGACCAAGACACAGCTAATCAGCCCAGTGCAGAAGCCAATCGACCAGACTGGATCCCAGTCGATCGACTGGTAGAACCCAGTCGACCAGACTGGACCCTAGTCGACCGACTAGTAGAACCCAGTCGACCCTGACTAAGGACCATAGATATTTTTATGTAACTACCCACGATCTCCCCCTTGCGCGTCAAGATTCCTACACCCCACTACTTCAGTTCTTTCGCACTGTTAGTAGTTATGGGGACTGGGGATAGCAGTTTAAGAGGGGTAGTTATTGGGGTCTTTAGCACTATAAATAGGGCTGTAATTCTAGTCTTAGGATCATCTTCCATCATCGCATCTTCTACTTTACTCTTTATCTTCATTGTTCTCTCTGTAATCAAAAACATAAAGTAGTTAATGTCTTTATTCACTAAGTTTTTTGTAATCAAGCTTTCGGTAATTAATTCAAGTATTTTTAGGAATTTTCGGAATTATTATTTTGGTTTTTCTATTCTCCGTCTTTAATTCTTCAATTTCTTTACTTTGGTAACTTTCTTCTTCTTCCTTATCTCCCTCTTCCAGTAGTGTTAGATTTTATTATTCTATTTCTTTTTAGATTTCATTAGTTTAGTATAATTAGTTCTTCTGTCAGTCTCTTCTCAAATTCATTAACTCTTATTTCTTTCTATTCATGTTTCTACCATTTCTGTAATTCTTCCATCATCCTCCATCATTCATATTCATATTGTTCTTACTTTTACTTTGCTTATCATGTTACTTTTAGAAATTATATTTTACATCATTATCATAATCTCTGTTGTTACTGTAATTATGAGTAGCTAGATTTTTTTTCACTAGAGTTATAGGTGATTTATGAATCCAATTTTGTGTTTATGCAGTAATTAAATAAATCGATATCTATGAACTAAATCGCTCTTGCAACATATTAATGACGAATAATTAATTATAGGCCTTAATTGATTGTTTGTATCTCGTAATCCCGACCTACGTAGCGAAAGCCCGGGAAAGGATAAGACCCGTTGTAATCGATAGAATTCCCTAATACGTAGCGAGAGCCCGTTAGGTGACTCCTAGGGCGACTAGTGATCCGAGAGGACCGTGTCTATACTCTTTAGTTCGTATTAATCGTTTGTTTGATTATTGCATTTATGATTGTCTTGGTTTATAATGATCCTGTAACTTTGGTGTCTTTCTTTTATCTTATTACTTTAAGCTTTCATCTTCATAGTAGTCTACTGTTTTAGCATTTCTGTCTGTTATCAATTGTAGTTGTAGTCTGTTGGCTTAAAACTCAAAACCTATCGCATTTCGTGAATTAAACTCTTTAATCCCAACTTATAAATTCAATTTGCCTCACTGTGGAATCGACCCTATTTATCACTATCCATCAGTTAGTTGTATTTAGGTTATTTTGATTACGGTGACACGACTTAGCCGTATCATAAATGAATTTCAATTTGTTTTTTTTTTCGGGGGAGAAGAGGTATACGACAAGGGGACCCAGTGTCCCCCTACTCTTTACTTTCTGTATGGAGTACTTTACTCGAATACTAGATGTGGTGGTGCAAGATAGTGGATTCAAATTTCATCCCACGTGTAAGGGCATCAAACTCTGCCATTTATGCTTTGCAAATGATCTACTCCTCTTTTGTAGATAAGATAGACACTCTGTGACTGTGTTCTTAAAAGTAGTGAATACTTTTACCGCAGCCTCAGGCCTACGGGTCAATCGTGATAAATCAGAACTATATATGAATGGGGTAAGTGGACCGGAAAAACATAGGATTATGTAAATTTCTGGCTTTCAATGCAACAAGGAACATTTCCTTTCAAGTATTTGAGGATTCCCATATAATATAAAAGATTGTCAGTGTAGGATTGTAATATCCTTGTTGAGAAAATGACAATTAGAATCAAAGGATGAGGTACTAAGAAGCTAACCTATGTTAGTCTAATGGTTTTGGTGAAGGCAATACTGGCACAATTGCGTGCGTAACTATTGGGCTAGGATCTTCTTGATTCCTGCCACTTTTTTGATTAAAGTGGAGGGTATCTGTCTATAAGAAATAGAGTAGAATTATTGAATTGATGAATACATTGACTGATTTGTACAGTATATATATGAGGAGATGAGTAGCTAAATAAGACTAATGGAGCCTTTACAATGTGAATATGCACAATGAGACAATGGGAATGCTTCTTTGATTGCCTACATTTTAGGACCTAATTTATTGTCTTAATTGATTCTATGATTTGCTAATATTTGGTGGAATATTGTTAATACGCCCCCGCAAGATGGACGTCGAAGAAATGAGGCCAATCTTGTCTCGTAGTTCATTGAAACGCAGCTTGTAAAGCGGTTTGGTGAGCATCTGCTAGTTATTGATCTTTGCTCGCAACATGTTGGATACGAATGTGGCCAAGTTGAAGTTGTTCACGAACAAAGTGAAAGAAGAGGGCCATATGCCTCATTGTGGAGTGAAAAATGGGATTCCTAGCATAAAGAGTGGCCGACATGTTGTCACAGTATAGTGTCGGGGGTTTTGTGATAGTCATGTTGAGCTCGGTGAGTAGGTTGCGGAGCCAACGGATTTCGGTGGTGGCAGTTGCTAGAGCACAAAATTCAGCCTCTGTTGTGGATAGAGCAAGGCCGCGTTGCTTTTTTGAGGACCATGAGATTGGGTTTCGGCCAAGATAAATTATGTATCCGGTTGTTGATATGTAATCGTCTTTGTCTCCAGGGAAGTAAGCATCGCAAAAAGCATGTAGACAAAGTTGAGTGTGCGATAAAGTTGAATGCCATAAGTTTGAGTGCCTTGGAGGTAGCGGAGAAGTCTCTTTAAGGCCAACCAATGTGTAGAAGTGGGATTGTAACACCCCGGTCCAATCCTAGGACCGGAAATGTTAGTCACGGTGGCTCACCATGCTCTGTACTGGTCCCACACACCAACACGAGTCCTTTCCAGCACATTTTGTCCTCACTCATGCGCATCCCGAAAACATTCCCAGGAGGTCACCCATCCTTAGACTCTTCCCAGCCAAGCACGCTTAGCTGCATCCATATGGATGACCAGAAAAGAAAGTGCACTTTGTTGATATGAGTAGTACTTTAAATCCCTTTAAGCACTAGTCATTTAAGCTCATAAATAGGACATCTTCAATCAATGTGGGGTGTTTAAGGGATGGTGTAGAAATTGTGCTAAGCGGTTAGCAGTGAAGGAAATATCAGGGCGAGTGAGGGAGAGATATTGTAGGCTCCCGACAATTGCTCGATAGCCTGACTGGTCATGAACTGGTTTCTTATCTTTTCTAATAAGGTGAGTGTCGGTGACCATAGGGGTTGGATTTGGTTTAGCTTCAAACATTTTGTATTTAACAAATAAATCATGTATATATTTAGACTGACTAAGATGAAGTCCAAGTGTGTTGGGTGTAACTTCAATACCTAGAAAATATGATATATAGCGGCCCTAGGTCTTTTAATGAAAAGCGTTGAGATAACTTAATGACGAATTGTTGTAAGTGATTATGGTTTGGGCCAGTAATAATAATGTCATCGACATAGATGAGCGTGAAAATACATGTGATTTTGTTATTGCGAATAAATAAGGATGAGTCGCAAATTGGCTGTTTAAAATCATAGGTGACGAGGTATGATTTAAGCTCAGTATACCAAGCTCGAGGAGCTTGCTTTAGACTGTAAATAGCTTTGTTTAATTTGCAGACATGGTTAGGTTTAGATATATCAACGAAGCCTTGAGGTTGGGTCATATAAACATTGTCGTGCAAGGTTCCTTGCAGAAATGCATTGTTAATATCTAGTTGGCGCAACGACCAAGAGTTAGTAACGGCTAGTGAAAGCATTAGATGAACCGTTGTTGGTTTTACAACTGGGCTGAAAGTTTCGGTGTAATCTATTCCTGTATGTTGGTGAAAACCTTTTGCAACTAGACGAGCTTTATATTGTTTGAGAGAGCCATCGGGATTATATTGATGCGATAGACCCACTTACATCCTATTACGTTGTGAGACGTGTTTGGAGGAACTAATGTTGATGGGAAGGATTTGCCGTGGATCCCTACCAACAAATAATAACCAACTAACCTAACTGGGTAGAAAGGGTAAGTCGGGTCGAGTCCACGGGGACGGTAAAGAGGGTTTAAACCAAGTTTCACCCAAATACTTGACTAGGTCTCAAGGCTAAACTAAAATAGAATGATGGCTAAGGTAGACTAAAAACTAGACTAAACAAACAACTAGCAACAAAAGGAAGCAAATAAATTAACAAGAAAGTGACTAGGGCTAGGTCGGGTTCATGGATGCAAAGGAGACCAAAAGAGGGAAACAGGGTTACTAGCATGCCTTCGTAGGCTAGGTCACGATCGGGCTCTCGCTACTTAAACGGTCTAGGGGTCATCCTCACCACGCTCTCGCTACTAATGAGGAAACCAAACCAACCAACCAAACACACACATACAAGAGAAGAGGCAAGAAAAACAAGGATTGATCATCTCAAGTCTCACAAGCATTTCATCAAACATGTAGAGTGCAAGGTAAATGGGAAACAAAAAAAACAACATCTATTACCACCCATCTCACCCTAATCATCCCTAATCACACCCAATCCCCCTACTAACCCTAGGGGATAACTACTCACACATGTCTAATGGAAAACCAACACAAACATGAGAATCCAACACAAGAACAATCACATTCATGAAGGAGAACTAACAAGGAACAATGAACAAAAGATAAAGAATGAAACTTTAATAACAATAAAAGATTAAGAGAAGGGAGAAAAAAGATTATACCAAACTAGATGATGAATGGAAGAATGAAAACTTGCATAAAAGAGAAAACCCAAATACATCTACCAAGGTTGTCAATCTTGGTAGAGATCTTCAAGAATTCCAATAATACATGGATTAAACTAAGATTAAGGAGTAACTAAGGACTAATCTACACTAATCTAAGCTAATCTAACCTAAATTAGTCTAGGGTTTAGTGGGTAATGAAAAGCATAATGAATGGTTACAAGAGGGGGGGGGGGGAGGTATATATAGGGTTACAATGAATAAGGAAAGCGGAAAAGTGAAACAGCCCTGAACTGGGCCCATACCGGTCGGGAAGGAGGTGGTCCCGGTCGGGATGGAGCTCCAGTAGCTCGTCTTCCTTTGCTTCTTCATCCCGGTCGAGATGGGGTCCTTCCCGACCGGGATGGGTCTTGTAGGCTTCAAACATGATACCATAGGTCCCTCCTTGCTCTCCCTAGGCTTCTCATCAATTCTCGGTGCTCGGGAATGGGTCCCAATGGCTCGGGAATGAGTCACAAGGGCTCGGGATCGAGTCTAAGCCACCGAGTGATCGTCGCTTCTCTTCGTTGGCTCCAAATGAATCGGAAACGAGTAGGATCGATCCATCTCTCCAATAATGGTCTTAGGAACCTAAAACAAGCTAGAATAAGCGTAAGTAGCCTCGAAAACCGCTCCAAAGAGCGATTCTACAAGAGAAACCGGGACCAAACACAAGGAATAAGCACTAAAAACCACACTTATCAAATGTCCAAGTTTCATTTCATTCTAGAGCTTGGAATTCGTCCTGCATGGCTGTCCGCCATTGAGGCAAAATTAAAGCTTGTTTAACAGTAGTTGGCAGTGTATGACTAGTTGCGGAAGCAAGGGCGAGGTTGGCATATTTTGGGTTGGGTTTTTGTATATTGTTAGCTAGACGTGTTACAATATTACGAGGTGGTGGTGTATGAGGTTGTTTAGAGGTAAAAGTGGCATTAGTTGGGGTAATGGAGGACAAAGGATGTTGAACAGATGAAGGTTCAGTTGTGGGAGAGGTGGGGGAGTCTTTAGGTGAGGAGTGGGACAATGAGGTGGAGGGTTGGTTGTTAGATTGCTGACGACGGGTATATACTTAAGTGATGAGAGGACGAGTTGTGGGAATATGTGGGGAACTGGGTGTTACGGAGGGAAAGGTGACGGGTTGGAGGATTGGGAGAACAAGAGGACACCAATCATCCGGATCGGTGTTAGTAGACGGATGTGGTGGTGTTGTGAGGAAACGTGGATATGCGAAGTCATCTTCGATAAATTTAACATGTCTTGAGGTGTATAGTCGACCGGTTTTGGGATCAAGACAATGAAATGCACTTTGTGTGGTTGAATATCCAACAAAAATACGAGTAGAACGATATTCAAGCTTGTGTTTTGTATATGGTCGTAACCATGGATAGCAAAGACACCCAAAATTATGTAACTTAGTGTAGTTAAGTGACGAATTATGAATTTTGGAGTATGATGTATGACCGTGGAGCGTTTTAGTGGGCATTCAATTTATGAGATACGTTGTCGTACTAAATGCAAATGGACAAAATGTAGTGGGTAGGTGAGCATGGGCGAGGAGTGTTAAGCCAGTGTTAAGCCCGTTTCAACAATATGGCGATGTCGTCGTTCGGCATACCTGCTATGTTCCGGAGTACGGGGTGGAGAAGTGAAGTGACTTATGCCGTTATCAAGTAATGTGGGATTTAATTTTTAAAATTCGCCTCCATTGTCGAAGAAGAATTGACGAACTGGTTTTTGGAAGAAATTTTCCACTAATGCTTTAAGCGAACAAATGTTTTGGTTGCGTCAGATTTTTCTTTTAGGGGAAAAAGCCATGTATATTTGCTAAAGTGATCTACAAAGATGATGTAGTATATCGTATTTGTATTTTTCTCGAGAATAAACCGGACTAGTATATAGGTCAGACTAAATTAATTTGAGCAGTGCATTGGTTTTGAATGAGGATGCCGCGAAAGGTAATTTCTTACTTTTGCTAACGTGACACGATTCACAAAAAGAAAAATTAGAAATATTGAACGATAAACTTTTATTAATAATTTTTATAACATCACAATTGGGGTGGCTTAATTTATGATGCCAGGAAACTGAAGTTGAGAAGTAGTTCGTGTTTGAGAAGTAGTTCGTGTTGAAGCAATTTTTCGTGTAGTGCTTCAAATGTGATGGGAGTGTCACGAGCACGAACGGTGTGCATGACAGGTTTGTAGAGATTGTAATCAAGGCCTTTGAGGACTTTGGATACAATGTCTTCCGGGTCAAGAATTTTGCCCATTAGAGTAAGCTGGTCAATAGAAGCTTTATTGGTATTCATATAATCAGTAACGGATTGTTCCGTGGTTTTGACGATCAAGTCAAGACGATCCTTGACTTGTAAAATGTGAGCGCGTGAAGGGTTGGCATAGGTGCGTGCTAAGATGTCCCAAGTCTCTTTCAAGGTGGTTGCTCGGACAATTAAGGCTTGGACAGCCGATGATAAGGTGCCCATAAGAGCACCCAATATCAAACCATCTTGTCTAAGCCAGGTGAAGTAAGCAGGGTTTGCGTTCTCGATGTTGTCATCATCGGTAATGGTTGGTGAGGGTGACGGGTTAGTGCCATCGAGAAGGCCGAGTAAGTTGTAACCGAAAAAAAATTTGGGTGAGTTCAAAGTGCCACGATGTGTAGTTAAGAGGCGTGAGTTTGACACAGTGGTTGAGATTCAGGGAGGTGAGGGGTGCGCCGGTTTCATGTGGGTTGGGGACAGTGATGTCGTGGTTAGCTATGTCGATGGGCTATTTGTTTTTGATGGTGGTGGGACGTTTGAATAAATGACGACGAGGGTGAAGGTAGTTTTTGGAGGATCGATGAGAGCTCTTTTATACCATATAAGAAATAGAGTAGAATTATTGAATTGATGAATACATTGACTGATTTGTACAGTATTTATATAGGAGGAGATGAGTAGCTAAATAAGGCTAATAAAGCCTTTACAATGTGAATATGCACAATGAGACAATGAGAATGCATCTTTGATTGCCTATATTTTAGGACCTAATTGGCTGTCTTAATTGATTCTATGATTTGCTAATATTTGGTGGAATATTGTTAATATTGCCATGCCTATTTATGGGCGGGGGATGAGTGTGGCAAACCCATGACCCTGGTAGGATGGAATTCATGTTGTAACACATTAAGTAGGGTGGGTTGAGTTTTAAGGAAGCAAAGAATTGGAATAAAGCATTGTTGGGTAAGTATGTTTGGTGGCTAGCTACCAAAGAAGATCACCTTTGGATTAAATGGGTCAATCAAGTATATATAAAGGGCACTAATTGGCTTGAGTATGAACCACCTGAGTACACTTGTTGGACTTCACGACAAATATGCAAAGTTATGGATATATACCATGAAGTCTACGTTTATGAGTAATCAATGGGCGCATGGATACTTTGTTACTGCTGCATATGAGTGGCTGCAGGGGGAGCAAAACACTCGTTGCTGTTGGAGCCCAATTGTTTGGAGTAGACTGAATTTACCAAAGCACTCCTTTATTAATTGGCTTATTGTGCAGAATCGCCTTCTTACAAAAGATCGTCTAACATGGCTAGGTATCATTGCTGATATTCTATGTCCTACGTGCGAAACAAAAGTAGAAACTCAGGAGCACCTTTTCAATCTATAAATGCGAGTATAGTGCAATGTATCTGAAGATGTTGGTGCAATGGCTGGGAATAAGAACTGATGCACCTGTTACACTGGATTGTTTGAGTAGATGGAAGTGTGTAGATCACTATTTAAGAAACAAATCATTGTTGCTGCTATTGTGGCCCTTAACTACATGTTATGATATGCCAGGAATAAGTGCAGATTGGAGCAGACCCTCATTTGTCCGCAGATGATATTTAAAAAGGTTCAAGGCCCACTGAACATTAGCTGCAGGAGTAAAAACTGGTTGATCTTGAGCAATGTTGACATGATGAGGCTAGAAAGATTACGATTATAATTCTGTAATGAGCCATATAAACTTGTGTTTTGGTGTAATGCTTAGCTAGTATAGCCTCGTGCAATGATGCAAGGTATTTTTTGTAAATTTATTTCATAATATATTTCATTTTACGTTTTCAACTATAAATTCAATTCTTTTATTTTTATACATCTAACAATGGTACATGTACAGATGTACCTTAGGTATGTATGTAAAAAAAAATTATATTGAAAAATAAATCAAAATAATTGAATAATGTTTTGAAATGTCATTAATTGTGTATTTTAATGAAAATATTGTTTATATTTTTCATACTCCGTATATGTCATCTAACATTTAATGATACTTATTTTCTCTTTTCAATAACTATTTTATAAAAAAATGTGTACTGATGAAAACTTCTTTAGTTGCTATGGTGAAATAATTTCACTTTATGAAACAACTTTTTTTTGTACAAAAAAGCTCTCATTTCTCAATACTAAATGAAGGTTTTTTTTTTTTTTTTTTTTTTTTTTTTTTTTTTTTATTTTTTTTTTTACAAAATTAATTGTTTCACATGTCATATGAACTCATTATATAATTTAATTCGTGAAAAAAAATCCATGGAGAGTTTATTGGTATACTCCGTATTTTGCATACCTTTGTAAAATTAAATTTAAAAACTCATCTCGACAATAAAATTACAATTCAGATAAATACGTTTTTTGTCACAAAGTTAACGACATTATATAAAAATTTCCAAATTGATTTCATAAAAAAAAAAGTTGTAATTTTTTCTATTAATGACAATTAATAAATTATGAATTTATTTAACGTAGGTAATGATTTTTTCCTTTCTTATTTAGAGTAGTGGAGTTTGGAGGGAAATTTTTTACTGAGAGTTATTCTCTTAGTGGAAATGGGATGATTTTTTCTTTCCTTATTTAGAGTAGTGGATTTTGGAGGAAATTTTTTTAGAGAGAGTTATTCTCTTAGTGGAAATAGGATAATTTTTTTCCTTCCTTAATCAGAGTAGTGGAGTTTGGAGGGAAATTTTTTAGAGAGAGTTATTCTCTTAGTGGAAAGGGGATGATTATCAATAACATTTAAATTTTCACCAAAAAAAATCTTCAAAAAAAATCATTTGCATTTCTTGTTAAATTCTTGTTAATTAAATAAGTAATTATTTCGTCAAAAAAATTCACTTACATTTATTATTAAAATTTAATTAATTTAATTATTAATTGTTTCATTAAAAAGTTTTCATTTGCCTATATTATTAACTTTTTAATAATTGAATAATTAAATTTTCATTAAAAACTTTCATATGTCTTTATTATTAAATTTTATATTAATTAAATTATTAATTGTTTCATCAAAAAAATTTATATTCCTTGATTAAATTAGATTGTTTCATCAAAAAAAAGACTTTTCACTTTCCTTTTTAAAAAAAACATAAATATCCACAAAGAAACACATTCATAATTGTTTTTTTTGAAGAAAATCACAAAGTCGGAATTAGATTATCGCATTAACATCATCAAAATAACAGTTTGCACGTTCGCCGGACCATAATGCTCCCAAACCCGCTTTCCCATAGAATATAGCTTTAGCGAGCTCATGAGCAGCATAGTTACATTGACGCGAAACAAAAGACCAACTAATATTGTTAAAATTACATCCAAATTCAAGATTTTCATCTAAAATAATAAACATGTCACTTCTTCCCTTGCTTGCTTTCCGTAGGTGGTCAATGACAATCTTGCAATCGCTCTCAACAATCACTTTCCTGTGTCCACATCTCCAAGCTCCCTTTATGCCTTCAAGAATGTCCCCCACCTTCGTTGCACTAGCATCCGTCGTCCCTACTCTCCTGCTAGCACTCACCTGCCATGCATAGCATGCTCCCGTCCTACCTCTCCCCACAATTCCTGCACTTATCCCCCCCTCCCCGTAATCCTATATCACATTTGATTTTGATCAAAACCCGCAGGCGGGCCTGCCACCGTTGCATACTTCCTCCGCCACCTATCCCTTGCTGACCGTCCCCAACTCCCGTAACTTCCTCCACATCATCCATCTCCGCGACGAGGTCGTGTGTCCTAGTCAGCACATCACCTATATACTCACCCTCTTCCCCTCAAAAACCCATTTGTTACGAGCATCCCACATAGCCCAACACCCCCCATAACTTTTCCTCACTCGCTGTCCCCCAACTCACTTCACACACCTTTCACTCACTCCCTCACCCGCCAATGCCCATTCTTGTTTTTAACATCCACCCCTTAACCCATCCCATATATACCCTAAACCCCCACCCACACTCCTTTACTAGATGAAGACAAGTCTCCATCTCGTAGCAGCAGACCAGACAAGTACCATCAAAATTAGAAATACGATGAGCAATATACCTTTTGTTGGGAGTGCATTGGAACATAATTGCCAGAAAAACATCTTAATGCAGGGGAGCAATATACCTTTTGTTGGGTTTGTTGATGATGACTAGCCTATTTAATTTGTATTTTCTTAGTTCAAATTTTTCAGGTAGTGCTTTCGAGAATTAGTTGATGGATGTTGAGAATGATTGATTGAAGATCAAGACAAGCTACCCAAAGAATCAAGATTGTCATTGAGTGTCACTTTGTAAAGATAAGAGTTCTTGGCACATTGTAGTAAGTTCAAGTAACTAGTCAACCTAACTATATGTCAAAGTTTGGTTGACTGTTATTTCAGTTCGACCCATTGCAAAAATAAAAGATTTCAAGTTTCAAACTTTCGATCCTCTCAAAATCTTTTATTAAATCTGACTTTGAAATGAGAAGTATTGATCAAGTAATAGTTTTTATTTTAATAAAAACCATTTCCCAAAATTTTCTTCAATTTGGTTGAATAGCTTTTTACAAACTACCAAAAGGCGACTTGTTTCTTTCCCAAGAATTCACTGCCTCAAAAAATGGTATTTGTCCATTCCTTCTTGTTTCAACCTAAATCTGATTTCACTCTTATTTTTGGACAATGATAGAGTTGCTTTCTAGTACCTCATCTTCCAAAGTTTGCTCTTTTATGCAATTCTTGTAAAAACAAACTTTTTAGCTCTTTCAAAAGGGTTTGACTCTCTCAAGAGCTAACTTGCTTCAATATAAATAGAGACGTCCTCCTTCCTCATTCTTAAGACTTTCAGCACAAAAATCTCACATTGCAAATTGTTCATCAAAAGTTTTAATCTTAAAACTCTTTGCAAAATATTTCAAAGTCTTCAAAGTCACAGTCGAACGAACTGCTACATTGAGTCATGAATACTCTTGTCTAACTTGGTTAGATTGTAATCTTGTAACTTTTCTAAGTTATTAAGAGTCGTGACCGGAGTAGGTCATTGGTGAGTTAGAGACGGAGTAGTCTTGTAAACTCAAAGTCGTAGCCGGAGTAGGCTATTGGTCGTGACCGAAGTAGTTCATTGGAGAGTTTAGAGACGGAGTAGTCTTGTAAACTCGAGAGTCGTAACCGGAGTAGATTATTGGTAGCTTTTTATTGTAAGGGTTTAAGTTTTCGGAGTAGATTACTTAACATTATTGATAAAAAGAGCATTGGACGTAGGCCTTTATAGTGTTGGCCGAACCAATTCGAAAACGTAATGTGTTCAATTTTCTCGCTTTATTTCTGCTGCATACAACGTAGAACTAACATGTGTTGTTTAGCTTCGCTGTAATTTGTTCGTGGATTAATATTAACTTTAGTTGTGTTTTTCATAGTGCATGCAACAGTCAATATACTGTAACATTCCTCTGTAACATAATCTTTTGTTAAGAGGAATATAGGCAGTCTGACAACAGTCGATTATACTTTGACATTTGCTCTGTGGACAGACTCCTTGCCAAGGCAAATTTGTTACAGTCTGATTGTCAGTTGCATTCACTTGTTTTCATTTCTTTCATTTTTCTTTATCTACGTAGCTTAACTTATTTTAGTTAATAAAGTTTAATTTAAATTTTTAAAAGGTACCTAATTCACCCCCTCCTCCTCTTAGGTACTTGGGATCCATAAACTTTTCACGGTCCTTAGTCAGCCTCCATACTCTTCGTCAGGAAACGATATGTAGACTTGACCATATAAATTTTGTCCCTCTTCATATCCCAACACCACGTATCCTCCACCTGTCGTGTACTCAACCGTATATTCAAGATAATTTCTTGCTTAAAAGGAAAAAAAAGTAGCTCGAATCTTGGTAGTGTCCCACCACTCGTCACTTAGCCTCAGATTAGCCACCAACCACCCTTCCCTATCATCAGTGTGCACGGATAACACCCGCCTCGAATGACAGCCACAAGTCATGCCAAACCCTCGCCCCGAGCCCATTCCCGACTCGTTTCCAAGCTCCTTGTAAAACCACTTCCCGCGCCTCCCAAATCTCCTTCAATTCCACGTGTAGCTCAGATTATGACCAAATTTTGATTTCAAGAAAGACCCATTTTTATAATACTTACCCGTAGCGGGCGAGTAAGTAGGCTACCTGTATCCATGGTTAGTCGCCACACTTGCTTACCAAAAAGAACCATGTTAAACTTCTTAAAGTCACGAAAGCCAAGCCCACCGATCAAGAGCCTTAGCCCTTAGGTGCGGAGAGCTTCTCCCAAGCAATCCATGTCATCTTCCTTTTTCCATCTTCTGATCTCTACCAAAACCTAGAAATCATAGAGCGAAATCCTCACAAAAACTCAAGGGAAGTGTAGAGTCTAGCGATCCTAGGAGATACTCTAGAGGGGGGGGGGGTGAATAGAGTATTTAGGTACTTTTAAAATTTCAAACGATATATTACACCAAAATCTTATTAGGAAAGATATAGTGTAATTTTACGTTAGTTGTATGGCTAAATAAAAGGAAGTAAAAAAAAAAACGTTTGCTACTATACTTACTACTAAAGAGTATAAGTATAAAAAAGAGCAAAACACAATAAAACGTAAAGTAAATAACACGAGCAGTTTTAACGTGGTTCGGCCCAATTGAAAAGCCTACGTCCACCGATGTCTTTATTTATAAGCGTACCTTCTCCGGATTACCTTACAAATAAGACGATCACGATTAACTCTAATCGTGATGGTGTGAGTGATGTTAAGCACTCGGATTGTGGGATGTTAAGCCCACGACGATGAAGGATGTTAAGCCTTCGGTGTGAGGGATGTGAAGCCCTCGGTTTTTGAACGATGTGAAGCGTTCAAGGTGTGAACGATGTATGTCGTTCGATTGAGTAACCACTACTCGACTCGTGTGTCAATACTACTCAAGTTTACAAAATTTCTCTAGCTATGAATACACTTCAATTGTCTAGAGAGAATAAATAAACTATATGACTTCCAAGCGTAAACAATTTAAACACGATTTATATAGCCAAGACTTAAACCGAAAAGTATTGCAAAAAGCCTTTTGAAAAGAAATGTGATTTTATTTTTGCAAAGAGAAAAATGTGTATGTAAGTCGTATCCTCAAAGTGAGGAAGAGCATAGTATTTATAGGTGAAATATTTTCTTTAACAAAAGAAATAAGATCACCTTAATTGATGTGCTTCCTCACTTAAAGAAGATATGGTAGGTGAAATCAATCAACCAAGATAATATAATTAAGTTTCCCTTGTTAATGATTTTCTAATATCTTTGAGAGATCAAGATATTTTGAGAATCATTTATTTTGAAAACTTTTATTTTCTTGATAGATAATTTCATTCTTTAAATTATCTTCTTACGGAACAAGATTTTCTTTGATACACGAGATAAAAATATTTTGAATTTAAATCTTGGCGACTCGTGTAAAACGCTTACGGAGAATAAGGTTACATTATCCTTGTCATACAATTGCTTTATTCTCTTTACATTTAGGATCTTATGCTGCCGTCTTCCCCCCTTGAGCTTTTATCCGGGTGTCTTCTTGAGATTGTGCTTCTTCCATTCCTGTACTAAGCATCAAGACTTTTCATACGGATTACGTTACTTCGAAACATATAAAACTTGATATAAACAAAACAAAAGAAGTCTAAACCCCAAGGTTCAACAAATTCCCCCTTTTTGATTATGTCAAGTTTTGTTTCTAAGTGACGTGATAAATTACTCCACCAATCCCGAAGAGGTAGATAAGGATTCTTGGCTAAACATGTTTTTTAAAAAATACTTATTAGTCATAAGTAGACCCTTTCTTCCCCCTCTTGACATCATCGAAAAGGGTCGATCAGCTGGGTGAACATCACACAAGAAAGCATAACAGTTAAGCATAGTCAATGCAAATAAGCACAAAGATAAATGTCAGGCAGACATCAAGCAAGATGATAGAGTTATCCGGACATTAGAAAAAGGACAAAGTCATTCATTAGAGAACAGATCCTACAGCTATACTACGAGCTGATTTTATTTAAAAGATAAGATAAAGGCTTCTAGAGAAGTGACTCTTTATCCCCGGTTCTGTCCTCGCAGATGGTGCACAGCTTGGCAAGTTGCTTCATAGATCTGACGGAGCCTGTCCATGACGGTGTCATGCCTAGCAAGTAGGGTCCTGTTTGCAAACTTCACTTCATTGACGGCATCATTAATACCCTCCCCAATCCTATGACCTGCTTTCTTGAAAGCTGTAATATCACTTCCCATCACTAGTACACGAGCCCTAATGTGGGCCATATGACCCTCCAACTTAGCCATCCCTGCTCCAAACTCAGTTCGAGAAGCGGTGAGTAGGGTGGTTAGATTACCCACCTTTTGTTCAAGACGTGCAAGCACGTCCAAGGATGGATTAACCTCAGGTGGGGAGGGCTGGGTTGTGATCAGGGCAGCGATTTCAGTCAGTTTGCTGAGAACATCATTGTTAAAGCTTTCGAGTACCATATTCACCACTTCCTTTCCCTTAGAAGAGCATTCACCTTTAACTTTAAGACTTCCACTATCATCCAAAATGGACATTTGCCTTAGGTAGGCCGTGGTCATGATATCACATGGTGTCTCAAAGAGAGCGGACTTGCTTATAACCCCCTTAATTTTGAGTGCCTTAGATATCCACATCCCATAAGGAATGCAGATGGATCCGTTTGTCTGTGAAGACTTTAGCTTAGATAACACATGCTCAATGTGACTGATCATTAAAAAGGGTAAGTTCACTTTGTTTCCTTTAAGAAGATGGTGAATCAAGATAATTTCATGAATGTGTAACTTGTTGGTCCCAGTTTTTCTAGGCAGCAGAGATGAGTAAGAGGTATTAAAAACCATTTTAGCAAGGGGGTTCAAACTAACTCCCGACATAACCGAAATCTCCGTGGCCTTAGGGTCGAGGGTTTTCTTGATATCCAGAATATTTTCCGAGGTATAACCCCTCCAACCACCCCATGCATGTATCTCTACCCCCTCACACGGTATTCCTAGAATGTCCCAAAAATCTTCCATTGATATTTTAATATATTTGTCACCAAAGTTTGCATAAAGCACCCGATTTTCTATTTTTAGTGTTGCCCAAAACTGAGCAATCTGAACAGGGTAAACATGATGACCCATATCTAGAAGATTTTCCCATTCTTGTAAGGCGAGTAGGTCACGAAGTTGTGAGACACAAGGATTCTCATCAAACCAAGCAGAAAGGTACTGACGACCAGAAACGAAAGAGTAGTTCAGGATCTTCTTTACCTGATCGTTTTCCATTTTGGTCATTCGGACATTTTCGATTTCGGCCAAGATCACTTCTTTCCCAATTATGGCCCCTTTCTCTTCATCAACATGCTCTTTTCCTTTCATGGACCTCTTTTGTTTTCCCACTGCAACTACTTCCTCGATCACTTCCACTTCGCCTGGCTCCTCTGTTTCGACAGCCCGAGTGTCCAGAGTCAGATCTCTAGTAGCCGAGCGTAGGTTCTTTTTGTGAGGAATGAAGGACGAAGCTTTCTTTGGTGCCATGGTAAAATTTTGGAGGAGAGAGGAAGTTTTGAAGAAAGAGAAAAAGTGGGTGAAAGGAGGTTTGAATGACGGTAGATAGGTAAAAAGGAGAGGGTAATAAAGGAGATATAATGATGTGTTATGGAAAGAATAAATATGAGGAGGATTTTTCGGGAGAAGAGATTTTGGGAAGATTTTTTAGTTTATTGAAGTGCTTGAAGAGGAGTATAAACCGGGAAGAAAATATTGTAGTGAAGATTTTGTGCAGCAAATATACCATAGATGATATATGGAGCATAATTTTACAAAGGGAATAATTTCGATTTGGAATTACCCATAATATTCAAGATCTTACTTGAATATAAGGAAGTAAAATTATGTCATATGGTATATAGGATAATGTCCGAAAATATCACAGCATTAATGAGCAAAGCAAAATCTTAGGCAAATTCACACAATACAATACGAACCTATACATGAATCTAGGCAACATAGACACATACTAACATTACCCCAGTCTTCGGCAAGCATATAGAGGAAAAGAAAAAATACACTAAAGACTTTTTCAGTTTTCTTTTATCAAACCAAGTTCTAACCGTAATTCCTCGAACCGTTCCCTGGGTAAAGGTTTCGTAAGGATGTCAGCCTTTTGTAGGTCAGAAGGACAAAATTCAAGTTCGATGTTACCCTTTTCTACATGGTCTCTCAAAAAATGATGTTGGATGTCAATATGTTTGGTACGAGAATGATGAGCTGGATTTTTAGAGATGGCGATAGTACTAATATTATCACAAAATATAGGTACAGATTTAATATTAACACCATAATCCCTTAATTGCTGTCGTAACCAAAGTAATTGAGTACATACCAGAGATGCAACAATGTATTCACTCTTAGTGGATGAAAGAGCCACTGTTGCTTGTTTTTTAGAGCCCCATGATATTATGCATGATCCTAGAAATGTTACCGTTCCTGAAGTGCTTTTTCTGTCAATGTAGCATCCTCCGTGGTCTGCATCTGAATAACCTTTTAGATCAAAGTTATCATACATAGGATAGATCAATTGAAGATTCTGTGTACCAATCAAGTAACGCAAGATGCGTTTGATAGCCGTAAGATGAGATTCCTTAGATCAGATGGACACGGGCAAATACACATACGCTGTGCATGATGTCAGGTCGACTGGCGGTCAGGTAAAGCAGAGATCCAATCATACCTCGATATGAAGTGTTGTCCACAGACTTACCTCCTTCGTCTTTGTCAAGTTTAGTAGTGATGGCCATAGGTGTAGGTGCAGATTTTGCCTTTTCTATCTGTGGACATGACATAGGTCCACCTCGACGCGGTCACGCGCGGGTTTTGGGGAGGCGAATGAATCTCCATATGAGAATGGATCGAATTGAAATTTAAATCGAAGTGGAGTCGCCACCGAACTTTGTGGGAGTTCGGGCCCGTTCGAACCCACTCTATGTCGTAGTGGGCCGTGTACAAAATACGGCCCATTTCCGATGTCAGAGTTTATTGGGTTCGTCCCTTTGCATTTGATACCAATACCGACATTATCGGATATCGTGTATTGAATGACTCTCGTGCGCCAACGGTTTTGGGCATCCGGAAACCGAGGTTCTGAGTAAGGGGTGAGGGTACGTGTTGGAAAGTTCACAAAGAACACCAAACCCCGCCCGCACTTAGCGGCCTCTACTAGGATATCGAATGACTTTCTAATACGTGTGCTAGTAGTTCGGTTAAATGATATGCAAACGTTGTTTTCCCTAAGCATGTGAGAAATTGAACGGGTTTCTAGGTCGATTTAATGCAACTAATTCTAACGTCAAAGTTAAATTTAGCATGCGGGTTCATTTTAGTACAATAAAATAAACAAAATAAATCAACAAGAAAATAGAAAACTTGTTAGTAACGGTATAACGATAATAACGGTTTACGAATGACATAAAATAATATGGAATTATGTAAATAAGATGATGCATGATTTTGAAAAGTGATGTTTCACGTTATAGATTAGGCACGTGTTGACATAAGTCATAAAAAAGGTATTACCGAAACTAGAAGACGGTATAGGACTCACGTTTTTGACGTGATAAAAGGCCACTCGACCGAGTCATTGGAGGACTCGACCGAGTTGACCTCTAGAAGAGCTTCTGTCCCGTTTTCTTAGACCCTACTCGATCGAGTTATTGACGAACTCGACCGAGCACGCTGCCACTCGACCGAGTCATTGTGAGACTCGACCGAGTGGAGGTCAAAAAACCTTTCTGTCTCGGTTTTTGGGGTGCCACTCGACCGAGTAAGCTAGGCACTCGGTCGAGTGCCCCCTATACGAACTAGGGTTCGCTTGCGATTTTGTTGTCGATTTCAAAATTGCTTTTGATTTTGCTAATTCGATGATTATGCCGAATCGGGCATAAATATTACTCCCTCCGATTTTTTATTATCTTTCTATTTGACTTTTAGGTGAAAAATAAAGGTGTTGGAATGTGGTCAAAAGAGAAGAAGGATGGGAGAGAAATGTAAGGGTAATTCTAGACCACATGTTGATGACCCAAAATAGAAATAGGGAAGAAAGAGTGTTTCAGCCCAATAAGGAAATAGGGAAGACAGATAAAAATCGGAGGGAGTATATAATTTATGCTCGATTCGGATTTTGATAAATCGCTAATTTGTCGAATCGGGTGTAAATATTTTGGGATTTATACTCGATTCGTATGCATGATACTCGTCATATCCCATATTCGATTATTGAATCGATATGGAATATTAGAGCGAAAACTTGAAGAAAATAATATAAGTCGTTTTAAATCAACTAAGACGACATAGATTTTCTCCGCGTTTATAGTGTCGTAATTCTAACGAATTATGTGACAACTATTTTAGCATCAACGAAAAAACGTGTTAGTTGAATTATTTGACTAAACCATTAGATTCGACATCCAATTATTGAATTGGTATCGAATCTAATAGATCGACACTTGAAACAAAACTCGACTTGATTCCCTCCGCATCTCGACATCATAATTAATTCTTGCGAATTGTTTGATGTCGGATCCGCATCAAAGGGTTTCGACTCAACGTGAATAATAAAAAACACGAATTAAGGAAAGGTTTTAGAAATCAGTGTATGTGATACGATAAAAAAACGAAAAAAAAACGACGACAACAACGTCAGACGGACGACGACACGCGCGAAAAAAGAGAAAGAAGGGAAAAGAATGAGATTTTTTGCACCCTCAACCTACATGTTCTTGTCTCGGACGGGACTCGTTAACTGTGGCTTGCACGTGAGTATCGAGATGTAAGTGGAGTTATGGTGATTAGGGTTTGGATCCTAGATGCTAGGGTTAGGGTTTGAGATAGGATTAGTGTAGACTAAGGATGAATTAGGGTTTTAAGATGTGTGTAAAAGTGTGTGCATGGGGGTGCTTATATAGGCATTGGCCATGCACCCCATCTAGGGTTACTCGACCGAGTAGCCCCCTGACTCGGTCGAGTGGCCCAAACAACCGCAGTCGAGCTCGTTACATGGCCCACTCGATCGAGTGGAGCTGGCACTCGATCGAGTAGAGCTGGCACTCAATCGAGTGGGTCAGCTGGAGAGAGAGGTCCGGGCTTCTTGGACCTCGAGTTGGATACTTGATGGGTTTTGTATTTGGGTCAAATTTTTACTCCGTGAATGCATAAGCCAACAACTAATGGTTTCGAGCCCATATCCGAGCGCATAGAAACACGTTTGCGTCTGATCATCATCGGGTGTTTTTTGGAAACTGCTATAGACACCTGGCGGTCAAAATGTGGGTGTCTACACCATCCCGTATTTCTTAAGGAGTTCACTCACATATTTTTGTTGATGCATTGTTATTCCTCTTTTTGATTGCTTGATTTGTAGACCCAGGAAGAAGCCTAGCTCATCCATCATGCTCATTTCGAACTCTGATTGCATTAGGTTTGAGAAATATTTGCAAAGTTGTTCATTTGTGGAGCCGAAAATAATATCGTCCACGTAAATTTGAACGATTAGCGTGTCTTTCTCGACATTTTTTATGAAGAGTGTTTTTATCAACTGACCCTCTCTTGAACTCATTCAGAAGAAGAAACTGAGACAATCTATCATACCAGGCTCTTGGTGCTTGTTTTAGTCCGTAGAGAGCTTTATCTAGTTTGAAGACATGTTTTGGCAGATCCACGTTCTCGAATCCTGGGGTTGTTCTACAAAGAATTCCTCTTTTAAGAATCCATTCGGAAACGTCGTTTTAACGTCCATTTGAAACAGCTTGAACCCTTTATGAGCGGCATATGCAATAAGTAGCCAAATAGCTTCCAATCTTGCGACCGGAGCAAAGGTTTCGTCAAAATCTATTCCTTCTTGTTGATTATAACCTTGTACAACCAACCTTGCTTTGTTTCTAAAAATGGTTCCGGAGTCATCAAGTTTGTTTCTGAATACCCAACGGATCCCTATCACTTTTCTATCTAATGGTCTAGGAACCAAATGCCAGACTTTGTTCCGTTCAAATTGTCCCAATTCTTCTTGCATTGCTACGATCCAGTCAGAATCGGTAAGTGCTTCCTTGATATTTTTGAGTTCTATTGTAGATAGAAAGGAATTTAGAACACAATGATTTCTTAGAGATCTTCTGGTTTGGATTCCCTTATGATAATCACTCAGAATAGCATCCGTAGTATGTGAGCTCTGGTGTTTCCACTTTTTGAGATTCGTGGGAACGTTATTACTTTTCTTGGAAACTTCTTTTGAGTTGTTACTAGAGGTTATATTATCTTTGCCTGTAGTTCCCCCTGAACTAGTGCCGGTGGTTACATCAACCTTAGAAAGACTGTCTTTTGTTCCCCCTGAATTCATGTCAGGGGTTACATTAACCTTAGAAGAATCGTCCTTTGTTCCCCCTGAATTCATGTCGGAGGTTACATCATCTGTAGTGTCATTTGGAACTAATGTTGATGCCATCTTATCTTTAGTTTCTGAAGAACTTTTGCTTGGTTCTTCATTTACTAATGATATATTTGGATCAACATTAATACGTTCTTTACTTGATTCAGCATTTGATCCTTCGATTTCCTTTACTTCTTCATTAAGTTCAGGTGCATCCTTTCTAGTGAGCCAAAAATCTGGGTCGTCATCGTCTTCTTCTTCAATGTCGGTTTGACTTATGGAATTAGTCTCATCAAAGATTACGTTGACACTTTCTTCAACACGCAGAGTTCTTTTGTTATACACCTTGTAGGCCTTGCTATGATCTGAGTAGCCTAAGAATACAGCCTCATCACTACGAGGATCAAATTTGCCCAGATTATTTTTCCCATTGTTGTGGACGTAGCATTTACTTCCAAAACATCTGAGATGTGAGATTTTAGGTTTCCTTCCTCTTAGAAGTTCATAGGGTGTTTTCTTCAACACTGGTCTGATCATCGCCCGATTGTGAATATAGCACGCTGTATTGACAGCTTCGGCCCAAAAATTTCTGGGTAAACCGCTGCATAGTAACATGGTACGAGCCATTTCTTCAAGCGTTCGATTCATTCGTTCGACTACTCCATTTTGTTGTGGAGTCCGTGGAGCAGAGAAGTTATGCCCAACTTTCTCTACAAAACTTATGAAGGATTCGTTGTCGAATTCGGTTCCATGATCTGTTCTTATAGATACAAGATTACAACTGTACTTGTTTTGGACTAGCTTCATTAGACATTCGAATTCATCAAAGGTTTGATCTTTCGAGCTAAGGAAGACTGGTCAAACAAATCTAGAGATATCATCTACAAGAACAAATACGTACCGGCTACCGCCTCTACTCCTTATTCTCATAGGTCCGCAAAGATCCATATGAATAAGTTCTAGACGCTTTGTAGTGCTTACGAACTTTTTCGGCTTGAATGAAGATCTCACATGTTTACAACGTATGCAGGTACCACAAGCCTTGGTAGTGTCGAAGGTTATGGAAGGTAACCCTTCAACAAGATCCAAAGATCTAAGTTTATTAAGACTGAAAGGACTTATGTGCCCAAATCTTTTATGCCAGAGTAGTGGATCAGTGATGGTAACGCTCATGCAGGTGACAACATTGTCGGGTAGGGTTTTAATGTCGGCTATGTAAACATTGTTTGAACGTTCCCCCTCCAGAATGACATTTGAGGAACCTTCTCAAATAATACGGCACTTATCATTATGAAACACCACTTTGTTTCCTCGATCACAAAGTTGAGATATGCTCAAGAGACTATGCCTTAGTCCTTTTACAAGCAGTACACTCTCAATACAATGTGAATCGGATAAGCCGATTTTGCTAATACCAATTATCCTTCCTTTCTTATTATCTCCGAAGGTTACACTTCCTCCGTCATATGCCTCTAATGACAAAAATTTCTTTTTATCACCCGTCATGTGTCTTGAACACCCACTGTCTAAGTACCATCTGTGAACCTGCGATAGTCATTTTTGTTTCTTAGGTACCCAAATGGATTTGGGTCCTTTCACATTAGGCAAAGAATCTTTGCGCACCCATATTTTTTTGTGTCTATCACAATGTTTATTCGTTTTATTTTCATATTTCTTTTTCCACTTTCTTTTGGCATATTTTCTTTTATTAGTTTCCTTTTCTTTAGTCTTTTTACCTTCTAAAGTTCTTGAGACACATTCATCCAACCTTTCCTGCATTACTCCTTTTTCCTTTATCAGTTCTATGATTTTTGAGGTCAGAGAATTTTTAATTTTGTCATGATTTATTTTCTCAATATTAATTTCATTGTTTAGTATGGATATGGTTCTTTTTAGTTTCGCATTTTCTCCATTTAATTTCTTAACACTTGCCTTGACTTTTTCATGATTAGTGTCCCTTTTTAATTCCTCTTTATTGATGTTTATACTTGAACAAATTTTTGAATTGTCTGATACGTCAACTTTTGTTTTTGAGATTTCAGAAGATTTATTTTTATTTGTTCGAGTACTTTCACACTTCTTTAGAGTAATATTTTCAAAGGCTATCTCATTTATTTGTTTTAGTAACTCATTTATTTCTTCCTTTTGTTGCTCACATGTTTCTAATACCTCATCAAAGTGTAAAAGGAGTTTCTCTTTGGTAAGTTTCCTAAGTCTTTTCTTAAACATTATAAAATTTAACCCATTGCTTTCCTCATCTGAATCCGAGCTTGATCCATACGTTTCTGCCATCAGGCACATGTCTTTGTGCGTCCGTGTCTTATGCCTAGACGTGTTGCTGTGTTGAGCACTTAGGCAAAAGTTTGCCTCGTCTTCATCTTCTGATTCTTCCTCTTCGTCTGAGTCTAGTTCTCCTCATCCGCACGAAACCAGCATGGCATGCTTGTGTTGAAACTTTGATCGTTCTCTTTCTCCTTTTGATTTGATGTTTTTCCACGTCAGACAATCCTTGATTAGATGTCCAGTTTCTCCACATTTAAAACATCCTTTACTATTTTGTTTTGTATTAGAGTTGTTACCTTTTTCTCTAAATGAGTTTTTCGGTCCAAATTTAAAATTCTTTCGAAAGCGTTTGACGAAAAACGCTAAGTCATCCCTCATGGTTTCCTCATCGTCACTAATAGAACTTTTTAAGGCTATTCCTCTACTCTTAGATGATTCACTCTGACGTTGATTCAGAGAGAGCTCATGAGCCATGATGTGGACATGACATAGGTCCACCCCGACGCGGCCACGCGCGGGTTTGGGGAGGCGAATAAATCTCCATATGAGATGGTCAAATTGAAATTTAAATCGAAGTAGGATTCGCCACCGAATTTTGTGGTTATTCGGAACCATTTGAGCCCACTCTATGTCGTAGTGGGCCGTATACAAAATACGGCCCATTTCCGATGTCAGAGTTTATTGGGCTCGTCCCTTTGCATTACGATACCGATACCGACATTATCGGATATCGTGTATTGAATGACTCTCGTTGCCAATGGATTCGGATATCCGGAAACCATGGTTCTGAGTAAGGGGTGAGGGTACGTGTTTGGAAGTTCACTAAGAACACCCAACCCTGCCCGCACTTAGCGGCCTTTACTAAGATATCGTTCGTTTTTTGTGTACACGGGTTAGTTCGACGGTTGAATGATATGCAAACATTATTTTCCTAAGCATGTGAGAAAAATAAAATGGGTTGCTAAGTCGTTTAATGCATGTTAAACTAATAACGTCAAAGTTATTTTAGCATGTGAAGTTCGTTTTAGTCTAATAAAACGATAAAAACAAATAAATTGCTACAAACACGAGAAAACGAGTTAGTAACGATCGAATAAATTGAATAAAGATATGAATAAAAATATGCATGATTTAAAAAAAGATTTATGACACGTGATGGATTAACACGTGTTGACCGAAGTCGAAAAAAAAAGTATTTCGAAATATGTCGCGAAAGTCGCTTTTTAATGTAAGGTTCGAAAAGAATAAAAAATAGAAAAGCGAAGAAACGAAAAAGAAGGACCCGGCGAACCAGGCTGTTGCGCGAGTCGCCTGACAGGCGCGCGACTCGCGTGGCAGCCTGTTCGGGTTTTTTTTTTATTTTGTTCAAAAAAGCGTTGATTTTTATAAATCGCGTACAAATATGGATTAATTTATACTCGATTTATATTTTCGATATTCATCGTATCCGATATTCGATTATGAAATCGATATCGAATAGTCGGAATGATTTTATAAAAAGTTTGTTTTGAACGAAAAGTAAAAAAAGAATTTGAACGAAAAAAATGTTAATTCTCTCCGCGTTTAAAATCATCGAATTTTGTTTAAAAAAGATGTAATGATTTTGTTAGCATCAACGAGAATTAATTAATTTAGTTCTTGTAGGTACGATATTCGATTAGAGAATCGGTATCGTATTTTAAGAACGTTATAAAAATAGTTTTTTGTAGTATTGATTATTAGTATTAAATAAAAATATGTGACGAACGACCCATATTAATAATACGAAATGACAGACGACCCTTAAAAAGTGACGGACGAAAAAAAGGAAAAAAGACGTGAGAGAGAGAGAGAAAGGAGAAGAATCGGGTTTGATTTACACCCTCAACCCACATGCTTTACTTTCTCGGTATAGAGCTCGTCGGATGGTGGCTTAGGCACGGGAGCGTCGAGATGATGCGGGATGAGTTAAGGTGTCGGTTTGGTGCGTTTTTTTATGTGTGAGGTGACGGTGGGTTCGGCCGGATGACGGGGTCGGTTTCGTCGGTATTTCGAGACTACTTCGGGATTACGTTGAGAATTCTTACTAGATGTTAAGGGTATGTGAATGGTAGATTTATGATGTGTAATTGTTGTGTAGAATTGTTGTCCTTTGTGTTGGACGGGAGGTCCTATTTATAGGGGTCGAGGTAGTCTTGCTTGTGTGACAAGAAATACCGGTTTGGATAGGAAACACGAGAGTTCGAAAGGGAACGAAAGTCTCGTTTCTTGGTGGGGAAGCCAAGTATTTCGGCTATCATGAAGAGTTGGCCGAGTATTTTGGCTGTCTTGGCCGAGTATTTGGAGCTCGGTCGGTGTCTGATTAGGTTTCTGGATAGAATTCCTACTTGAGATCGAATTCTATCCTTAAACGGATTTGTTTAATATTTTTTGAAGATGATTTTTGTAGTATTTGGGACCGGATCAGCCGTGTGAGGTGTCACGGCTGACTCGTGTGTCTCGAGAATATTTTTGACCGGGTTTTGACTCGGTCGTAAAAAGACGGTTTTACCCCTGGTGTCGGAATCGACCCAAATTAGTCTCATTTGACTCGAAACGACCCACTGGGCCTGGATTTGAGGTTGGTTTTGTAAGAGTTGTACTCCGTAATAAGCCTAAACCAAATGTCCATGATTTCGAGCCCATATCCGAGTCCATTAAAGCATGTTTGCGTCCTATCATCATCGGGTGTTTTGTGGGACCTACTATAGACACCTGGCGGTCAAAATGTGGGTGTCTACAGAGCCCCCACTCTGACTGAGGCTTGGACAAGGCGAAAGTCAGAGTAGCTACCAGGCCAATCGAGGATTAAGACCTGGCAGACTTCCGATCGGGTCGTTTAGAGTCCATTAGACTTGCGTGAAGGGCTCGCCAGCCATAAGATAGAAATCATACCTGGATAGACGTCAATAATGTTGCGGGGACTTTTCTTCTAAAAAGTCTTGGGTGTGTCTGTTTACAAACACATCCATCTTGGAATGGCGCGGGAGCTTCCATTGGAAGCTGTGGGTATACCGCTTACTAATAATCCCACCTCGAAATAGCACGGGAGCCTCCATTAGAAGCTGCGGGTGTACCGCTTACTGATACATCCCATCTTAGAATTGCGCGGGAGCCTCCATTGGAAGCTGTGGGTATACCGCTTACTGATAATCCCACCTCGGAATAGCGCAGGAGCCTTCATTAGAGGCTGCGGATGTACCGCTTACTGATACATCCGATTCTTCAGTAAAAATGTTGCTTGAATTTTCACCGGGAATTTTCTTTTGAGAATTCTCCGGGAGTCTTGGGATACCTGTCTGTTTTGCATGCAACATTCAGATAAAACATTGACTCACGCTGGGGAAGAAAATGATTTTTTTGATTGATTTTTGGAAAGAAAATGCTGAAAAATTTTGAAATTTTTTGGAAATGCTGAAATTTTTTGAATTTTTTTGGAAATTAGAATGCTTGGGATGACTTGATTCCCGATCAGATTCTGACACGGACTTCTAAAATCCTCTGGTTAGGCCTGTATGCCTAGATGAAGTGTGATAAAAATTCATATTCCCCGGGTGACTAGGAAAGGGATTTTCTCAAATGGCTAAGTTTTGCAAATTTTAAAATAAGAATTTGGAGAGAGACATGCCGACAGACTCGACTCTGGACACGTGAGGACGAGTTGACAGACACGACTTTGACTCTCTAAGGGTTAGACCTTGACTCGGTAGGGGATTGGCCACCTAAGATGACAAGACTCTTAAGTTGCGCTATTCCGTAGCCTGGGCGAGTGGCAACATGGTCGAATCCTCGGAACGGGAAAGATATGTTATGAGATTGTTTCCGTACGACAGGGCTTTGTGGTAGCAACGCCGTAGACTGGTGTTCTTTTGAATTTTTTTTTTGGTTTCGGGGTATGTTCCCGAAGTAGGTATTGCTTCGAGTCCCTGACAAATTCTCGTCTTCAACTGAGCCGAGTACTAGGACACACTATAGAAAGGAGGCTAGTTCTTGAATGTCTTTGGATTATGTGAGTGGATGGAGAACTTATGCCTAGGAGAAGCCCCCAGGATGACAAAGCTAGCTGCTGAGAACATGACAGTGTCATGACCGGAATGATGGTACTTTTGAATGAGTGTCAATGTCGGTGGTTGTGCCTCTTTTGAAAGGCTGCCTACGTATTCACGTGTTGTGAAGTCAAACCAAGCCGTAGTTCAGTGTTGAAAAATGTATTATGGTGCCTAGTTTATTAGGGCTTTGTGTGTAACTAGCCATAGCAATGGTGTAGGCTAGGTGCATTCCCAATGATGTCTTGACCAAAGGGCTAGAATAGTTAGGATGTTGATCCTGTGACTATGAGCATTTTCCGGGGTAGCCCCCAGAGGTGGTGTGAACTATTTGGGCATGTTCTATGCCGACCGCAAGTTGAATTCCCGTGTTTGGGGTTGGTAGCTGGTCTGGATGTTTTTTGGAAATGTGGTGCTAGGAAGTAAGTGGCTTTGATGATTCGAAATCTGGAGCTCGATTTTGTGGAGCTAAGGCTTCGAGGTTAAGGTATTGTAATGTGGTAGAAAAGGGGGAAGTCGAGTAATAATGACTCGAACTTCGATCGGGGTAGGTTTGATAATGCGGGATCTGATTTCCATGTCTGGCCCTAATGGTTAGGGAATCCTATGGAGCTTGAATCCTCAAAAATCCGAGCTGTCTCTAGCCTAGGTCTCGGGAAGGTCTTGAGGGTTGTAATGTGGGAAGGCTAGATGTGGTGCTAGCTGACCAGCTTGATTGTTTTTCCCCTATTTGATGGTATGGGTTTTGATAATTTTTGAATTGACCGTACCGGTCAAGGGACTTTCACTCGAGTTGACCGTTGACCACGATCATGGGTTTTTTGAATTTTTTTGTTGGTTGACCTTTTAGCCCCGGTCATGGGATGGACCGTATCTGGTCGTGGGATGTTGATAATTCTTTTTTATCATGGCCAGCTTTTTTGTTTTGGCCTTTTGCTTTTTCTCTTGGACTTTTGATTTTTTTTTTGTCCAGTTTTTTTTTTTTTTTGGTCAGACTAACACCTAAGGTAGGGATTGGTTGATCTTATTGGACGGGTGTTTATTGTGGAAAATGGACTTGTCTCCCGTCTTGAACCCAAACTATGAGACTACCTAGATTCGTCATAGAATTCGATACCGCTCCTACTAAGGGTGGTTATGTGGCTTTCTATGTCAGACATGGAACAGGCTAAAGGAAAACACGGGCCCGGTTTCCTGCAGTCATTATAGATGTGCCTATAATAGTCACGTGCATGTGCTCACAGTGTATGATGGTGTTCATCATGTTCTCGGAAACACATAAGGAAATATATGAGAAAATAGAAAAGCTGATTTTATTGAAATGTGAAAAGAGGACAGAATGCAAATGACTCTGACTCTGATTTGGAAATGAGGATGTAGGGTATCCTAGACTCGGACTCGGACTTAGACTCGAATCAGATCCGGACTCAGATACTCGGTTGGTTTTTTTTGGTAAGGTCTTTGACAGGTGCCACGACTCGCCTAAACTCGGCTTTGTGCAAATGCAAGAGAGGGAGTCAAACTAGACACGACCCGGGGTGACGGGATGACTAAGACTCTTGGACTGGGATACCCGAACGTTGGCCTAGACGAGGTAATGACCCTGGCTTGGACTCGAATATGAGACTCAAGCTGTACGAGGATAAGTCCGAAAATGGGGCGACCGTGTTTGACCGCGTCGCGTGCTCGAACCAACCGTGGTGACCTAACCCTAGGTGACTCGAGTGTTCGTAGCATAGGTACGACTCGAAGAAGGCATCATAAGGACGCCAGTGTAGGATGGACGTTGGGTACTCCCTAGGGTGACCATGGTTGACTACTCGGGTGGAGGACAGCCCCCGAGTGAGACTAAAGACTCTAATAGGACTCAGATGGTGTGACATCTAAGTGACTCAAAAGTGGGACACGTGAGACAACACGTGTAAGACCTGATCCTTAGAGCAACCGTAATTGACCGCTCTGCTGAAGGGTAGCCCCCGAGTGGGGGTGAAGACCGACTCCTAGACGGGTGACTCGTGAACGGTGGGCCTTCCTTAGAATTTGGCAAAGTGGGCCTAGTACCGTGTGAAGAAAGATCTACGTGTGAGCTATTCCCCAGACTTTGGACCCTAAAGTGTAAATGGGCTTCCCTTTGTAGGGGTTTGTCTTACGTAGGTGGGCCGTGCCTTGACAAATAAGGCGGACTGGGATGGGGTAGAAACTCGTGATGTAAGATCGACGGAGTTTCGACACTATAGACTCTAACAACTTATGACAAGACCCGACACTGCTAAATACAGGAAGTCCTAAGAAGAAAGCTTTGAAAAGAGGATTTGGATTTGAAAAAAAACCCGAGCAAAGTCGGATTGGAAGGCCCATTTTTTTTTGAAAATCGAGAAAAAGGTTTATCGGGCCGAGATTTTAAAAAAAAAATTGAAAAGTTTGGACAGCATACCGGCTAGAAAATAGGCTATTTTGAGTCAAAATCATAAGTCCTAAATTCGGTAGCTTTCCGGGTTTGAAAAATGGATAGTTTTCGAAAAAGATGCAAGTTTTTTTGAAAACGACGGTTTTTGAAAAGACGAGACATGGATCAAGTAGCATGTAGTCACGGAAACAGTATGATGACGACATGTATGCTCTTAGTCTAAGTCTCGGTCGGTCGAATAGGGTCTATACCTACGACGATAGCTTTCTCGCAAATCAGGACGGTCTTCCTAAGCCGAGTTGGTCTTAGAACCTGCCGTAAAACCCATGCGAGTTCCGCCATCGAAGTCTTTAGTGGGTCCATTTAGGAACGCACCGTGGTATAGTGGGACGTCGGTCACAAGTAACCGGCACGGGAAAGATTTGGGTTATGCATGACCCATTGAACTAAAACGTGTACATTACTATTCGAACGATTTCTTTTCGAGTCTCACCCTGAGGATGCCGATGGTAAGTGACTCATCAGTTGATCCCCAGCGGAGTCGCCAAATTGTGGACATGACATAGGTCCACCCTGACGCGGCCACGCGCGGGTTTGGGGAGGCGAATGAATCTCCATATGAGATGGTCAAATTGAAATTTAAATCGAAGTAGGAGTCGCCACCGAATTTTGTGGTTATTCGGAACCATTCGAGCCCAATCTATGTCGTAGTGGACCGTATACAAAATACGACCCATTTACGATGTCAGAGTTTATTGGGCTCGTCCCTTGGCATTACGATACCGATACCGACATTATCGGATATCGTGTATTGAATGACTCTCGTTGCCAATGGATTCGGATATCCGGAAACCATGGTTCTGAGTAAGGGGTGAGGGTACGTGTTGGGAAGTTCACTAAGAACACCCAACCCCGCCCGCACTTAGCGGCCTTTACTAAGATATCGTTCGTTTTTGGTGTACACGGGTTAGTTCGACGGTTGAATGATATGCAAACATTATTTTCCTAAGCATGTGAGAAAAATAAAATGGGTTGCTAAGTCGTTTAATGCATGTTAAACTAATAACGTCAAAGTTATTTTAGCATGTGAAGTTCGTTTTAGTCTAATAAAACGATAAAAACAAATAAATTGCTACAAACACGAGAAAACGAGTTAGTAACGATCGAATAAATTGAATAAAGATATGAATAAAAATATGCATGATTTAAAAAAAGATTTATGACACGTGATGGATTAACACGTGTTGACAGAAGTCGAAAAAAAAAGTATTTATCGAAATATGTCGCGAAAGTCGCTTTTTAATGTAAGGTTCGAAAAGAATAAAAAATAGAAAAGCGAAGAAACGAAAAAGAAGGACCCGGCGAACCAGGCTGTTGCGCGAGTCGCCTGACAGGCGCGCGACTCGCGTGGCAGCCTGTTCGGGTTTTTTTTTATTTTGTTCGAAAAATCGTTGATTTTCATAAATCGCGTACAAATATGGATTAATTTATACTCGATTTATATTTTCGATATTCGTCGTATCCGATATTCGATTATGAAATCGATATCGAATAGTCGGAATGATTTTATAAAAAGTTTTGAAAAAAGTTTGTTTTGAACGAAAAGTAAAAAAAGAATTTGAACGAAAAAGATGTTAATTCTCTCCGCGTTTAAAATCATCGAATTTTGTTTAAAAAAAGATGTAATGATTTTGTTAGCATCAACGAGAATTAATTAATTTAGTTCTTGTAGGTACGATATTCGATTAGAGAATCGGTATCGTATTTTAAGAACGTTATAAAAATAGTTTTTGGTAGTATCGATTATTAGTAATAAATAAAAATATGTGACGAACGACCCATATTAATAATACGAAATGACCGACGACCCGTAAAAAGTGACGGACGAAAAAAAGGAAAAAAGACGTGTGAGAGAGAGAGAGAGAGAGAGAGAGAAAGGAGAAGAATCGGGTTTGATTTACACCCTCAACCTACATGCTTTACTTTCTCGGTATAGAGCTCGTCGGATGGTGGCTTAGGCACGGGAGCGTCGAGATGATGCGGGATGAGTTAAGGTGTCGGTTTGGTGCGTTTTTTTATGTGTGAGGTGACGGTGGGTTCGGCCGGATGACGGGGTCGGTTTCGTCGGTATTTCGAGACTACTTCGGGATTACGTCGGGAATTCTTACTAGATATTAAGGGTATGTGAATGGTAGATTTATGATGTGTAATTGTTGTGTAGAATTGTTGTCCTTTGTGTTGGACGGGAGGTCCTATTTATAGGGGTCGAGGTAGTCTTGCTTGTGTGACAAGAAATACCGGTTTGGATAGGAAACACGAGAGTTCGAAAGGGAACGAAAGTCTCGTTTATTGGTGGGGAAGCCAAGTATTTCGGCTGTCATGAAGAGTTGGCCGAGTATTTTGGCTGTCTTGGTCGAGTATTTGGAGCTCGGTCGGTGTCTGATTCGGTTTCCGGATAGAATTCCTACTTGAGATCGAATTCTATCCTTAAACGGATTTGTTTAATATTTTTTGAAGATGATTTTTGTAGTATTTGGGACCGGATCAGCCGTGTGAGGTGTCACGGCTGACTCGTGTGTCTCGAGAATATTTTTGACCGGGTTTTGACTCGGTCGTAAAAAGACGGTTTTACCCCTGGTGTCGGAATCGACCCAAATTAGTCTCATTTGACTCGAAACGACCCACTGGGCCTGGATTTGAGGTTGGTTTTGTAAGAGTTGTACTCCGTAATAAGCCTAAACCAAATGTCCATGATTTCGAGCCTATATCCGAGTCCATTAAAGCATGTTTGCGTCCTATCATCATCGGGTGTTTTGTGGGACCTACTATAGACACATGGCGGTCAAAATGTGGGTGTCTACACATGAGGTTACCTAAAAAACCTTGATAACTAAGTGAGGTAAGCTCTTTTGATTCCTCAATAGCGGTAACTTTCAGTTGCCATTTATCAGTGAGGCTTCTTAAGACTTTTCTAACAAAATCTTCAGTGTCAAATTTTTTACCAAGATTTCTTAGTTCATTAGTGATGTTAGTGAATCTTGCGGACATTTCAACAATGCTTTCATCTTTATCCATTTTAAACAGTTCGTATTGTTGAGTTAATAAATCAATCCTAAACTTTTTGACTTGAGTAGTTCCCTCGTACGCAAGTTCTAAACTGTCCCAAATTTCTTTTGCGGAAACACAAGATGAAGTGAGTCGATTATATTCTTTGGACGAATTTCCTCGTTGCAATAATGACATTGCTCGAGAGTTTTTTTCGGCCTTTTTATAATCGTCCTCATCATAGTCCTCTTTATCCTTTACGGTGATGTTCCCGAGAACATCAACGGATTGGATGACAATTGGACCCTTGACTATAATTTTCCAGCATTCAAAATCTGTTCCTTTTATACAGTGCATCATTTTGTTTTTCCACAACCCATAGTCTACATCATCAAACGTGGGAAACTTTGAGTTTTTGGAGTCCGTTTGATCCAAAATGGATTAATATAGAATCGCTAGTTTAGGATCTACTCTTTTGATGTGAATCAATCAAGAGAACCTGCTCTGATACCAATTGTAGAGTCTAGCGATCCTAGGAAATACTCTAGAGGGGGGGTGAATAGAGTATTTAGGTACTTTTAAAATTTCAAATGATATATTACTGTAGACACCCACATTTTGACTGCCAGGTGTCTATAGCAGTTTCCGACAAACACCCGATGATGATCGGACGCAAACATACTTCAATATACTCGAAAACGGGCTCAAAATCATTGGCATTTGGCTTGGGCTTTTTACGGAGTACATATCTCACAAAACCAACCTCAAAATCAGGCCCAGTGGGTCGTTTCGAGTCAAATAAAACTAATTTGGGTCGATTCCGACACCAGGGGTAAAACCGTCTTTTAGCGACCGAGTCAAAACCCGGCCGAGAATATTCTCGAGACACACGGACCAGCCGTAACACCTCACACGTCAGGTTTGGACTCCAACACTACAAAAAAATCAGCTACACAAAATATTAAACAAATCCGTTTAAGGATAGAATTCGATCTCAAGTAGGAATTCTATCCGGAAACCGACTCAGAGATTCGGCCAAGCATGAACTCGGCCGAACTACTCCACCAACCAGCCGGTTCTCTTTCTTCTCCAACAAGAAAACGGAATTTACGTTCCTCTCGACTTCTTACATTTCCTATCCTAAACGGTAGTTCTAACTCAAAACACCTCTCCTAGCCAAGGTCAGGAATATCCCTATAAATAGGCCCCTTGCACAACACAAAATATTCAGAGAGAGAGAGAGAGAAAAGAAAAACATTCGGAAAAATATTCATTAACACCGAAAACTCAGAATTACACACACTTAGCATCGAGAAAACCGATATTATTCCCGAAGGAAACCGGCCTCGATATCCGACACCCTTCACGACACTTTGCACGTCCCACCGAACCAAAGGGGCGAGCCCAATAAACTCTGACATCGGAAATGGGCCGTATTTTGTATACGGCCCACTACGACATAGAGTGGGCTTGAACGGTTCCGAATAACCACAAAATTCGGTGGCGACTCCAACTTTGATTTAAATTTCAATTTGACCTTCTCATATGGAGATTCATTCGCCTCCCCAAACCCGCGTGTGGCCGCGTCGGGGTGGACCTATGTCATGTCCACAATTTGGCGACTCCGCTGGGGATTAACTGATGCGTGACTTACCATCGGCATCCTCAGGGTGAGACTCGAATAGAAATCATTTGACTAGTACAATACGCGTTTTAGTACCATATTTTCCCGGGCCGGTACTAGTGACCGACGTCCCACTATACTATCGATGTAGTCCAAATTGGATATGTCGAAGGTGTCCATTAGCCGATTCGTATGGGCTTTACGGCATGTTCTAAGCTCAACTCGACTTAGGAAGTCCGCTCCGATTCTCGATAGGCTGTGTACACTGGTATAGACCCTTACAGACTGACCGAGACTTAGAATTAGAGCATACATGGTGTCGTTATACTGTTTCTATGACTACGTGCTACCTGATTTATAAGTCGTCTTTCAAAAACCGTCATTTTCAAAATTGCATCCTTTTCAAAATATCCAATTTCAAAACCCGGGACATATACCGAATTTAGGATCCACGATTTTACTCAAAATAGCCTATTTTTAGCCAGTATTATACCCATTTCAAAACTCGAAAATATTTTCGAACTTTCAAAACCGTCACCCGGTCCACCCTTTCCGTTTTCTTTCACGGAAAAAGGGCCGGTTCTCCCCGATTCTTTCGGGCTTTTCAAAAAATCATATTTTGCAACCTTCCTCTTCTTAGTACTTCCCGTATTTAGCAGTGTCGGGTCGTGTCTTAAGTATTCAAGTCTTCTAGCGTCGAAACTCCGTCGATCTTATATCACGGATTTCCTCCCTATCCCAGTCCGCCTTATTATACTAAGGCAAGGCCCACCTACGTAGGACATACTCCTACAAGGGTCGGCCCGTCTACACAATCGAGTCTAAAAGTCTGGGGAATGTCTCACGTGAACCTCCTTCCGAACAGGGCCCAGCCCACACAGCTGGATCCTAAAGGAGGCCCACCATTCACAAGTCATCCGTCTAGATGTCTTTTCCGAGTCGTTTCTTCTTTAGTTTCCCTTTTCCTTGCTCGGGATGTACTTTTGTTCTAGGATTTGGGCTAGTTGATGATTACGCGGTGTTCTTACAGACATGCCACCTTTCACCCGAACGATGACGCAACAAGCTATTGACGAGTTGACCCTTTCGTTAGCTAAGCTCCAAGACCAACTGACGAAAATGAGGGAGGACCAGGTCGCCATCCTCACCCGGGTAAGCGCAGTCGAACAAGGAACTCCTAACGCTGGGATTGAAGATGATGGGCCGTTAGCTGAACTGGCCAGCGCGGTCCACAAACTGCAAGAACAGGTCCACACGACCACCAGTAACACCATCCACACGGAAAATGCACCGCCCCTAACCGATGAATTGCCCGCTAATCTCAACTTGACGGGCCTGCCCATGTTCGATGGGACTGAAGACCCGGTACTCCATATCCGGGCTTTTAAGGAGTTCATGGCAGTTAAGGAGGTCAAATCGACCATGTTCAAGCATCTCTTTGCTTCATCCTTGGACAAGCACCCGAGAGCCTAGTACTACAGGCTTGATTCCAAGAAGTACAAAACTTGGGACGATGTCGCAACGGAGTTCGCCCAGAACTATGCGGACAATACCGAGATCCAGACGACCATGCGTACCTCTGGAGGTCATGGCCCAAGAGCCTAAGGAGGGTTTTACCAAATACCTCCAAAGGTGGAGGGCTGAAAGTGTCAAGCTGGTCGACAAGCCCAGCGAAAAGGTGCTAGTGGAGGCTTTTGTGAAAAATCTCCTCCCATCCAACCGGATCCATCTCCGGTACGCCATCATACCCAATTTCGCCACCCTAACCGAAATGGGTACCAGAATCGAAGACGATTTACGGTTAGAGGGCCTTACTAAGGCCTCTACTAAGGGGTATCAAGGAGCCAGTTCATCTTCTGGCAAGCCCGCAACTACAGGTGCGGCCCGAAGCATCTTCGACGAGGTCAATTTGCTAGACACCTCGACCAAAAAGAATACTCCGGCCCGAGTGTTCACCGACATAGGGACTACTTATGCCAACGCCTTACAAAGGCTATCTTCTAAGGGCCGGAGGTTCCTGTCGAAAAACGGTCCAAAAGCTACAACGCCCAGGCCTATTGCCACTATCACCGAGGCAACGGGCACGACACCGAAAAATGCTGGAAGTTAAAGCATCTCATTCAAGATCTGATCGAGAGTAGGAAGATACCGTTACCCAGCGATAAGCCCAGTAACAAAAAAAACCCTCCTGTTATTCACGCCATTTTTACTGGAGAAGTAGTCGACTATACTCATCTCATTTCCCCTTTCATTCCTCAAATCAACGGGATATGGAATGACGACGAGGATGATGTTTACTTAGCTAAGGGGGAAACCGTCCCCATCACTGTCGAAGAGATCCGGAAGGTCAAAACCAAGGCCCTGGCCGGCACACATGTCATCACGGCCGGACCTTCGGCCCCGGGATCCGTCACTGAACTTGCCAGGACGGACTCTACACTTGAAGAACCAAACACCGACACGGCCCTAGTCAAGCAATTGAAGAGGGTCCGAACCGATCTCACTATATGGCAGCTTTTGGTCAGTTCTCAAGAACATCGGGCAGCACTTACTAAGGCTCTCGATGAAATCAAAGTAGACTCGCTGGTTACCCCCACTGAAATGGTAGCCACTATTCTACCTCACCTCAAGGGCAAGTCTAAAGGAGAAGGCCCACTTATCACCTTCTCCGAGTCCGACCTACCACCATTTGGGGCCACCCATAACCTGGCCCTTTATATCACGGTGATTTGCCGGGGCAAGTATCTACCCATGACCCTAATTGATGACGGGTCAGCTGTAAATGTCCTTCCCTTAAGGACTGCTAAGGCTCTCGGCATTACCGAGGCTGACTACCTTCCTACTACACAAACTATCCAGGCTTTCGATGGGAGCCCAAAATCTGTTGCTGGGGCCGCCAAACTAACCATCATAACCGGCCCAATCGAGAAGGAGCTCGAATTCCAAGTGATCGGTGTCACCTCATCGTTCAATCTGCTACTTGGAAGACCCTGGATCCACGCAGTTAAAGCCGTGTCCTCCACTCTCCACAGGAAGGTCAAGCTACCTTTGCAAGACGGGGTCATCACCCTCGAAGCTACTCCCATAGCCGTGTCAAGCTGCAACACGGCTGACTCAATCGACCCGCGAGGATTCAATTTCGTGGGAATGATCGATGAAGAGTATCTCTTTAGGCCCTACTTCACTACTAGCATCGACATGATGCTGCAAAACTTGGGCTATCTGCCAGGGGCTACCTCAAGGCCCAATCTCCCAGCTGGCAAGATCATCGAGGTCCTGAACGACGGGGAGTCTCGATTCGGGTTGGGCTACACCATGGCCCAGGGAGATATTAACCGGGCAAACATGATCAAGTTTGTCACTCCTGTGTTCGGAGCTATTCAAGTGGGCCTCTATCAACCCACCATCTCATATCCTGATGGGAGGGGTTTGTCACGTCCCTAACCGTCAATAAACTACCGATTACACCTAGTGGGTAGCTAGGGTAAGTCGGGATCGTATCCACGAGGACGGTATAGCGAAGTTTAGACTAGGTCGGCCTATAAAAAGACTATGCTACCAAACAAACACAAAGAAACGATAAATGGAAAACTATGGTGGAGGAGAAGTATGACTAAGCTAATGATCGAACTAATAAATAAACTAGAAGAACGATGGCTAACTAGAAAGATGAACTCAAATATGGAAGAAAGTGGGGTAGGTCGGGTTCATAAGAGTAGAAGGGTAATTGGGTGATCAAGGGTATAGGTGTCTCCTAGTTGCTAGGGTCGGTCCGGGCTCTCGCAACTTAAACCGATGCCAAGGTGGGTCCGGGCTCTCGCAACTTAGACCCTAGTCCGCGCTCTCGCGACTAAACTATTCTCAACATTTCCACATAATAGACAAACAATGAGAAGATGAACACAAGTATGGGAAGCATGGCCACTATAACTCACACAAGCATACAACAAACACATAGAGTGCCCACAATGTGACTAACAACAAAGATTCACCCTTTTCCCTCAATCAACCCTAATCATCCATAATCTACCCCTAATCCCCCTACTAACCCCACAAGGAGACTGCTCACTCATTATCATGAACAAAACAACCATAACAAGAGAAAACAAACTCACTAAACAAACATCCATTATGAACAACAATAACAATAACAATATGAAAAGATGAAACTAGATTGAATAAACAAGATTAAGAGTAGGGATGATTATACCAACACTAGATGAAGAAAAGATGCAATCTTGTATAAATAAGAACCCAAATAGAATCCCAAGGTTGTCAATCTTGGAACAATCTTCAAGAACTTCTTAATACAAGAACTAATTACAATAGATTAACTAAAGATTAACTAAGATTAAAGTAAGATTAAAACTAATGAGTGAAAGTAAATCTAGGGTTTTAGGGTTTTTGAGAGGCTTAAGAGATGCTAAACTATCATAAGATGTCTTAACAATACAAAAAAGGAGTATATATATGGGTACAAGAATGAAGGAGAAGAAAAGAAAAGAAGTCGTGCTGCCAGCTCTTCGTCCCGACTGGGACGGGTTCATCCCGACTGGGACGGCCCTGTCATCTCGACCGGGACGGGTTGGTCCTGACCGGGATGGACTCATAGTTGCCTTCTTCAAAGCGCACTTCATCCCGAACGGGATGGGTCTTGTAGGCCTCCCTTAAGAGCTCTTTGGTCCCTCCTTGCCTCTCATGGGTTTCTCGCCGATTCTCGGGACTCGGGATCGGGTCTCGGAGGCTCGGGATTGGGTCCCAAGGTCTCGGGGTCGATTCCAAGGCATCGAGTCATCGTTCCTTTACTCCGTTGGCTCCAAAATGTGTATGTATAGAGTCGGAATCGCTCCAACTCTTCCAAATCGGTCTCGGGAACCTGAAACTAACTAAAGGAAGCATAAGAAGCCCATAAATCGCTCCCAAGGAGCGATTCCACAAGGAAATGGGACCAAAACATAGTGAAAAAGGCACTACAAACTACACTTATCAACTCCCCTACACTTAACCCTTACTCGCCCTCGAGTAAGCACAAACTAAGTACTAAACTAACCGAGTGGGTATTAGCGCACCCAACGCCCTTTCAACTCACGCGAGTGCACTTAGAGGAAAGGTGCACTCTGCAAGGCAAGTGAGGTCTTGCAACAAAATCGTGGATGCAACCGGACACCAAACACATAGGCAAACAAACACACAAACACAAGGTTGCACCCAAAGAAAAACAAATACCGCTTTCCTCTAAAAGCGGTGAATGAAACACCGGTTTAGGACTCGAGGTAAGTGACAACGTTCCCAAGCTAGCAATATAAACCAAGGTGAACTAAACCCTAATAGTATGACGATCAAGCAATAAAAACGTTGGTAACTTACCTAGGTCCTCCTAACTTTCTAAAAACGTACTACGGGACGATCGGCGGAGTGGAAAAGTGAAGAACCACGGTGTTATTCGACACTGTAGGTAAGTGAGACCCCGCCCCCTTTAGCGTGAGCCAAGAGGGTCGTCCCGTGTCCAAAACCGCCTAACTAGTCCAAGTAAAAAGGTGGAAAACATGCAAAATGAGGGAAGACCGACTAATGCCGCTATCATCCTTCCTCGGGACTCGGTCCTTTGGTAGGCTCTTCACGGTAAAAGTCGGAAAAAGGCTTATTTTGAGAGGTAGGGGTTATTTTTGTGAATCGGGTTTTCTTTTGTCATTTTCTCTTTTCTTTTGCATTTTTGCCTTGTTTTGCCATGCCATTCTTTTTCTTCTTTTCTATTTTCTTTTTGGCTTTTGTGCCTTTTCTTTTTCTTCATTCTTTTCTTTCTTTCATTTTCTTTCATTTCTTTTTCTTTGCCCTTTTGGCTTGATTAGACTTTTTGGCATTTCTTTGACAATTGAGAAAGAGAGAAATCAACAAATTGCATTTTATTTGTGTGGAATGTGTAGGAGGTAGGTGAATGGGTGAGTCGGGGAGCGTCCTTCCCTTCAAACCCACAAAAAGGGGGAAACTTGGACTAATCAAACGATCCTAAACACGGTCACCTAAGGGACGAGACTCGGTAACCAAGGCCTTTTCACACCGTGGGTGATCATAATGGTCAAAGGTGCAAATCCCGCAGTAAATTCCTAGTAAGCTAGGTGGACTCAAGGTAAAGGACCGACGAAATCATTGATTTAGGGTCATTCTACTAGATTAAAGTCCAAAACTCGATTTATACAACTACGAAGAGAAAATAGACACTCACACACTAGCCTCTAAACCGGGTTTTCGAAAACGGTTTACGCACAAGACACAATTATACACACAAACAAAGACTCAACAAAGAATGGAAGAAAAAGAGACAAAAGATAACAAAACAAAACAAGGGGAAACAAACACATAAACAAAAACAAACACCACCCCTAGCTTCCAAACAAATCACCAAATCACCCACAAACTTTACAAGGCTCCACCCGAGCACACAACATCACAATCTCCTCCAAACTCCGCAAGAGGTAAAGAAGAAAAAGGGATAAGATGTTACCGGGAGTCTTGAAAGCTCTCCAAAATTAACGGCGATTAGGTGACCTAAGAGGAAAAAGGGAGGCAAACACAAACAAAAAAACAAATATACGACACTAAGACCCAAAGGGAAAACACACAAAAGAAAATCTTTTTGATTTTTATGAAAAAATTTCAAATTTTTAGGGATTTTTTCAAGATTTTTCAAAAAACTACGAAAATAAAGCTAACTACACTAGAATATCGCTCCCCCACACTTAAACCGAGCAATGTCCTCATATGCTCAATCGTAGTGTGCGGAGAGACAAAAGAAAAAGAAAAGAAACTACGAAAATAAAGCTAGAAATCAAAAAGAAAAGTGGAGAAAAGGGTAGAAGGTGTCCTGCCGGGGTGTAGTCAAGTCACCATGGGCCGAGACAAGAAAAGATATGGATGGGGGGAAGAAAATAAAAAGAAGGAAATAAAAGGAAATGGGAGGGGAGGGCTAGGTGTAATCAAGTCACCTAGCCCGGATTCCGCCTAAATCCGACTAAATCCTCAAAAAGAAAGTGAAAATCTTGTATAATTGGATTTTTCGAATGACTCTCGACGCAATCACGTTGTCGAGAGTCGGGAGCAATCATACTATGGCCTCAAAGGCCACTAAGACCCCATGACTCAAGGGAAGGGGGCAAACAATGAAAAACAAGCGATAAAAAGACGGAAAAGGAAGGATAGTTACCCAAACCGAGCGGCTAGTAACTCACTTGCTCCATCGTCTCAATAATCATTAGAGGCTCGTCGCTTATCTTCTCGGTTGCCATCTCGCTTCACACTCAAGAAGAACTCACGGTAGAGGTAGTAGTGGTAAGGGGTGGGATTTGATGCGATAGTCGGTGTAAAGTGGATAGAAAATGGAGTGAGGGCATGTCAATGAAATAAATTAGGCATATGATAAGGCTAGGATAGCTAGGAAGGTTGGGAGGGGGCATAAAATGGTTGGGTGGAGTCAATTATCGAAGAAGAAACACAAAGGGGGAGTAGAGGACCATCCCGGTCGGGATGGTTGGTCCCGGTCGGATTACCTCACTCGTCTCGGTCGGGATGCCCTCATCCCGGTCGGGACGGACCCTCAGCATGCTCGAAATTTGGTACACCCATCCCGATCGGGACGGCACCCTTCCCGGTCGGGATGCCTCACCCTTCCCGGTCGGGATGCCTCATCCCAGTCGGGATGGGCCTTCTTCAACTTCCACAATCCCAAAAGCTTGCTCCAAGCTTCAAAAACCCGATCCTCGTGCTTACAACCCAAGGTATATCATAGCCATTCTTCTCTAGGAAGCATTCTCATTTCACCTATCAAACAATACTCAAACACACATCAAACTCTCTCCCTCACAACGCTCATCAATCAATCCAAATAACAAGAATTCACAAAAATCCAAAGCAATTACAATAAAGAGATATATACAATGAGACGGTTCTTGTGGAACTCCGTCAAACCAAGGATGGTGCATCTTCATTCTTTTTCAACAACCTTCAAACCGGCTCCATCTCCATCAAGGGCACGTAGGAACAAGTCAAAGGCCCTAGCAAAGTCTTCAATTAGGCTCGAGATATAACCGTCCACATACCAAGGCTCTTCATGGCCTTGCCTCGACGTTCCCGGGGCATCCCGATCTTCCAAGTTCAACGGCTTGAACTTGTACTTTTGGTCTTTGGGGATATACCCAAACGTCCACCGGTCTTCATGTGGCCCCAAGGGAGGCTCATCTTCTTTCTTATCATTGCACTTCAACTTGTCATCAAGCCCATGACATGGGCACTCATCTTCCTCCAAATCGGAGTCATCATCCTCAAGTACATAAGTACTTCTTCAAGCTTTGTCCTGGTTCTTCCCCAAGATCGATGTCTTCCGTGGCATGGATCATATTACATGTCTCGGTCATAGGCGAAGTGTTGCCTTAGAGGTCGAACACTAACTCTTCGTCGCCTAGTTGAAAGGTAATCCTACCCTTCTTCACATCGATCACGGCACCGGCGGTGTGTAAAAATGGGCGTCCAAGGATGATGGGAGTGTTAGCATCCTCCGGCATGTCAACCACAATGAAGTCAACCGGAATGAAGAACTTCCCTATTCGCACCGGCACGTCCTCCAACATTCCCAATGGTCGGTTAAGAGACTTATCGGCCATTTGGAGTGTAATGGAAGTACATTTCAGCTCCTTCATCCCTAATCGCTCACAAATGGTGTAGGGAATATTGCTCACACTCGCACCCAAATCACACATAGCTCTCTCGATTTTGTAATTGCCGATGGTGCAAGGGATCGAGAAACTACCCGGATCCTTCAACTTCGGAAGCGTGGAACCTTGAATAAGCTCGCTCACCACCCTCGTGAACGCTACCGTCTCTTCCTTGTCGATGGACCTCTTCCTAGCCAAGATTTCTTTCATGAATTTACCATATGCCGGGATTTGGGTAAGTAACTCGGTAAACGGGACACTAACATCCAATTGCTTCACAATGTTAAGGAACTTGTCGTATTGAGTGTCCACCTTAGTCTTCATTTGCCTTGATGGGAAAGGCAACTTGATTTGGTACTTGTTTTGCTCAATAGGGGTGGACTCCTCAAAGGACACTTTCCTTTTACCCTTGTCTTTCTCTTGAAGTGGGGGAGGGTTGTCTTCTTGGGGTTTTTCAACTACCCATAAAACTTGTTCCTCCATTGGATTATCAAAGCTTGATTCTTCTTGAGTTGGAGATGTCATTTCCTTTGTCGGTTCTTGCATTGGCTCTTGCTCACTAGGGAATGGAGGGGGGTCATAGGATGTACCTCTCCTCTCAAGATTTGGAGTTACACCTTGAGAAGGTAGTTGCCCCTTTTGCCTTGTGGAGCTCCCCGAAGCGAGTTGAGATACTTGAGTCTCAAGTATCTTCATACGGGCATCTCTCGTCGCGTTTTCCCCTTGAATATAAGTGAAGAGCTCATGATGGTTTCTTGACATGTCCATTTGACTTTGTTGCATATCTTGATTGCTCCTTTGTATTTCCATCAAAGTCTTTTGAATGTTAAAATCCCGAGGTGGGGATGATGGATTATGTGGAGTGTCGGTGATGGCGAGAGGAATGCCATAATCATGAGTAGGAGACCGGCTCCTAGGCTTGCTTTGTTGATTGCCTTGTTGTTGTTGATGGTTCCCTTGGAACCCATGAGACTTGCCTTGATCAAGGCCTTGATTGTTGCCATGGTTGTAGCTTTGATACCCTTGGTTGTGGTTTTGTTGTCCTTGGAAATTTTGGTTTCCTTGGAAACCACCTTGAGTGAAGTTCCCTTGTTGGAACCCTTGCATGTTGTTGTGAAAGGTACCTTGGTTATTTTGCTTGAAGTTGTTGAAGGGTCTTGGATTACCCATATAACCTTGGTAACCTTGATTGTTGTCCCTTAAGGGAGGTGGAACATAGGGACGATGTTGTTGTTGATGTTGAAAGGCTTGTTGTTGAGGGACTTGATTGGAAGCTTGGTATTGATTAGAGTAGGAGGCACCTTGCTTGAACGCTTGAAAGGCGTTCACTTGCTCAATACTTCCTCTACAATTCATAGGATCATGACCAACGATTCCACAAGTATCGCACATCCCAAAGTAAGGAGTAGGGGGTACAACTCCCAAAGCATTAACATCATGAATCGAGTGTTGGTTGGAGGAACTAGAGCTTTGAACTTGGTTGAGGTGGCTTTGGAGCTTCTTGTCAATGGTCTCCATGTGAGTTCTTAGTTGAGCCCCAAGATCAATGCTCAATTGTGTAATGGCATCTACCTCGTGCCTACCTCCTCGATTCGCCTTCCTAGGCCTAGAGTATTGGGAATTGTGAACCGCCATCTCTTCAATCCTTGACCAAGTTTGGTCATCCTCCACTTCGGTAAACCTACCGTTAGATCCCATGTTGAGTATGGCCCTCGAGTCTTCATATAACCCGTTCCAAAATTGTTGTACGAGGAACCATTGTGATAAACCATGGTGTGGACAAGAACGGATCAAGGCTTTGAATCTTTCCCACGATTCATAGAGGCTTTCATCATCGCGTTGTTGGAAACCCGTGATAGAGGCTCTCAATAGATTTGTCTTCTCCGGGGGATAGAATTGTTGATAGAAGGCTAAGGCTAGCTTCTTCCAAGTATCAATGCCAAGTCTTGCTTTGTCCAACCCCTTGAACCATTGCTTCGCCTTACCAATAAGAGAGAAAGGAAATAATACCCACCGAATTTGGTCTTGAGTTATTCCCGATTGCGAAATAGCGTCACAATAATCCGAAAAGGTTTCCATGTGTTGATGAGGATCTTCGGTTGGTAACCCACTAAATTGACTTCTCTCGACCAATTGGATAAATTACGTTTTCGCCACAAAATTCCCGGTATATGCCTCCGGTAAAGTGGATGGACCCGGCAAAACGTCTTCCGTGAAGGTTGAGTGAGAAGAAAACTTAGGCATGATTGGATATAAGGGAGAGGATGGTGGTGTAGACGGTGTTGATGTAGATGAAGAGGGGGAACTAGGAGAATAAGAGTTACCGAAGGGATTGATGAAGGTCCCTCTGGCCGTCTCTCGAGGTGACTCGCTAAAGTCGGCTCCTTGAGCTTGCCCTTGATGAGTATTGCTTGCACTTGGTTGAGAGATCCTAACCCGATTAATCGTCCGTTGGCGAAAGGCTCGAAAGAGTCTCTCCGGCTCTGGATTAAAGAGATAGAAGTCGCCTCCCCTCCTAGGCATACACTACACACTAGAACAAACGTGAGAACACCTAGTGCTTTGTGGGCACTAGGCAACGACAATAAACAAGCACAACTAGAGACAAAGAGAAAAGAAAGCTAAGAAAAGAAGAAAAACTAGAAAATATTCACAAGAGAAGATGGGAGAACACAAAGAAGGGTAACTAAGTCTAGAAATAAGCAAACTAAGTCTAAACAATGCACTGTCCCCGACAACGGCGCCAAATTGATGGGAGGGGTTTGTCACGTCCCTAACCGTCAATAAACTACCGATTACACCTAGTGGGTAGCGAGGGTAAGTCGGGATCGTATCCACGAGGAAGGTATAGCGAAGTTTAGACTAGGTCGGCCTATAACAAGACTATGCTACCAAACAAACACAAAGAAACGATAAATGGAAAACTATGGTGGAGGAGAAGTATGACTAAGCTAATGATCGAACTAATAAATAAACTAGAAGAATGATGGCTAACTAGAAAGATGAACTCAAATATGGAAGAAAGTGGGGTAGGTCGGGTTCATAAGAGTAGAAGGGTAATTGGGTGATCAAGGGTATAGGTGTCTCCTAGTTGCTAGGGTCGGTCCGGGCTCTCGCAACTTAAACCGATGCCAAGGTGGGTCCGGGCTCTCGCAACTTAGACCCTAGTCCACGCTCTCGCGACTAAACTATTCTCAACATTTCCACATAATAGACAAACAATGAGAAGATGAACACAAGTATGGGAAGCATGGCCACTACAACTCACACAAGCATATCAACAAACACATAGAGTGCCCACAATGTGACTAACAACAAAGATTCACCCCTTTCCCTCAATCAACCCTAATCATCCATAATCTACCCCTAATCCCCCTACTAACCCCACAAGGAGACTACTCACTCATTATCATGAACAAAACAACCATAACAAGTGAAAACAAACTCACTAAACAAACATCCATTATGAACAACAATAACAATAACAATATGAAAAGATGAAACTAGATTGAATAAACAAGATTAAGAGTAGGGATGATTATACCAACACTAGATGAAGAAAAGATGCAATCTTGTATAAATAAGAACCCAAATAGAATTCCAAGGTTGTCAATCTTGGAACAATCTTCAAGAACTTCTTAATACAAGAACTAATTACAATAGATTAACTAAAGATTAACTAAGATTAAAGTAAGATTAAAACTAATGAGTGAAAGTAAATCTAGGGTTTTAGGGTTTTTGAGAGGCTTAAGAGATGCTAAACTATCATAAGATGTCTTAACAATACAAAAAGGGAGTATATATATGGGTACAAGAATGAAGGAGAAGAAAAGAAAAGAAGTCGTGCTGCCAGCTCTTCGTCCCGACCGGGACGGCCCTGTCATCCCGACCGGGACGGGTTGGTCCCGACCGGGATGGGCTCACAGTGGCCTTCTTCAAAGCGCACCTCATCCCGAACAGGATGGGTCTTGTAGGCCTCCCTTAAGAGCTCTTTGGTCCCTCCTTGCCTCTCATGGGTTTCTTGACGATTCTCGGGACTCGGGATCGGGTCTCGGAGGCTCGGGATTGGGTCCCAAGGTCTCGGGGTCGATTCCAAGGCATCGAGTCATCGTTCCTTTACTCCGTTGGCTCCAAAATGTGTATGTATAGAGTCGGAATCGCTCCAAATCTTCCAAATCGGTCTCGGGAACCTGAAACGAACTAAAGGAAGCATAAGAAGCCCATAATTCGCTCCCAAGGAGCGATTCCACAAGGAAATGGGACCAAAACATAGTGAAAAAGGCACTACAAACTACACTTATCATATCCCGAGGCCAAATTGGCTCGGGAATGCAATTTCATCCCAGATGATGTTTATGCTCTCATCCAGGCCGAATCGAAAGAAGATTCGAACCCGGCCGAGCCCATGCTGAGGCTCTTGTTCGGGGAAAGCAAGATAATCCCGACCCCTAAGGAGGAACTGGTGAACCTGATCCTCCACAGCAGCAAGTTCGATCCAACCAGGCTGATCTCTGAAGTCGGTACTAACACTGGAAAGAGGGCTTGGAGGAAGACAATCAAATGGACCGACAGCGAAGGTCGGGTCTACAAGCTCACTACTGGCGAAGGGGACATGAAAGGCGCCGAGTCCGAATCCGAGTCAGAGTCAGAGTCGGAGTCTGGGTCCAGTACTAGGGTCGAGTCTGTAACCCCTTTTCCTTTAGTCACACCTATGGGAGTCTCGAAGTCTGTCCCGAGAGCACTCCCGATCCCGCCTCTGACCAACGATCAGATGGCTGCTCTCTTTGAGCTATTTTCAAAATTCTCTATCAGTAATAACGATAACTGTTGTGCTTACGACTTGTCTTATTTTCAAAACTTTTTCAAAAAATTTATATGCAATGACATTGAGAAACCCGACGAACAGGTACCGCTACCTCCGCATCTAGTCGAGCAACTCGCACAAAGGGAATCCCGAGATCCGGTAATCGAAGAAACCGACTCCATCAACGTAGGAACCCCTTTGGAGCCTCAGATGCTTAAGTTAGGTTTATCCCTAGACCCCGAGGAGAAGCAACAATTCACGGAGGTCCTCCATGAATTCAATGACGTCTTCGCATGGTCCTACAAGGACATGCCGGGAATAGACCGGGAAATAGCGGAACGCCGTATACCCATTAAAGACGGGTGTAAGCCGGTAAAGCAAAAACTCCGAAGAATGAGGCCCGAATGGTCACTCAAAGTCAAAGAAGAAGTCGACAAGCAATTCAAAGCGGACTTTATCCAAGTGCCTGAATATCCAGATTGGGTTGCAAATATCGTACCAGTACCCAAGAAAGACGGAAAGGTACGAGTTTGTGTAGATTTCCGGGACCTTAATAAGGCCAGCCCGAAAGACGATTTCCCGTTGCCACGTATCGACATACTGGTGGACAACACGGCCGATCATGCCCTTCTATTCTTTATGGACGGGTATGCCGGATACAATCAAATCAAAATGGCGGAAGAAGACATGAGTAAGACCACCTTCACTACGCCTTGGGGGACTTACTGTTACACCGTTATGCCATTTGGGCTTATCAACGCTGGTGCCACTTACCAACGGACCGCCACTACCTTACTACATGACATGATGCATAAGGAAGTAGAGGTCTACGTGGACGACATGATCGTTAAATCCAAAGAACGAAACGAGCATATTCCGGCCTTTAGAAAGTTCTTCACCCGACTACGCAAGTACAACATGAGGCTAAATCCCCAAAAATGCAGCTTTGGGGTAACATCGGGCAAGTTACTGGGCCATATCGTCAGCCAGCGCGGCATCAAGGTTGACCCAGCCAAAATCAAAGCTATTACCGAGATGCAGCCACCTAAAACCGAAAAGGAGATAAGGGGGTTTCTCGGGAAAGTCCAATATATCAGCCGTTTTATTTCGAAGCTAACCATGGTATGTGAGCCCATTTTCAAGAAACTGAAGATAGGAGAACGGGTACTATGGGACGACAAATGTCAAGCAGCTTTCAATAAGATCAAAGAGATTCTGTCATCTCCGCCGGTATACCACCTCAACACGGTCTGCCTTTGTCATTATACTTGACAACGACCGAGACAGCCATGGGGGCTATGTTAGCCCAGACAGTCGACTCAGAAGAACGGGCTATTTACTACATCAGTAAAAAGTTCCTAGGGTACGAATGCAAATATACGATGCTCGAAAAGACGTGTCTAGCTCTAGTTTGGGCCACTAAAAAGCTCCAACACTATATGCTTAGCCACGAAGTGCACGTGTTGTCTAGAATGGATCCAATCAAGTATATGTTCGAAAAGCCCATCCTCAATGGCAGGATATCTAGATGGACCTTAATGCTAGCTGAGTTCGAACTCAAATTCGTGCCATTAAAAGCCATCAAAGGTCAGGTAGTAGCCGAGTTCCTTGCCGATAGTCCGGTATCTGAAGAAGGACATACCGATACCTGGGCCTTCCCAGATGAGGATATATTCCATACTGACACGGAGACATGGGATCTATACTTTGATGGGGCATCCAACTTCCGGGGATTCGGGGTCGGAATTTTGCTAATCTCACCGCAAGGAAAGCACACTCCCTTATCCATCAAGTTGGACTTCGACGTGACCAACAACGCAGCCGAGTATGAAGCATGCATTCTCGGATTACAAGCCGCCGCCGATTTAGGAGTAACAAACCTCCGGGTCCACGGTGACTCATCATTAGTCATTAATCAAGCTCTTCAGAAATGGAAAACTCGGAACGCAAATCTCGTAGCTTACCAAGCGCGAGTAAGGGTTCTCGAGAAGCAGTTTCAAAAGGTGGAATACATTTATCTACCCCGGGGAGAAAACCAGTTTGCGGATGCGCTATCCAAATTGGCATCTTTACTGAATATCCCGGAACATCTGACCAGCATGCCGATTTGCGTCGAAAGACGGTCCGAGCCGGCATATATCAATGCTATTCAAGACATCGAAATAACTGATCCAGAACTTTGGTACCAGGCTGTTCTAACCTACTTAACGTCGGGAGAATATCCTCCGGGATCTGAAAACCGGGCCAAGAAAGCCCTACGAAGATGGGCCTCTCAATTCATCCGCACAGACGATGGCCAGTTGTACAAAAAGACGGCACAGGGGGCTTTACTCCTATGCATCGACAAAACGCAGGCCGAAAAGGTCATGGCCGAGGTACACGATGGCGAGAACGGTCCGCATATGAACGCCCATATGCTAGCTCGAAAAATTGCAAGACTCGGGTACTACTGGAATAGCATGGAGACCGACTGTCAGTTATATGTCAAACACTGTCATAACTGTCAGATTTTCGGCGACGTCCAGCATATGCCGTCATCCCTGTTATATACCATGACTTCACCATGGCCATTTTCGACATGGGGAATTGATATAATCGGGAAGGTGAACCCTTCCGGGACGGGAGGTCACTGTTTCATTCTAGTGGATATTGACTATTTTACTAAATGGGTTGAAGCCGAGTCATATCGTGTCTTGAACGCCAAGCACGTAGCAAAATTTATCCAAGATAAAAGCATATGCCGATACGGGATCCCGCACGAATTCATTAGTGATCATTGGACCCATTTTCAAGCCGAAACCGCTACTTTGCTAGCAAAATATAAAATTCAAAGGCATACATCTTCGCCTTACCGTCCCCAAACCAATGGAGCGGTAGAGGCAGCAAATAAAACAATTGTCACCATACTTAAGAAGATGGCTGATAATTACCGGGATTGGCCCGATAAAATCCCTTTCGCCTTATGGGGATACCGGACATCGAGCCGCACCGCAACCGGAGCAACTCCATACTACCTGACATATGGGATGGAGGCGGTCCAGCCGGTCGAGCTTGAGGTACCATCCCTGAGGATTCTACTCGAAAGTCAGGTGCCTGAAGCAGATTGGGTCCAAGCCCGATACGATTCGTTGATTCTCTTGGACGAACGACGATCTCGAGCCCTTAACAATATCCAGATATATCAGAAAAGGATACAACGGGCTTTCAACAAAAGGGTTAGGCCCAGAAACATCAAAGAGGGTGATCTAGTCCTAAAATCTGTCAGGGCTTTGCTACCAGTCGACCCAAGGGGAAAATTCAAACCCAATTGGGCCGGACCGTATCTAGTAAAGAAGGTTTTGTCAGGGGGAGCCGTAATGCTGACAGACTTGGATGGGAACGAATTTGTCAACCCAACCAACATGGACCAGTTGAAGCGCTACTACCCCTAACCTAATCTCAATGTCATTTGCTAAAAGTTTATAAAGTTTATCTTTTTACAAAATTTTCAAAAATTAAGCAAGTCAATAAGTTAGGATTACTTATCCTACTGTTGCACATCTCGAACTAAAAGTCTTGATGTATTTCGAAAATTTCAAAAAAATCTACGTCTGAACTACGGTCGGTTTGATTCCACTAATCGTGGATACGTAGGCAACCCCTCAAAAGGGTACAACCATTGCAATAACGAAAAGACATGAACGGTTTTCACTAATATGTCTTTTATTATTTCAAAAAAATGCCTCACGCAAAAATAAACAACAACAAAAATCACACAAAAATAATAGTAGTACTTAAATAATAAAATCTAGGAGACTACTCCTCGTACATTTTCCGTTTCCCTTTATCTTTTGGGTCGCGCGGATCCCGAGGTCGACGGGGCGGGGGCGAACGTTCCTGGATCACAAGTGGAACCTCTTTAGCTCGAGCCCGTTTCTTTGACTGCGGATTTTCCGTCACTTGCACCGGTCCAAGCCGAGCCCGTACGTGCTCGGGTAGTCTGTCTCGAGGACCAAGTCGGTCCTTAGCCGCCAGTCTTCTTTCTAAGTCCGTCTGGGGGCTCACTTTCCCCCATGTACCTTTAGTACTGGACCCTTGAGTCTGAATCCTAGTCTTCCCCTTCTGGCCTGACATCAGACGGACCATGGTAGCCGGGGTATCTCCATCATCAAAGAAGCCTCGATTGTCTTTAGCCTGTTCTCGGCGTAGCAAGTCAAAAGCTTCGTCGGTCTTCAAAGCAGCACGGGCTTTAGCAGAGTCCGCCTTGGTCCACTTCACGTAAGAATCGGATACCCAGATCGAGTGAAGAGTCTTGGAAACGGGCCAAGTAGCCCGGGTATACCACCTTTGCATCCAGGTGTCACACATCACATCCGTTAGCTGAGTAGATTCACTCACGACCGCCTCGATTTCCGGGATTCTTTGGGCTCGATCATATTGCCTAAGTATGCGATCGGGGTAGAGATGGATTGTTTGCCTAAAAGATAGGATTAGTTGATAACGGGCCCTATCCCTCAATTCTAAACCAGTCCAGACGTAAATGGGTCACCAAGGTACGGTCCAACGGATCAATGGGCCTTCATGAAAAGATAGTAGCTCGTCCCAGAATTTTTGGGTAGAAAGACGAGAAAAGTCAACAGTCCGTCGTCTTGTCATCACTTGATTCGGGCGATATCGGCTTACGTCAAGAGGAGGATCCAAGATCGATAGCCTTTCGAATAGCCAAAGCTGAAAAGTCAAAGTCACGAAAAGTCAAAATCGTGAAAAGTAAAAAAAAAAATCGAAAAAAATCACAAAAATCAGAAAAACCGAGAAAAAACCGAGAAAACAGGAAAAATCAGAAATTTCGGAAAAATCGGAATTGCAAAAAAATCAAAAATTGCGAAAAACGAAGAAAAATCAGGCTACCTGTAGAAGACGGGTACTCCCGGTCAATCGGATTGACGGATCCCTTTTACGATTATCCAAACCCTGAATAATCTCCCCTGTAATCAGCCAAGCTGGGCTGTGCTCTGTCTCCATCAGGTCAGCTACAGTTAGAAGCCTGACATGGCCCATGCAAGATAACAAATCCATATGACCCTCGAAGGCGTAAACATGGAGCATGCAAAAAGTAAAGGTCCTGTGGCTATATACCGGCCTGACCCGGACGTCGTCTGGATTCATGAATTTTTCAGCCAGGTCGATCAAGGAAACGGTATCATCTTCTGTCATGCGAGATACCTCCATGTGAGAAAGCCCTAAAAATTCTCGTAATTTTCTCCTCGTGTCATGAACTGAAAACGGGACGGCAGGGCGAAGCATGGGATTCCATCCTCCTACAGCAGCAATTTCCTCAGAAATAGGGCAAATTTCACCTCGAGGAAAACTAAAGACATGATAAGTATCGTCCCAGTAGGACAGGCAAGCATCCAAAAAGTGACGGCTCACTTGCATTTGACGAATCGTGAATAACTGGGTGATGTCATTCTGGTTCAAGATAACTTTATCTGCGTCTCTGAAAAGGCGGGACCAATCTTGCAACATTCCGACTAATCGATCAGTACCCATATTGAATTTCTAAAAGGAAGAAATAAGTTTCTCAGGGCTTGTTTTTTCTTTGAAGGAAGAAGGGAATTGTGGGAATATGAATAAGTTATGAGCAAGGAGAGGGTATTTATAGCATGAAATCGGATTGTCCTCCTCATCTAAGGATTCCTAATCCCAGAAGATTTAGCATACAGGCCTTATCCTAGGATCTAGCTAAGTCATCCTGAGCATTCCTACTCCTTCTCAGAGTCAAAATACTTTATTTTCAAAACTCTTCCAAATCCAAAAAATTCAAATTCAAAAAATCATCTTCAAAACTTTATTCCCCAGCACGAGTCCTTTCTCCTAAAAAAATGTGTTACATGCAAACTTTGCATAAATCATTATACAGGACGACTCAAGCAAAATCATGCAACCAACTCCCCAGCGGCATTTAACGGGATGAGCCCATATATGGGCACACCCAAGACTTATACGACAAGTCCAATTCCCCACGGAGTTATCACTTTCAGCTCAGGTATGATTTCCAATTTATGGCTGGCGAGCCCTTTTACGCAAGTCTACTGGACTTTAAACGACCCGAGCGGAAGCTGCCAGGTTTTAATCTCTGATTGACTTGGTAGCTACTCTGACTTTCGCCCTGTCCAAGCCTCAGTCAGAATGGGGGCTCTGTAGACACCCAGGTTTTGACTGCCAGGTGTCTATAGCAGTTTCCGACAAACACCCGATGATGATCGAACGCAAACATACTTCAATATACTCGAAAACGGGCTCAAAATCATTGGCATTTGGCTTGGGCTTTTTACGGAGTACATATCTCACAAAACCAACCTCAAAATCAGGCCCAGTGGGTCGTTTCGAGTCAAATAAAACTAATTTGGGTCGATTCCGACACCAGGGGTAAAACCGTCTTTTAGCGACCGAGTCAAAACCCGGCCGAGAATATTCTCGAGACACACGGACCAGCCGTGACACCTCACACGTCCGGTTTGGACTCCAACACTACAAAAAAATCAGCTACACAAAATATTAAACAAATCCGTTTAAGGATAGAATTCGATCTCAAGTAGGAATCCGACTCAGAGATTCGGCCAAGCATGAACTCGGCCGAACTACTCCACCAACCAGCCGGTTCTCTTTCTTCTCCAACAAGAAAACGGAATTTACGTTCCTCTCGACTTCTTACATTTTCTATCCTAAACGGTAGTTCTAACTCAAAACACCTCTCCTAGCCAAGGTCGAGAATATCCCTATAAATAGGCCCCTTGCACAACACAAAATATTCAGAGAGAGAGATAGAGAGAAGAAAAACATTCGGAAAAATATTCATTAACACCGAAAACTCAGAATTACACACTTAGCATCGAGAAAACCGATATTATTCCCGAAGGAAACCGGCCCCAATATCCGACACCCTTCACGACACTTTTCACGTCCCACCGAACCACCACAACTCACCACATCAAACTCGACCCTCCCGTGTCCAAGCCACGTTCCGACGAGCCCCGATCCGAGTAAACAGAAGCATGTAGGTTGAGGGTGTAACCAAACCCGATTTCTCTTTTTCTTCTCTTCTCCTTCTCGTCGTCCGTTTTTTTCTTTTACGGGTCTTCGGTCGTCCTTTTTATGGGTCGTGTGTCGTCGTTCGTCGTTTTTTTATTTCTAATATCGATATTATTAAAACTATTTTCGCAAAACAAATATTCTAAAAATACGATATCAACTCTATAATTGAATGTCGTATTAAAGGAATGAAAACAAATCTCGTCGATGCTAAAAAAATCGTTACATCTTTTTCTACAAAATACAACGATTTTAACGCAGAGAGAATTAACATCTTTTTCGTTCAAATTCTTTTCAAACAATTTTGCAAAACTTTTTTAAAAAATTCATTCCGAATACTCGATATCGATTTCATAGTCGAATATCGGGTACGACGAATATCGAAAACATAAATCGAGTATAAATTAATTCATATTTGTACGCTATTTAATAAAATTAGCAAATTTCGAACAACAAACGGAATCGGGACAGACCCGCACGCGAGTCGCGCCCCTCTCAGGCGACTCGCACACGGGCCTGAAACCCGAGTCCCTTTTTTAGCTTTCTTCGCTCGTTTTTTTATTTATTCCACGAAACGATTTCTCAAAATTTATATCTTTTCCAAAACTATTCCGAGTATTTAATATCGATTTCATAATCGACTATCGAATATAACGAATATCGAAAATATTAAGTCAAGTACGAATTATGCAATATTCGTACGAGGTTTTATAAAAGCATCGAAATTTCAAAAATCGATCTCGAAAACAGGCCGGGACGCGAGTCGCGCGCGTCCCGGGCGAGTCGCCTGGCCGGCTGTAACGCGACGCGGTTTTCTGTTTTTTTATTATTTTTTGAACTTCGTTTTTTATACAAAACAACATCCTTTTAACGATATTTTTCAGATTTCAACTAATATTTTCTCGATCTCGTATATTTATTATATTTGCTATATTATTTTTCACAAACTGATACTAACTTGTTTGTTCATCTTTTGTAGCAAATTCATTCTTTTTTATCGTTTGTTTTATTATACTAAAACGAATCTCACATGCTAAATTCAACTTTGACGTTAAATTTTTCATGCATTAAACCGACTTAGCAACCCATTCAATTCCTCGCATGTTTAGGAAAACAATGTTTGCATATCATTCATCGCATTACTAACGCACGTATTTTAAAATCAAACGATATCCTAGTAGAGGCCGCTAATGTGCGGGCGGGGTTGGGTGTTCTTTGTGAACTTCCCAACACGTACCCTCACCCCTTACTCAGAACCTCGGTTTCCGAATGTCCGAAACCATTGGCAACGAGAGTCATTCAATACACGGTATCCGATCAAGTCGGTATCGGTATCAAATGCAAAGGGACGAGCCCAATAAACTCTGACATCGGAAATGAGCCGTATTTTGTATACGGCCCACTACGACATAGAGTGGGCTCGAACGGTTCCGAATAACCACAAAATTCGGTGGCGACTCCAACTTCGATTTAAATTTCAATTTGACCTTCTCATATGGAGATTCATACGCCTCCCCAAATCCACGCGTGGCCGCGTCGGGGTGGACCTATGTCATGTCCACAATTGCACCAAAATCTTATTAGGAAAGATATAGTATAATTTTACGTTAGTTATATGGCTAAATAAAAGGAAGTAAAAAAAAAACGTTTGCTACTATACTTACTACTAAAGAGTATAAGTATAAGAAATAGCAAAACACAATAAAACGTAAAGTAAATAACACGAGTTTTAATGTGGTTCGGCCCAATTGAAAAGCCTACGTTCACCGGTGTCTTTATTTATAAGCGTACCTTCTCCGGATTAGCTTACAAATAAGACGATCACGATTAACTCTAATCGTGATGGTGTGAGTGATGTTAAGCACTCGGATTGTGGGATGTTAAGCCCACGACGATGAAGGATGTTAAGCCTTCGGTGTGAGGGATGTGAAGCCCTCGGTGTTTGAACGATGTGAAGCGTTCAAGGTGTGAACGATGTATGTCGTTCGATTGAGTAACCACTACTCGACTCGTGTGTCAATACTACTCAAGTTTACAAAATTTCTCTAGCTATGAATACACTTCAATTGTCTAGAGAGAATAATGAAACTATATGACTTCCAAGCGTAAACAATTTAAACATGATTTATATAGCCAAGACTTAAACCGAAAAGTATTGCAAAAAGCCTTTTGAAAAGAAATGTGATTTTATTTTTGCAAAGAGAAAAATGTGTATGTAAGTCGTATCCTCAAAGTGAGGAAGAGCATAGTATTTATAGGTGAAATATTTTCTTTAACAAAAGAAATAAGATCACCTTAATTGATGTGCTTCCTCACTTAAAGAAGATATGGTAGGTGAAATCAATCAACCAAGATAATATAATTAAGTTTCCCTTGTTAATGATTTTCTAATATCTTTGAGAGATCAAGATATTTTGAGAATCATTTATTTTGAAAATTTTTATTTTCTTGATAGATAATTTCCTTCTTTAAATTATCTTCTTACGGAACAAGATTTTCTTTGATACACGAGATAAAAATATTTTGAATTTAAATTTTGGCGACTCGTGTAAAACGCTTACGGAGAAAATTAATGTAACCTTATTCAAGGTTACATTATCCTTGTCATACAATTGCTTTATTCTCTTTACATTTAGGATCCTATGCTGCCGTCTTTCCCCCTTGAGCTTTTATCCGGGTGTCTTCTTGAGATTGTGCTTCTTCCATTCCTGTACTAAGCATCAAGACTTTTCATACGGATTACGTTACTTCGAAACATATAAAACTTGATATAAACAAAACAAAAGAAGTCTAAACCCCAAGGTTCAACATGAAGTTTAAAAACACTCATGACATAGGTAGAGATAGATTGGGTCACGGCCTTTATCATAATTTTGTCGACCTGCTTTCGACGACATAAGTATTATCTTCCATCCGTTAAGTTTCTTAGCTAGCTTATCACGAAGAACTCTCGTCAATTCTAATTTCTATTGACAAACCATAGTGGGTAAATCGAGATACTTACTTGGATTCGCCATGATCCTCACCACTTAGAATTCCTGCCACCTCCTCACGCTTCGGTCCTACTGTACATCGACTAAAAGAAGTCGTTGTTTTATCAAAGTTATAATCTCTCAAAATTGCCTTCAATTAGGCTCACGCTTCTAACTCCCGCGCACGACAAAACAACAAACTATCATCTGCGAAGAATAAGTGAGAAATGACCGGAGTATCATGCGCAATGTTAATTCCATGAATCGACTTCGCCTCAATGACCCTCCTGATCTGACTCGAGAAAACCTCGGCACCAAGAATAAAGAGATAAGGAGAGAGTGGGTCACCTTGTCGTAAGCCCCACCTGGGCCAGAATTCTCGACTAGGTTGGCCATTAATCAGGATTTCAAACGTGACGGTGGTCACACAATGCATTACTCGGTCCATCCAAATCCCATCAAAGCTTATACGCTGAAGAGTATGGTGGGCCCCATTAAACCGGATCATTGGCCTTAGCCATTTGTCCAATTTCCAGCCATGTACCCCTCCCCCGCCCTCATGTTGCTCATGTGACGGAAAGCCTCGAACGCCACTAGAATGTTATCCGAAATTTGTCTACTGCCGGGGGTAAAAGCACTCTGATTCTCCGACACAATCTCACCCAGAAAGGATTTTAGTCTATTCGCAAGTACCTCTGAGACGAGTTTGTATACCACATTACATAGGTTGATCGACCTAAACTCACCCATGGTGCTCGGATTCTTGACCTTCGGTATAAGGACTATGAACGCTCTATTAATCCCACTCGATAAAGGCCTGCCCCGGAAAACATCGAGAGTCGTCTTAGTCACAAACAGACCCATTACATGCCAATACGTTTGATAAACAACGCATTCATACCATCTAGTCCAGGGGCCTTAGTCGGTTGCATTTCTTCCAATGCGGTCCCCCCGTCGAAGTGTCGCATTCATCACCTCCATCACCCTGCCCTCCACCCCCACCAGTAACCCCTCAAAATCGTGCAGATTGCACGACATTCATAAATTTTTAATCAACAAACTTTTCAAAGTTCTCTTATTCATGATATTTACATAAATATTCACAAATAAATACATTTATATATTCTTAATCTACAAAACTTTTGAAGTTCCTTTATTTTCATTTATGAGATGCATTAGATGACATATTAAGATATGCATTCTTCATTCTACGCTACATCACATGAAGTATCATAAATTTGTACTACTCTCATATTCAATGTAATTTATTTTATCTTATTAACCCTCTTAGTTATTTTAAGTAAATTAAAATAATTATAACTTCTCTCTAAAAAAACGCTCCCTCCTCTCTCTACAAAAAAAAAGAAAAAAAACCCCAAAACCAAAACCCTTATTGTCCACCATCACAGCCAACACCACCCTTTTTCCTTCCTATCTTTCAATCTTTGCCGGAGATGGGGCTTTTATTAACTCCATCTCCGGCCACTCGATCTTTTTACACTTTTGATTAATCTTTCCTGTTCCACTGTCGATCTCATTGTTTCCGTTCATTGGTTTCGCTCACCGCCTCTCGATTTGTTGTGTTCTGAGTGTCTCGGCTTGAGTTTTGTCCTGATTGTTCCACTCGATAGTCGTCTGTCGTGTCCTGTCATTCTCCGCCCCTTCTTCGACCGTCGTCCTTCGTCTTTCTTCCTGTCGGCCGCCAATGGTGTGGGTTTGTGGTCTATTCTTTTGTTTGTTCTTGTTTTGTGGTGATGGTCGTACGTTGTCTGATTGTTTGGTTTCCTTCAATTGTCCACCATCTCCTTTTTTTTTAAAAAAAGTACAAAATTAATAAAAGAATTATCAAAATCAAATCAACTTTTTTAAAATCAAAATCAGGTCAAATCTTTTCTTTAAGTTGTAATGTTATGGTTTTTGTCCTTGCATGTGTTTGTCTTCAACTTCTAGAGGTGGTTCCCCATCCCCTCGCCCCCATCCCCCATCTCTAGTATGTTGTCGCCTTTTCTTGTTAGTTTTTTTTATCTTCTTTGGTCTCGGAGTTGTCTTGCATGGATGGCTAGGTGATCCCCCCTCCCCTCGCCCCTCTTCCCCATCGTAGCCTTATGTAAGACGGTCTGGGATTATTTTTTATGGGTCTTTTTAAGGTCTAGAGTGGTAAGAGGTTTCCGTGTGGGTCCGTTGTTGGTGGTCAGTGTCCGATGGTCGTTCTTGTCTTTCTTTTGGGTGGTTTGGATCGAGCTTTTCTGACTCTCACCGATTTGGCTCTTCTTTGTCGTGGGCGGTGAGTGACTCTCAATGCATGTTATCTTTGAGATTGTTTTCTTGGCATGGTTTTTCATTGGTGTAGTTTTGATCAAGTGTTTGGTTGACCTGGAGTTAGGTTGGATTTTGGTGTTGTGTGGTTTGGTTGTGGTGGTAGGTTCTCCTTTTCGATGAAGTCTTTCACATATATGCTACTTTTTATTTTTCTAATAATTTCCTTCCTGAGCAAGATGAAGACTGTGGGCCATGTGTGTGTTGGCTTCACTTTTGTGGTTTTGGCAACATATATATGGTTGGTGGGTGTTCCTCTTTACTTCTCGTGGGGTGGCTTTTTCCCTTGGATAGTTGGTCTTTTGCTCGGCTTGTTCATTTACAAAGTTGCAGGAGTTTTATCTCCATCCGGGACAGGTCTTTGACCTGTTTTTCACCGTTTTCTTTCTATGTTCTTGCGACGTAAGTGCAACTTGTTCTTGTCACATACCCGATCAGAGGAGTAGGTTGTCTACCGGATTAATCAACCATGATGATGTGATTCATTTGAAGTGTGCTATAGCTCGTGCCATTCTTAATACTCATTACCAACCCTTTGTTTATAGGCGTAGTCTTCATTTCTTTTATCCGTTCTCAGTATCTCTTAGTTATAAGTTTTTTTTTTTTTTGGTAAAGTGTAAGTATATATGTAGACACCCGCATTTTGACCGCCAGGTGTCTATGGCAGTTTCCAAAAATCACCCGATGATGATCGGACGCTAACGTGTTTCTACGCGCTCGGATACGGGCTCAAATCCATTAATCGTTGGCTAACACACTTACGGAGTACAAATCTCACCAAACAGACCTCAAATCCAGGCCCAGTGGATCATTCCGATTCAAACAAGACTAATTTGGGTCGAAACCGACACCGGGAATAAAACCGACTTTTAGCGACCGGATTAAAACCCGGTCAAAGCCGTTTCCGAGTAGCTCACCCGCGGTCCACCTCCAAACGGGCCATCAAATCAAGTCCGTCAAGGCACAAAACCCTAGACACCAAGGTGCCCTAAGCTTTGCCTATATAAGCAACCCCATGCAACACATCTACACATCACAAAAAACCCTAGCAATCTACACCCTACACACATACATACTACGTTGTCTACAAACCCTAGAAAAACCCTAGGAAATCGACCTTAGCAAAACCCTAAACCTAGTTTTAGGAAATTCAACCCGAGCCACCACAACTTAGCCTCCATACACCTCGAAGACTCCCGTGCCATAACCACGTTTACGAGCCTTAATCCGAGACAGAAACATGTAGGTTGAGGGTGACAAACCTCCTTCTTCTTTCTTTTCGTTTCCTTTTTCCTTTTTTTTCGTTCTTTTCGTTATTATTATTATTATTATTATTATTATTATTATTATTATTATTATTATTGTTATTATTATTACGTATTATTATTATTATTATTATTATTATTATCATTATTACGTATTATTATTACTATTATTATTATTATTATTATTATTATTATTATTATTATTATTATTACGGTATTATTATTATTATTATTATTACGGTATTGTTATTATTATTATTATTATTATTATTATTACGGTATTATTATTATTATTATTATTATGGCGTTATTATTATTATTATATTATTATTATTATTATTTTTATTATTATTATTACGTTTGTTATCGTTATTATTTACCTTGTTATCATTATTGCATCAAAACATTAAAATACTTATCAATTTGTGTCGAATGAGAGGGATATCGGAATAAGGAAACCCGAATATACAAGTGTACTGCACACAGCGTTGCCGGTCGCTTATTCCGATACCCCGATTATTTGATTATTGAGATGAGTTAACTTAAACAATAATTCATTATTATTTCTCGTTATCATCATCCATCTTACATCCATCAATTTTCAAATCAATTTTAACAAGGGTCGAAACCCGTTGACACGGATCCGACATCACAATCCCTAGGGATTTATTTCGATGTCGGAGAAGTCGAGGGAATCAAGTTTTTTTATTTATTTATTCAAGTAAAGCATCAATTTTGGATTCGATACCAATTCCGTAATTGGATATCGAATCTAACAATCAAGTCATATGAATTAATTAACGTGATTTACTCATATCACGATAATTAATTTAAAACGACTAAAATCAATTTATTTATTTTTTCTATTTCACTCTAATATTCCATATCGATTCAAATAATCGAATATGGGATACAGCGAGTACTCCAAATTTAGAATCGGGTATAAATTCAACAATATTTATATTCGGTTCAACAAGATTCGCGATTTATAAAAAAACCAAGTCGAACATAAATTATGCAATATTTATGTCCGATTCGGTAAAACCGTCGAATTATCAAAAAATCAAAAGCAATTTCAAAATCAATAATTAAATTGCAAACGAACCAAGTTCGTACAGGTGCCACTCGACCGAGTGCCTTAGTCACTCGATCGAGTGACACCTCGAAATCAAGTCAGAATGCTAATGACGATCACCACTCGATCGAGTCTCACAGTGACTCGGTCGAGTGGCCATGTACTCGACCGAGTTGGTCAATAACTCGGCCGAGTACGGTCTGTAGCGCAAAGCAGAATCACCTTTTTCAGGTCTACTCGATCGAATTTGTCGACTACTCGATCGAGTGACCTCATAGCGACTCAAATTACGACTCTTACATTGTTCTATTTTCAAAACTCGATAGTATTTTACGACTTAGGTCAACATGTGCATAATTAATCACGTGTATACTATCTTTTCAAATCATGCATCCTCATATTTGCATCTTTTCAATTCAATTCAATATTTGCAAACCGTTATTATTCGTTATATCGTTATATCGCTACTAACGCGTTTTCTGTTTCTTTTGTCAATTTAATTATTATTCGTTTATTATACTAAATGAACCCGCATGCTAAAATACAACTTGGACGTTAATTTTAGTTGCATTAAATTGACTTAGAAACCCTTTCAATTACATTCGCATGTTTAGGGAAAATAAATCTTTGCATATCATTTTTCCCGTTTTACTAGCACGCGTATTAGAAAGTCATTCGAATTCTTAGTAGAGGCCGCTAATGTGCGGGCGGGGTTGGGTGTCCTTTGTGGGCTTCCCAACACGTACCCTCACCCCTTACTCAGAACCTCGGTTTCCGGATGCCCGAAACCGTTGGCGCACGAGAGTCATTCAATACACGATATCCGATAATGTCGGTATCGGTATCGATATGCAAAGGGACGAGCCCAATAAACTCTGACATCGGAAATGGGCCGTATTTTGTATACGGCCCACTACGACATAGAGTGGGCTCGAACGGTTCCGAATAACCATAAAATTCGGTGGCGACTCCACATGGACCTAAATTTCAATTCGATCCTTCTCATATGGAGATTCATACGCCTACCCAAACCCGCGCGTGGCCGCGTCGGGGTGGACCTATGTCATGTCCACAATTTGGCGACTCCGCTGGGGATTAACTGATGCGTGACTTACCATCGGCATCCTCAGGGTGAGACTCGAATAGAAATCGTTTGACGAATACAATACGCGTGTTAGTTTTACGGTTCATGCATAACCCATATTTTCCCGGGCCGGTACTCGCGACCGACGTCCCACTATACCGTCGATGTACTCCAACACGGATATGTTGAAAGGTGTCCATAGTCGAGTCGAGTGGGTTTCGCGGCATGTTCTAAGATCAACTCGACTTAGGAAGTCCGTCCCGATCAACGTCTAGACTATGTACACTGGTATAGACCCCTTATAGACCGACCGAGACTTAGTATAGAGCATACATGGCGTCGTTATAATGCTTGTGTGACTACGTGCTACTTGGTTTCCGAGTCGTTTTCAAAAAACCGTCAACTTTTCAAAATTGCATCCTTTTCAAACTATTCGATTTCAAAACCCGGGTCACATACCGAATTTAGGACTTATGATTTTTACTCAAAATAGCCTATTTTCTAGCCGGTATGCTGCCCAAATCAAAACTCGAACTTTCAAAACCCGTGGCCCAATGACTTTTCGTCCTTTTTCGGAAATTTGGGCCATCCACCGAGTTTACTCGGTCCTTTTTTGCAAAAATCATCAATTTTCAAAACCTTCCACTTCTAGGACCTCCCGTATTTAGCAGTGTTGGGTCGCGTCTTAAGTTGTCAAGGTCTTTAGCGTCGAAACTCCGTCGATCTTACATCACGAGTTTCTTCCCTATCCCGGTCCGCCTTATTAGACTAAGGCAAGGCCCACCTACGTAGGACATACTCCTACAAAGGAAGGCCCGTTTACACAATCGAGTCAACCTTCCTTCGGACAGGACTAGGCCCACGTAGCCGAATCCTAAGGAAGGCCCATCTTGCACAAGTCACCCATCCAGGTGTTTTTTTTTCCGAGTCAACCTTTTACAAGGCATAGCCCTATGACAAAAGGTTCGGGGTCCTTACGTCTAAAGGTCACTCGTCCGGCACTCGAGTCTTAACAAAATTATCGATCCCACTTGGAGGCTACCCCTTAGCAGAGCGATCAATCACGATTACTCTAAGGGTCATGTCTTACACGTGTCTCACGTACCCCACTTTCGAGTCACTTAAGATGCCACACCATCTAAGTCCTTAGTCTCACATCGGGGGCTATTCTCCGACGGAGTGACTAATCACAGTCACTCCGAGAATCGTACCCTACACATTTGTCTTAGGGGAGTCTAACCCGAGTCAAACTAGATTCGTCTCTCCTCCTGCGCTATTTCCTATGCCTTGGTGAGTTGGAGTTCCGAAGCAACTTTTCTGATTGCGTGGTGTTCTTACAGACAGGCCACCCGAAACCAGATACCAACGCAAAATGGACGATTTGAAAAATGCTCTGGCCAAGATCGAGACTCAACTGGCCGCCATCCAGGCTAACCAAGCAACGATAGTCACCCGCCTAAGTGCCGTGGAAAAAGCGGCCCCAGTCGAAGGAGCTGAGCCCAATGGGCCCATGGCCAAATTGGTCAGTATCGTTCGTAGGCTCGAGGAACAAGTTCACCTATCAACGAACAACTCGATCCACACCGAGAATGCTCGTATTTATTCACCTCTGGATAACGAGCTTCCTGCTAACCTCAACTTAACGGGACTTCCTATGTTTGAGGGTACCGAAGACCCGGTCCACCACATACGGGCTTTCAAAGACATCATGGCGGTAAAGGGGGTAAAGTCCATCATGTTTAAGCACTTATTCCCTTCCTCCCTCCAGAAGCACCCCAAAGCCTGGTACTACAGGCTCGATTCCAAGAAATACCCGACTTGGGACGACGTGGCAACAGAGTTCGCTCGGAACTACGCCGATAATATCGAGATCCAGACTACAATGCGTACTCTGGAAGTCATGGCCCAAGAGCCCAAAGAAGGGTTCACTAAATATCTTCAAAGATGGAGGGCCGAGAGTGTAAAGTTGGTAAACAAGCCCAACGAGAAGACACTAGTGGAGGCCTTCATCAACAACCTCCTACCTTCTTACCGCGTCCATCTTAGGTATGCCGGCATTTCAAACTTTGTCGTACTTACCGAAATGGGCATTAGGATTGAAGACGATCTTCGACACAATGAAGATCTGGGTGAAGTTTCTACTAAAGGCTATATTGGACATCAACTTGAGTCCTTAGAAGCCGACGACTAATGACAACATCTCCAAGAGTCCAGATTTGGTTTAAGTCTGAGTCTGAGTCCGAGTCTAGGATGTACCATTTCTTTCAAAGTCAAAGTCAGAGTCAGAGTCAGTCGTATTCTGTCCTCTTTTACAAAATTCAATAAAATCAGCTCATATATACTTTCCTTATGTGTTTCCGAGAATATGATGAACACCATCATACACTGTGAGCACACGCACGTGACTATTATAGGCACATCTATAATGACTGCAGGAAACCGAGCCCGTGTTTTCTTTTTACCTATTCCATGTCTGGTATAGAAAAAACCACACAACTACCCATAGCAGGAGCGGTATCGAATCCTATGATATCGAATCCTATGACAAATCTAGGTAATCTCCTAGTTTGGGTTCAAGACGGGAGGCAAGCCCATTTCCCACAATAAAACACCCCTCCAATAAGACTAATCAATCCCTACCTTAGGTATTAGTCTGACCGGCAAAAAAAAACGAAAGAGCCCTGGACAAAAAAAAATCAAAAGTCAAAAAAAAAAAGAAAAAAAAGAAAGGGCCAAAGCAAAAAGAATGCCATCAAAAAAAAAAAAACTGGACACAAAAAAAAATCGAAAGTCCATGAAAAAAAAAAGCAAAAGGCCAAAACAAAAAAAAGCAGGCCATCATCAAAAAAATTCAGAATACCCATGACCGTGGTCAACGGTCAATTCAAGTGAAAGCCCCACGACCAGGGTACGGTCAAAATTATCAAAACCCCATGATCGCGAGGTCAATCAAAAATCAAATACCCATGACCGTGGTCAACGATCAACTCAAGTGAAAATCCTTTGACCGTGGTACGGTCAAATTCAAAATTATCAATACCATCCAATAGGGGAGTGACAATCAAGTTGGTCAGCTAACACCACATCTAGCCTTCCCACATTACAACCCTCAAGACCTCCCCGAGACCCAGGCCAGAGACAGCCCGGAATTTTGAGGATTCAAGCACCATAGGATACCCCTAACCATTAGGGCCAGACATGGAAACCAGATCCCGGATTATCAAAACCTATCCCGATCAAAGTTCGAGCCATTTTACTCGACTTTCTCTTTACATAACAAAATTCACAATCACCATACAAATCCCCGAGAGCAAAACTCGTCAAATCCCCGAGAGCAAAACTCGTCAAATCCCCGAGAGCAAAACTCGTCAAAGACCCGAGAGCAAAACTCGTCAAATCCCCGAGAGCAAAACTCGTTAAAATCCCCGAGAGCAAAACTCGTTAAAATCCCCGAGAGCAAAACTCGTTAAAATCCTCGAGAGCAAAACTCGTTAAAATCCCGAGAACAAAACTTGTTAAAATTCCCCGAGAGCAAAACTCGTTAAAATCCCGGGAACAAAACACGTTAAAATCCCATCCAAACCAGTTACCAACCCCGAACACGGGAACTCAACTTGCAGTCGGCATAGAACATGCCCAAATAGTTCACACCATCTCTGGGGGCTACCCCGAAGAACGCTCACAGCCACAGGATTAACATCCTAACCATTCTAGCCCTTTGATCAAGACATCATTGGGAATGCACCTAGCATGCACCGTCAATACGGCTAGTTACACACAAAGTCCTATTAGACTAGGCACCATATATATCTTTCAATCCACTGAACTACGGCATGGTTTGATTTCACTACACGTGAATACGTAGGCAGCCTTTCAACAGAGGCACAACCACCCACATTGACACATGATCAAAAAGCACCATCATTTCGGTCACGACACTGTCATGTTCTCAGTAGCTAGCTTTGTTGTCCCGGGGGCTCCTCTTAGACAGAAGTTCTCCATCCACTCACAAAATCCAGATAAATCCAACAAAAAATCTAGCCTTCTTTCTGTAGTGTGTCCTAGTACTCGGCTCAGTCGAAGACAAGAATCTGTCAGGACTCGAGGCATCACCCACTTTGGAAAAGTATCCTAAAATAGGAAATCCGGAAGGGCACCAGACTAAAACAGTCTCATTACGGACTACTGCCAGTCCCCTATAGCATATCTATCCCATTTCGATATACGACCGTGTTGCCACTCGCCTAGGTTACGGGATAGCGCAACTTGAGAGTCTTGTTAGGCGGCCCACTACCCTACCGAGTCACGGTCCAACCCTTAGAGAGTCCAATCCGTGTCAGTCAACTCGTCCTGTCCAGAGTCGAGTCTGTCGGTAGGTCCCTCTCTTCAAACTCCATTTTGAGATTTGCAAAATTTAGCCATTTGAAAAAAGATCTTTTTTGACAAGGTCAGATTTCAGTCTATTTATACTGCGAATTTATTTTCTATCCCTTTCCATTTTGAAAACCTAGCTCGCGATTGCTTTCAGGATTTCAAATTCAAAATTCGAGTTTTCAAAAAAAAAAAAATTCAAAATCATTTTCCCCAGCACGAGTCATTTTACCACCTACGTGTTGCATGCATTCTATGTGAGTCATACAGGTACGACTCAAACAGGGACATGCAAGTCATCAAATCTCCCCAGCAACATTTTCCGGGATAGCATGGGATGGGCCAACACACAGGCACACCCAGGGCTTACGCGACAAGCCCGAATTCCCCACGGAGCACAAGCATCCAGCGCAGGTATGATCTCTGTCTTATGGCTGGCGAGCCCTTCACGCGAGTCTAATGGACTATAAACGACCCGACCGGAAGTCTACCAGGTCTTAACAGGCTTGGTAGCTACTCTGACTTTCGCTTTGTCCAAGCCTCAGTCAGAGTGGGGGTTCTGTAGACACCCGCATTTTGACCGCCAGGTGTCTATGGCAGTTTCCAAAAATCACCCGATGATGGTCGGACGCTAACGTGTTTCTACGCGCTCGGATACGGGCTCAAATCCATTAATCGTTGGCTAACACACTTACGGAGTACAAATCTCACCAAACAGACCTCAAATCCAGGCCCAGTGGATCATTCCGAGTCAAACAAGACTAATTTGGGTCGAAACCGACACCGGGAATAAAACCGACTTTTAGCGACCGGATTAAAACCCGGTCAAAGCCGTTTCCGAGTAGCTCACCCGCGGTCCACCTCCAAACGGGCCATCAAATCAAGTCCGTCAAGGCACAAAACCCTAGACACCAAGGTGCCCTAAGCTTTGCCTATATAAGCAACCCCATGCAACACATCTACACATCACAAAAAACCCTAGCAATCTACACCCTACACACATACATACTACGTCGTCTACAAACCCTAGAAAAACCCTAGGAAATCGACCTTAACAAAACCCTAAACCTAGTTTTAGGAAATTCAACCCGAGCCACCACAACTTAGCCTCCATACACCTCGAAGACTCCCGTGCCATAACCACGTTTACGAGCCTTAATCCGAGACAGAAACATGTAGGTTGAGGGTGACAAACCTCCTTCTTCTTTCTTTTCGTTTCCTTTTTCTTTTTTTTTCGTTCTTTTCGTTATTATTATTATTATTATTATTATTGTTATTATTATTATTATTGTTATTATTATTATTACGTATTATTATTATTATTATTATTATTATTATTATTATTATTATTATTATTATTATTATTATTATTATTATTATCATTATTATCATTATTACGTATTATTATTACTATTATTATTATTATTATTATTATTATTATTATTATTATTACGGTATTATTATTATTATTATTATTATTATTATTACGGTATTATTATTATTATTATTATTATTATTATTATTATTATGGCGTTATTATTATTATTATATTATTATTATTATTATTATTATTATTATTATTATTATTATTATTATTATTATTATTATTATTATTATTATTATTATTATTATTACGTTTGTTATCGTTATTATTTACCTTGTTATCATTATTGCATCAAAACATTAAAATACTTATCAATTTGTGTCGAATGAGAGGGATATCGGAATAAGGAAACCCGAATATACAAGTGTACTGCACACAGCGTTGCCGGTCGCTTATTCCGATACCCCGATTATTTGATTATTGAGATGAGTTAACTTAAACAATAATTCATTTTTATTTCTCGTTATCATCATCCATCTTACATCCATCAATTTTCAAATCAATTTTAACAAGGGTCGAAACCCGTTGACACGGATCCGACATCACAATCCCTAGGGATTTATTTCGATGTCGGAGAAGTCGAGGGAATCAAGTTTTTTTATTTATTTATTCAAGTAAAGCATCGATTTTGGATTCGATACCAATTCCGTAATTGGATATCGAATCTAACAATCAAGTCATATGAATTAATTAACGTGATTTACTCATATCACGATAATTAATTTAAAACGACTAAAATCAATTTATTTATTTTTTCTATTTCACTCTAATATTCCATATCGATTCAAATAATCGAATATGGGATACAGCGAGTACTCCAAATTTAGAATCGGGTATAAATTCAACAATATTTATATTCGGTTCAACATGATTCGCGATTTATAAAAAAACCAAGTCGAACATAAATTATGCAATATTTATGTCCGATTCGGTAAAACCGTCGAATTATCAAAAAATCAAAAGCAATTTCAAAATCAATAATTAAATTGCAAACGAACCAAGTTCGTACAGGTGCCACTCGACCGAGTGCCTTAGTCACTCGATCGAGTGACACCTCAAAATCAAGTCAGAATGCTAATGACGATCACCACTCGATCGAGTCTCACAGTGACTCGGTCGAGTGGCCATGTACTCGACCGAGTTGGTCAATAACTCGGCCGAGTACGGTCTGTAGCGCAAAGCAGAATCACCTTTTTCAGGTCTACTCGATCGAATTTGTCGACTACTCGATCGAGTGACCTCATAGCGACTCAAATTACGAGTCTTACATTGTTCTATTTTCAAAACTCGATAGTATTTTACGACTTAGGTCAACATGTGCATAATTAATCACGTGTATACTATCTTTTCAAATCATGCATCCTCATATTTGCATCTTTTCAATTCAATTCAATATTTGCAAACCGTTATTATTCGTTATATCGTTATATCGCTACTAACGCGTTTTCTGTTTCTTTTGTCAATTTAATTATTATTCGTTTATTATACTAAATGAACCCGCATGCTAAAATATAACTTGGACGTTAATTTTAGTTGCATTAAATTGACTTAGAAACCCTTTCAATTACATTCGCATGTTTAGGGAAAATAAATCTTTGCATATCATTTTTCCCGTTTTACTAGCACGCGTATTAGAAAGTCATTCGAATTCTTAGTAGAGGCCGCTAATGTGCGGGCGGGGTTGGGTGTCCTTTGTGGGCTTCCCAACACGTACCCTCACCCCTTACTCAGAACCTCGGTTTCCGGATGCCCGAAACCGTTGGCGCACGAGAGTCATTCAATACACGATATCCGATAATGTCGGTATCGGTATCGATATGCAAAGGGACGAGCCCAATAAACTCTGACATCGGAAATGGGCCGTATTTTGTATACGGCCCACTACGACATAGAGTGGGCTCGAACGGTTCCGAATAACCATAAAATTCGGTGGCGACTCCACATGGACCTAAATTTCAATTCGATCCTTCTCATATGGAGATTCATTCGCCTACCCAAACCCGCGCGTGGCCGCGTCGGGGTGGACCTATGTCATGTCCACAATATATTTATGTATAAATAATTACAATCAATCACTCAAATGGCTACAACAATTTTTGCAGCCATCTAGCGTCTTTGTCGCCAATAGGATATTTAATCTTACACATTACTCTATTCTTAACATCGTGTTTAATCAAATTGACAATATAAATAGGATGTGGCATGATACTCTCAATTCTGCAAATATTCCTCTTGCCTCCAGATATAATATATTGTCGCTTTAATCAACACTCTTATGACGTTACATTGAAACTTCGAGCCCCTCATCTTGGTCGCCCAAACGAGAGCCCGCCTAGCCGGAATCCTTTTATTAACCCAATCACCAAGCATCCCAATGATCCTAGCACTCCAAGCACAACGAAAGAAAATGTGTTCTAAACTTTCCTCCTCCTCTTGACAAAGGTAGCATCTATCATTATCCGCAACACCAATTCGCAAAAGCTTCTTCCTCGTATTTAGAACACCCCAAAACACAAGCCAGGATATGAACCTGTGTTTCGGAACACTCCAAGCACTCCAAACGAGCCTCGCCCACGAAACTTTCGGTTTTGGGGCCCTCAGCTCCTGGTAAGCCGTGGATATAGAATATCCGGAACGGGAACCATGCCAGACATCATTCTCGTACATGTGTTTGATTCTCTCCTTAGCCTGACAAATTTTTTTCCAAGCCCATGTAACATCCGTATTAGGCTGATACTCATGCCACTCCTTTCCCCTCAGATATATACTATTAACCCATCGAACCCATAGACGGTCCGGTTGATCAAATACCCAAGACGCTATCTTCCCTACTGTCATCTCATTCCACAGATACAGCTCCCTCTAACTCATTCGGACAGCATATCTTTTCCCAACTCACAAGAGCCCGATTATTGCCCTCCACACCGCCCTCCCACAGAAAGTTACGGCATAGAGAAATAATCCGAGCCATGACAAACTTCGGAATAATAAAAACCATGGCCCAGTAATTATGTAACTGAGAGAGCACAGACTGAACCAAGGTCAATCTCCCCGTATAAGACAGCTTACGGGCTCCAATACTATTAATCCGCGATATGACACGGCTAACTAAAGTATTACACTCAGCTTTTGCAAGTCGGGTACATTGGATAGGTAAACCAAGGTATCGAAAAGGGAACGTAGCTTCCACGCAGCCTGAGTATTCTAAGATAGCTGCCTTCCGATCCTCATCAACACCAGCAAAATAGGCGTGAGACTTGCCCACACTAATATGTAACCCCGAGGCTCTAGTAAACGTAGCAAAAGCTCTCCACAAAAATTCCATAGATGCCGAATCCCCTTTACAAAAGAGGAGCAGGTCATCCGCAAAAAGTAAGTGAGTGAGCTTCATCGGTCCACATTTCGGGTGGTATCTAAAATTTCTGTCCACATTGGCATGAGTCAAAATACGAGAGAAATATTCCATGCACACCGTAAAGAGCAACGGAGGCATGGGATCCCCTTGTCTTAGACCCCGTTTTCCTTTAAAGAACCCAAAATTATCCCCATTCGCACATATAGAGTAAGAGACGGTCTCAACACACTCCATGATCAGCCCACGAAAATGGTCAGGGAAATCCAGCGCTCGAAGCATTTGATCCACAAAACTCCACTCAACACTATCATAAGCCTTGTGAATATCAACCTTAAACAGGCAACGAGAAATACCGCCCCACCTCCAAGACACAACGGTTGACGAGATGTGGGATGCCTCCACGGGCTGGAAACTCCATGTTTTCGCGGATTATCTAGAGAGTGAAGTACTAAAAACCATCGCTTCTTATGAGGTTGTGCCGGGCAATGACAATAATGATTCCTTTTACTGGAATTCCACGTCGTCGGGTAAGTTTTCAATCAAATCTGCAATCAGCATCGTGAGAAACAATCCTGAACCGGAGTCTGACAAAACATGGCGTTTACCCTTGAAAACTTGGGCTCCTCAACGTGTTCGACTCTTCTTGTGGTTAGTTATGCATAATCGCATCCTAACTAATGAGAACAGAGTGAAACGAGGTCTAGCTGATGACCCGTATTATAGTGAATGTTACACGGAAGAGGAAACTTCAATTCACCTGCTTCGAGACTGCCCGACCTCTCGGTCCATTTGGACCAAATTGGTTACACCTGCTCAGTTCTATAACAGACATTATACAGTTCGAGATTGGATTGTGTACAATCTCAGTGATCAGGGGCAATCGAACTTAGAGAAATGGCTGACTACTTTTGCCATGATTGTGTGGTGGATATGGAAGTGGAGAAACAATCGGATTTTTGGCCGAGCGGAAGAAATTCCATCAAATAAAATATTGTTCCTTCAAGGAAAAGTGACTGAAGTATTTAAAGCGAGAGAGACGGGGGAACTTCTTGACCCGTCTACGAGAACCCGCCCTACTGAAATCCAAGTACGTTGGATATCACCCCCGTTGGACTACCTTCCTCTTAACATTGATGGCGCCTCTAAAGGCAACCCGGGCATCTCAGGCGCGGGAGGTATTTTTCGGGACTCAACAGGCCAATTTGTGCACGCATACACGGAACATTTGGGCATAGCCACCGTTACTAGAGCGGAGCTCATGGCCCTCAAACGTGGTCTCATCATCGCACGTGAAAGAGACTATAAGAAATTGGTCATTCAAACCGACTCGCAAGTGATTACTAATCTCATCAAGAAGTCGAACTCCTTCCCATCAGCCCACTCACACATGGTACAATTATGCCAATCCTTAATTTTTGACCATGACTGGAACGTTGAAGTTCACCATATATACCGAGAAGCTAATGCATGCGCGGACTGGCTTGCTAACTATGGAGTAGGTAAACATGAACGAATTATTGAGTATGAGCTTATGGATATCTCGGCTCAATTATTCAATCTCCTACAAGCGGACATGAGTGGAGTATCTTGGCCGCGTCTCGTTCCTATTTCTGCCTTTTAGTTTTTTATTTCAGTTCGATTTGTTTTTCTTTTTTTGGGTTCGTCCCTCTCCTTAGCACCAAAAAAAAAACAGGCAACGAGGTGACACGCGCCCTCTCTGATACAACCGGACTAAGTCCTGACAAATCAGCACATTCTCCACGATATTTCTCCCCTCTATAAATCCCCCTTGAACAGGAGAAATTATATGAGGAAGCACTTTAGCTAATCTTGTACAAATAATTTTCGCAATACATTTGTACAAAACATTGCAACACGCGATAGGCCTAAATTCTTTAACGGACTTTGGCCGCTTCACTTTCGGAATAAGCACAATATTAGCACAATTTAATTGTTTTAAAAGCTTACCTGAGACAAAGACATCTTGGACAGCTTTCACAATATCCTCCCCGACAATGTCCCAGGAATCAATAAAAAACTGACTCGAGAATCCGTCTGGGCCAGGCGCTTTATTCCGAGGGATACTGAACAAAGTGCTCTTAACTTCCTCAGGCGTAACATTCCCTTCCAAAAGCTGCTTGTGAGCCTGAGAACAAATACTACCCTTTCGAACCACCTCAACATTCACTGGTTCCACTTCACAAGACTCGCCGAGCAATGACTTATAGAAACGAATAAAGGCCTCTTCGATCTCCTCTTTAGACTGACAAGCATGCCCACCTGCATCCACAATGTTAACAATTGCATTATGAGAGCGCCTAGCCCGAAGGAGGCCATGGAAAAACGCTGAATTAACGTCCCCGTCCTCAATCCATCGCTGTTTCGATTTCTGATTCCAGAAATCCGATCTCGCGGCTTGCAGCGTTCTCACATGCTCATTCAGTTCGCTTTCTTCCGTCACAGCAGCATTCGATCTATCAGTCCGCAGACGAATCTGCAGCTGGCGCAATTTCTCTTCAGCCTGTTCACAATTATTCTCGATGTCCGCGAAACAGGCCTTATTGAGCTGTTTCAACAGCTGCTTTAGACTCCGAAGCTTCATCACAACTCGAAACATCTCAGTCCCATGAACCGGGGCAGCCCACACCGAAGCCACACACGGCTTGAACTCCGACGCTCTACTCCACATGTTCATGTATTTAAAACTCCTATTTCTCCTCGTCGGGGGCTGCTCCAATTGAACAATACAAGGACAGTAATCAAACGTCCCTTCCGGCAAGAAATTGGCATAATAGTCTCACCAACTCGTCGTTAACTAAACAACGATCAATACGACTAAACACCCTCGTGTCGGCCACTCTATGCTTGTTGTTCCAGGTGAACCAAGACCCGACCGCCTTACAATCGCTCACACCACAATTAGCAACACAATCTCGAAATTGACTCATTGCCTCTTCCGAGTTCCCACCTCCAAGACGCTCACTTGCATCCATTACACAATTGAAATCACCCATAATCATCCATGGCCCATTGCGAGCGTAGGATTCCAACCGTCTCCAAAGATCAACCCTCTCCGTCGCTGAATTTAAAGCATACACAAAAGTAAGCCAATACTCCTTACCTGAATTCGGCGTCACTCTGACATGGATACTCTGGCTGGTATACTCCACTATCGTTAGCTTCACCCTATCATGTTTCCACAAGAGCCAAACACGACCTTTTTTATGACAATGGCTATTAGTCGTAATACTCCATTCATAAAAACTATTCTGATGAACTTTGACATAAGCCTTATTTTTTATTTTAGTTTCAAGTAGCCCGACGACGTCTACTTGCTGCCTCCTAAGAAACTCACAAACTGCTCGTTGCTTATTTATATTACACATCCACCGAACATTCCAACACCCTATGTCATGTACCTCCATGAATCACCAATTACAAGCCAGCTCCAGTTTTTTCCTCCACCCCCTCATTTCTCGGCACACTCATAACCACCTCACTAAACGCAATCTCCTTATTCACAATAGTACTAGTCCTCGGTACCCTGGGACCAGGTCCAGCAGGTTTGAGATGACCAGAATTCACACCCCCGACGATAGGCTGAGCACGCACTGGCCCACCACCAGGCTGATTCGACACAGGCTGAGCACGCACTAGCACACCACTAGGCTGCCCCGACACAGGCTTACGAACCATACCCCCCCCCCCCCCCCCCCCTTCAGCACGGTTCAACTTGACTTCTTGCCTAGCCTTCCTCAACTCATCTCGCCTACATTCTGTCACTTCATGACCATACCCCTTACATTTAGAACACCAAGTAGGTTTCCACTCATATTTGACGAAAATCTCTACCAAATTTTCTCGTTCATCCAAAAATTTGATTGATTGTTTAAACTTTTGCCCCACTTTCGCCATGACCAGCACTCTAGCATAGCCTAACCTAGTACGTTCTTCCGTAGGTAAGTCAGATTTTACATACGGCCCTACGAGGGCAGCCAATCGGGGCAAACAACGTCCCCAAAACTTCAAAGGTAAGTCGTGAAATTGCACCCAAATAGGCACTTCGGATACATCCTCCTTATTTAGCTTAGCATCAGGGGTCCATTCTTTAACAATCAGGGATTTATTGTCAAACATAAAACAGCCATGATCGAGAATTTTTACCTTTGCGTGCTTGTCCTTGAACCGAACTACAAAAATCCCGTTGGGTAGGAACAAAATTTTGTCAATTCCGTGTTCCTTCCAAATTCTTCTCACGAATCCCTCGACCACCTCCCAAGGTGGGTTGGCCCCCATAATGAAACAGTATACTGCAGTACTCCAATATTCAATTTCATCATCAAGATCATCTTCTGAGAATCTCAAGAGATCCTCATCCTCCTCCATATCGACCATTTTTTTGCCCTCTCTTTGTTTCCATCCGCTTATCTCCATATCATTCGTCTCTGGGACGTATTCGGACACCGCGTCATCATCCGACGCGTAATTCAATCCAGGGATTTCCTTCAATCTATCGTTCGTCGAGTTCGACGAACCCTCAGGCTGTGAGTTCTGTCCATCCAAATTCGAGATTTTAACAAGTTTTCGCAAAATCTCTTCTTTAGCCTTCCGAGTGACAGGCTTCATTGCCATAGGGCCTTTAGGAACAGCGCGGGATTTTTTCCGCATCGAACCAGTAACCAAATCAACGCCGGACAACCTTGTCAAGGTCGAGGCCTGTCCGCGCCAAGCTATTGCCGGAAATCACCAAAATATCGTCGGAAATCTCCAGAGCACACGAAGACATAACTTAAAGGTTATTGCCCTAACTTTGTAATAGGGTGTATTTTGAACCGTGGGCAAAAAAAGAGTTAATTTTAAGTAATGAGTTTTGTTGTTTTCCAAGTTGTATCCTAATTCTAATTAAATAAAATAACACAAAAACTTATATGAGACAGTTTCACAATAAGTTTATTGTGAGACTTCTCACATGATGGTGGTTACCGATTTTAGTTTTAGTGGCTTATAGGGTGTCTCTCACAATAACCGTACGTGAGACGGTCTCACAAGAGACTTACTAATAAAATAATGTCAGTAGATTTATATCTCTTCACCCAAATTTGTAAAAGTAATCAAAATGTTTAACAATTATAATAGTTTGCATTTTAATTTGTAAGAACTAAATTTTTTAAAAAACAATACAATTATAATTACCTTCTATTGGGTCGGTTTAATACGAGTATTATGTTGTTACTTGTTAGAGGGAGGGGTAACCTTTGGGTGAGAAATTCATATCAATTAGGTTATATTCGAATTCCTTTCCCGATAAGAATTAAGGATTATTAGATCAATTGTGCGTACGACACTCTTCTGAGTTTAACTCATAGAGAGCAGTACGCATTGACATAATTGTTAATAGTCTTAATACCGTTCCAAACAAGAATATGATTCAAAGTAGTACCAGGAACAAAGATAGAACAAGAAAATTAATCAGACCAAAAACCGCATTTTGCAGTCAATTTGTATATGTTTTCCACGACGAAACCCAAAATGTCAATAAGGAGAAAACACGAAAAAATCTCAGGAACAGCACAAGCACAAGCACAAGTATAGACACTGACTGTACAAGTCAGAAAGGGATTATTAGCTTGAACAGTAACTAAGTTGTTTTTATCTGCAAAACTTCAGGAGAGTCACAATAAACAGAGCAATGTCTTGGAAGAGAACTTATCCAAATTCGAGGCAAGGGTAAGAACGTCATTTCATCAGCTTTCTGATCAACGCTCCTGGTCGAGGCAAGGATCATGTGGAGACTTCGGAGATCCCAGATACTCAGAAACACTGGAAACAACATTGTTGAGCTTAGAAACGCTTCGCTTTAACCAACCCGTCTCACCTAACTCTTGTGTCATTTGCCTGTTCTTTTCTTCCTCCTCCCTAATTAGATCAGCCCACCTCTTAGCCATGAACATCTTAACAGCCTGGGCACCATCCTTCACGACCTCGACAGGGGGAATAACAATCGGGTTTTGGTCTAAACTGAGCTTTCGCAACTTCTCTAGCCTGCAAAACGAGTTTGGAAGAGCGTGGATTTGGTTGTTGCTGAGATCTACTTCTTCCAGACTTGCTAATTCACCGAATGTCTCGGGTAGTTCTTTGAAATCACTGAAGTTTCCACTAAGGTTTAAGGTGACGAGAGTTGTGAGCTTGCCGATGGAGTGAGGAAGGCCGTGAAGCTCGTTGAAATGCACGTCGAAATGTTGAAGAGATTTCATCTCCCCGATTGAAGTTGGAAGAGATCGGATTTTGTTGTAATGGACTAGGAGTTTTCTCAAGTTTACCAATTCATAGCCTATGTTGGTTGGTAAGTATCCTAGGTTGTTAAAACTTGCATCCAACTCCTCCAATGACCTGGAAAGATTAATAATTAGATAATGATTTGGAAAGGGAAAATGGGAAGAATTTGACCTAGTATTTACCCAAGAGGGTTTAAAAATGATAACCCTCCATTTTCCTGTTTCCTTCCCATATGCTTTTTCACAAATTCTTGTGTCTGATGAGCATATACATCATAAATTTATGACGGATCAAATAAAGATAATGTGTATAGATAAAGACTAGTTATTTACTTCTCCCTAGTCATTGTGATTTTGTCTAATCTATTCATGTGGTTGGGTGATATTTGACTCGTGAACTCGTCGCACGTTTGTGACGGATATAAAGGACACATACTCATGCTTTTTTTGGGGCCAAAGCTACCAAACTTTGACCGTAAATATATTGGAGAATAGAAATTATCAATCCATAAAACTAAAATATTTACATTTACCATCAAACCGTCACAAAATATTATGTTTGATTAAAAAAAATTAACATTTACATTTCGAGAATTACGGTTAAACTTCAGAGTACCACCCTCTTGGAGACTCTGTGAAAAGCAACTGGAAAGAAATTTTGGGGGAAAAGAAGAGAAAATATGAGGCTAGAGTGTCATAGCCCATAGGGCATAATGGCATATATATGTTAGGGGTAGAAAATTAATAAGGTCTCACGGGGGGATCTCTCCCTAGAATCACGCCGACAATAAGAATAAATTTCCCGTAAAACCACAGCTCAGTGACGAATACTTACTTGCAGTGGGAGATGCTGTCAGGAAGTGCAGTTAGCTTGTTTCCTGCAACATTGAGGATCTTCAATTTTAGTAACAGACCAATGGAGTCCGGGAGAGAAAACAGTGAATTAGAGGACAAATTTAAGTCTTCAAGATTCTCCATTCCAGATATAGAGTCAGGAATTCCCTGCAACCAGAGACAATGTGACATCAGAACACTAAAACAAGACTCTAAACATATTTACTTTGATTAGACTGAAAATTGAAAAACCCCAACATCATTTATTCGACAGCCCTATTTGCTGAACCTTCATCAACACTTCCAGATGCCATAATGGGCCCCTACATTCCCAGTTATAGTATTCCATACTCTTATCGTATGAAAATATAAAGAAGTTAAAATAGTTTTGATCACCCTCACACCTCTACAAGTATTACTCAACTGATAAGGAAACAGGAGCAAAGAATTTTAGTGACGCAAAAAAGGTACGAGTAGCCCCCTATAGAGGATAAGTTAATAGAGAATCGGCTAAGATGGTTTGAGCATGTAAGACAGAGGCCGATGGATGCACGGATACGGAGGCTTGAAGGATGGAGAGCATATAGGTACACGTGAATATGAGTGATTGAAAACGATATGAACTTTCTTAGGATGAGATAAACTATGGAGTTGGAGGACGACTTGGAGGGAGAAAAAATCAGGTAGTTCATAATATTTGAGGACTATTGCTCGACTTTTTTTTTTATGTAGTATTACTATTACAAAGTATTTTTTTATTTACTAAACTTTCCTCTTTTCACTTGAAACTCACAAGTCTTTAAAAAAATCCGAACGCTTTATAACTTCATTTTGAGTTTTTGACCTTGAAACTGTGTATTTTTATAATTGTACGGAGTAATTATTATCGTTACTACTATTACGCCTTTTATATATGACGATTTTATTGGAGATGACTGACCGACCTCAAATCTATTCGGGCTTTCTGATATTGCTGTACCCAGCCATTTGAATGTATTCCACTATTCACTCGTCACGTCTAAGACAAAAAAAAGAACTACCAGCACACAAAACAAAAACACTATACAGCTTCACCTTGAGAATAGACCAACCACCTAGCACCTTAAAATGGAAATAACACTGGTATCATGGTATTACTAAATACTGGTCTAAGTTTAAAAATGTGCAAGGCACACTGAGACCCTTTGGCGACAAGGCGAAGTGGCGCACCTTTTGGATGCAAGGCGCCCTATTTTTAGTAAAAGATTTGTATTTTCCGAATCAAATTTGGGCAACAATACCCTTTTTAGGAGTTGTTTTAGTTGGCAAACATGTAAAGAAGTAAAAATTGGGAATAATGGGGAAAAGAAATGACAGAATCAAACGATCTAGCTGAAAAGGAATTGGAACATGCATACATACTAGTGAGCCTTGTCAAAAAGATGCACAAAAAATGCACCCATGCGTTTTGGCTAGTGCCTCATCCGAGGTGCGCTTTTTTAAACTAAGATACTGTTCGTGGCACTACATCACAACCGAGTTAATGACATTTTGAAGGTTACCACAGGTCCACAACCGCACTTTGAGGTGGCATCAGCCGTATTTTAAGGGCAACAAACCATTATGACATCCAGCATCAAACAGGGATTTAATGCCATGATTAGCATTATGTTACAACTTACAGGCCAGAAGAGAGATTCTGTGTACATAATTTATCGAAAGTTGCATCAATTGTCACTCAATGGAAATAATTCACGTACAATCTGTGTACGAGCCTAACAGATTTCTGGGATATTATATACCCCATTTAATGAAAGAATGAAATGCTAGGTAGTTGGTTGCATAAATGCAACGATCTAATACAAAACCAAATGCTACTCAAACATATTTGAGTCAAATCGCTAACACCAAAGTTCAAACAAAAAATATGTGGAATGGCAGCATAAACACATTCCCACTATGAAATGAAGGATAAATAATAAACAAACCAGTTCACCAATCTTGAAACTTTTTGCGAAAAAGATTAAGCTTAACACTTTACAAACACATCATGATTCATGAAATGTACTCCCATGTCTCCAACTTTAACTGCCTTACTACAAGCTTACACCTTACGTCCAAAAAAAACACTGTAAATATCAGCACAAATGCTTCAAAGTGCCAACTAATGAACTGTATATAAGTAATTAAGATATTAGTAATATGAGTCGCTCTCTTGAGATGGCGTCTCACACTAGATTTTGTTAGTACATAGTAATCCTTTAGAAACGGATTAGCAACTGGAGCACATAATTACTCTAGTACCTCCTCATGCAAATTGGCTATTAGAGTAGAATATAAATCAAGTTGACTAACTAAACCATTTTCACTTCTTACATTGTGATCACACGATTCACTAGGATAAATCAATTGTTAACTACGAGAAAATTATTGAACAATCAATTGTTCACGGAATACTAAATTATTCTTTGTGAGGATAATTCAATCAACCTTTTGATAGTCCCTAAATAACTTGTGTTATCAAAAGGCATCGATTTGAGTATTTGCCCCGTTTTAACTTTAGAACGGATATGCCCATCCACAGGTAAAGAAATGGTTGACAAGACTAAGAGTACTTTGCTAATAACTCGTAATGTGTAACAATTTGAAGCACCATGTTAATTATTCTTAAGAATTACGTTAACCTCAACAACAGCAGTCAAACCATCACTAATCCCAGTCATTACTACGCAAAACACGCAATCATTAAAATAAACTAGGTAGTGGAGTAATTAACAAAAGAAAAGAAAAAAAAAATCAATGAATGATCGAACCTGCAATTGATTAGTGGAAAGATTAAGGACAACAACAGTCTTCAATCTCCCAAAAGCATCAGGCAAAATCCTCAATTTCTTGCCAGACAAGTCAACAACCGTCTGAAGTCCACCGCCGCTTTCTCCCTCCTTCAAAACCCTAACAACATCCTCATCCACCTGCACCTCCTCCTCCTCGGCGTCGACCTCGTCAGCTACGCCCTTCCCTTTGGCAGCCGCAGCGGCCGCGGAGTCGTAAATGCGCTGCAATTTCTCCTCGGCGCCGTGGAGAAGCTTCTGGTAGGCGTCGTGCATCTCGTCGACCTGGACGATGGCCGTGTACATGGCCTTCTCCTTCTCGAGCTTCTCCCTGTCGGTTTTCTCTCCGTCCTGGTCCTGGGGAGGGGAGAGGGAGATCTCGTCGAGGTGGGCCGAGAGGAGGGATTGGATATCGGCGAGCTTGGAGCGGGCGAGGTCGATGGTCTCGTGGTCGGGTCGGGGGCCGAGGGCCTGGATGATGGAGCGGGTCTGGGAGATTTCGGATACGGCGGCGGACATCTCGGATACGACTTTCGGGTCGTTGAGGTGGGGCATGCGGGAGAGAAGGGTATTGTCGAAGGTGGGCTCGGCCGGGGTGGGGAGGGGGAGGGTTGGCTGTTCGATGTCGGAGGACGGGGAGGCGGGTTTCCGCAGGTGTCCGATTGAGGGCAGCCGGGTCATGACGTAGGACAGGATCGGGAACTTGGTCGGATTCGGGTCCATGTCTTTGGATTGATTGATTCGATGGGGGTTCAGAGAGGAAATTGATTGAGATGGAAGGGTGTAGGGAGTTGATAAGTAAAGACAGAGAGGAGCAGAGGGTAGAGATTCTAGAGATCAGAGAAGAAGGGTGGCACGATCAAGTGATTGAGAGTGGACAAAATGTGATTTCAGATTCCATCTGCCCTTCTTCTGACTTATTATTAGGCCCTCATTTTCCAAATATGGAGTAAATATAACTACTCTCCCTCCACTTTAAACCTTCTATCGAGAATTTTCATAAGTATTACTCCCTCCGATTCTTTAGATTCGCAACGTTTACTATTTGTACAAATAATAAGGTTGTGAGGGGAGATGGTGGGTATCACCAATAAAGTAAAAAGTTAACCCAAACAAAAACCTACCTATTATAGAAATGTTGCAAACCTAATGAATTTGCCAAATATGGAATACGTTGCGAATCTAAAGAATCGAAGGGAGTACGGAAGTAGGTAAAAGAAAAAATTATTGATAATTCACAAGATTGTATGTGTACTAAACTGAAGTGAAAAAAAAAAGTAAAGATATTTTTTGTAAATATAGGAAGTTATATGGGTTATTTAATTTGTTGAAGTTTTTTATAAAAAAAAAAATAGTGTAAATTCTGCATTGAATAATCCTTTATAATAAGTGTAAATTTTAAATTTGGACGGACAACGTATTTTGTTGCACGTTGACTAAACTTCATGTCATTTTAATTACAAGAAACTATCAAAAGTTAAGTTTTAAATTACATTGCAATTGGTGTTACTAATAGATCACTTTTTCGCAACTCTATTTTTTTGACTTTGAAACTACTGGTATTATACTTGATTCGATTAAAAAATCACATTGGGTTAAGTTAGGAAAATATTGTGTCTCGTTATCATTATAATTACGGTTTATCTAACATTTGCCCACTGGGCACCGTTAATAATCTAATTAAAGTTGTTCCGGTTACGAAAACAATTGACCCGAGACTGATTCAGATCTTTGTATTTGGTAATGTTGTCTTACTTCTCCAACCTCTCTTTCCTCCCACTCCGATGATCGGACCTTCCCGGCGGAGACGGCCTGCCACCTACACACACAGAGCGCACAGGGCCTTGGAGGTGTCCGAGGGAACCCTCTCCGATGCCTAAGTCAGTCCGTGAAATGCCTTGACGAACCTTACTCGTGAGGAGTAAGGTGGCGTTTTTAGAGTGAGGTTCTAGAGAGAGAAAGTCTAACCCCTTTCTTGTGGAAAATACATGAGTATTTATAGGTTCCCACCAGAAAAAGGAGGAGAGAGAGAGAGAGAGAGAGAGAGAGAAAGGAGAGGATGGGGGAGTGACACGTGGGTTCACCTTGTCCACCCATTCCCCCTTACCCCAGGCATGGACAGTAGGGCTTCAGCTTTCGCTCTGTGTCTGCCAGGAAGGGGTACCCTGGCGCCTGACAGACAGCGGGATCCCATTCCCCTTCAACCACATCGTCTGCGGCCTGACCCTGACGGGCAGGGGGGTTAACTCCTTGCTTGGAGCTCGGAGCGGCTCTCCAAAGTCGCCTCTTGGGGCCTCCTGATAGGGTCCTACTGCCTGGCCTGCCAAATAGGTCCTCCCTCGTGCTTTTGGGCCTGGCTGCCCCGGGACTCGCATGGCGGGTGGCCCGTGGCAGGCAACCATCAATTGGCCCTTGTCGGCGGGGGGAAGCAGGGTTCCCCCTCAGCAGACGACTTCTGATCAACATGGTGGGAGGTTGACTCTTTGAATCCCTTTCCGCATTTAATGCCGTGCGTATTCCCGAGGGGAATGTCTTAAATGCCCTCGGGTATGCAAAGAGTTGAGAAGCCTTTCTCATGATTACTCATCGTAAGGTGCTCCCTCGAGCCGCGAGCTCAGCTGACGGTTGGCTCTCTTTTGCAGAGACGGTTGGGCATCATTTAATGCCCAACCTTTATCCTTTGCGTATAAAACCCGAGTTTACTCCACTTCCTTTTTGCAAATTTATTCGACGCTCCTTTTCACCATTTTCCTCTAAAATGTCTTGGGTGAGAAATATGATTCTTCGTCGCGGGGTTTATGTTAACGCCCTCCCTACAGGGGACGCAGAAGGCTTAGGTACCCCAGGCAGGTGCACTCGGCCATCCGCCGTAGTAGGCGAACATGCTCCCGCCCTTTGCGAGCTTCTAGGGCAAAGGCCCCGTCAAGGGCCGTCAAGCGCCCTGAAAAATCTCTTTCCCCTGCTAAGCCGACGCCCAAGTACTGCACCCAGGTGGGGCGCTGTTCCTTCAAGGGGTGCCATCGGTGCTTCCCTTGGTTGCAATCAGAGAACTTTGACCTCACTGCCCTGATTCGGGCCCTTCTTCCCCTGACTCAGGTCCTTCCTCCCCTATGTTGAGGAAACCGGAGGATTATTATGGCTCCCCTGAGAACACCAGGGTGACCAAATTTGGCGAAGACTAGGACCTGAGTAGCAGCGACTCGGGAGATAGCTATGGCCAGGGCTACTCGTCTGGTTGGGATGCCCTAGGGCGTGAAGAAGAGGGTCTTGACGACCCATTCAATGGCTCGGGCAGCTGGGACTAGGGCTGTTCATAAATCCGTCCAGACCAGCCAACCGGACCGAGCCGGACCGACCAGTCCAGACCGAACTGGACCTGCGCATATCCAGTCCGGTCCCCGGTTCCGTTTCCACTCATCATCCGGTTTTCGGTCCGGTCCGGGCTAAAACCCAGAAAAAACCGGAGCAGACCGGAAGACCGGTGTTGAGTAATTACCGTCTTGTGTGAGTTGCGTCTATTGTACTACTTCTCCAGATTTTGTGAGTTCTCAATATTCTCCAATATTAACTTTGTAAATCGTAATATTCCTAAATATTAACTTACCATAACTCAATCATCATAAATCCTAGTAATATGCTATTTCCTAAATAATTTCTATTTTCTAAATAATTCAAATTTCAAAACACTATACTAATTACTAAGTTACTACTTACTAATAATCTAATATACTTATATATAATATACATTAACATCCCCTTAATATACTTACTATACGTAATACATAATTACATATACATTAACATCCCCTTAAATACCTAAGTTCTTGAATCTTGAGACCACTTTGAGGGTAAACCGAGTTCTTAGTCTCGCACTCTCGCTACTCGCTATCATCATTCATCAGTCATCATCAATTCATCCGCATCAGTCCTTCGAAACGGTATTACAGGAACAGCCCGAACATGTATTTTTGTATTTTGTTCGTAAAGTAAATCGTGCTGAGTATACTTGTGTTCTGTATTTTGTTTGATGGGTTGTTCGTAAAGTAAATCGTGATGAATATTGTTGTATACTTGTATTTTGTATTTTATTTGATGAGTTTTATTTAACTTTGTTTTGTGCTGAGGGCTGAGCCGGCTGACTGCTGAGTTTTATTGCTTCTGACTTGTGTGTTGTGTCAGTTGTGTGTATATGCTTAGCAGGGAGTCTAGGGACTATTAAGTAGGGAGTCTAGGGACTATATGCTGAGTTGTGTCTAAGTAGTAAACTAGTAACTATTAAGTAGAGAGTCTAGGGACTAGGGATATATCATAGATTCATATATATGCTTAGTTATACAGTATATGCTTATTAGTTTATTATTTTAATTTGTAATTGCTTTAATAATTGCTTATTGAGTTGCTGTTGTATTACTTGTATTACATTATTAGTTTCGTATATTAACTGGATGTTGTATATATCACTTATTTAGTAACAAGTTGTATATATTGCTTTACGGTTAATTTGTAATTGTTTGAATGTTATTTTAATGGGATTTTCTACGCGATACCCCTATATTTTTCACTTTTCTACATGGTACCCCTACCTTTTCTATGTCTATACATGGTACCCTTGAATTTTATTATTAATTTAACTAGCGCCCCGAATTTTTTTTTCATCAATTTTTATTGTTAGATTATGTTTTTATCTTAGGACTAAGAATTCAATATCATTTAACTTAGATAATTAACAAGTAATTGAGCTTAATTTAAGTGTTATCATTTGATTTGACAATATAACGTCAAAAATATAATTCGTTTAGATTTGGAGTATAAACTGCAAACACGTACAAAATTGTTAGTTTAAGTTCAATTATCGGTTAATTAGGTATGTTAAATGACGTTTAACTTTAAGCGTGAGCATAAAAAGGTAAGTTGTTGCCGAAACTTGACGGGAAAAATAGTTTAAGGGTACCAATAAAGATAATAATAAAGTTTAGGGGTACCAAAGAAACTTTTAGTAAAGTATAAGGGTACCATGTGTACATGTAAAAAGTGTAGGGGTATAAGGTAGAAAAGTAAAAGGTTCAGGGATACCACGTAGAAAATCCCTATTTTAATTATTTGTTTATTTATGATTTTAGAATAATAAGGAGGTCGGTTTCGAAAAAAAGAAGGCTTGAACCTGATTTGGACGAGGCCTTAACGCAAGAGTCGCCACAAACATGTGCATCCCTCACATCGGACTTTGATGTCGGTGTCGACGAGAATATAAGGGATACTCAGACAAAACCAGAAACAGCTTTATTGCCTGTCAGGCCTAAAGTCCCAGGACACAAGTACGTCGATAGTAAAACTAGGAGAGCTGCTTATTGGATGCATTTTCGTGAGTACGACGACGAGGATGGTAAGCGAAGAGCTAAATGTATCTATTGTGAAAATAAAAATTTTGCAGCTGATGGTAAATAAATGGTTCCAAAAATGTTAAAAATCATTGGCTTGCATGCCCCGCTAATCCCGATGCTCCTACAAACAAGTCTAAAGGGAAACAAACTCAGTTGTTTTGTAATTAGAAAACTAAATTGATCGAGTGTCTTAGAGTTTCATGTCAAAGGGTATCTTTTA